>JANEYF010005926.1:125000-500000 GCA_029963845.1 Rhamnusium bicolor
GTATTATGTCACATTTATGTTTCCATTTAGCTATATCTACGTTTAACATATCTGTATTTTCTCTTTGTGATGAAAGATCGGTTTTGCATTTTAAAATTTCATTTGATAATAGTCTTTTTTCGTCTTGGCACATATGTAATTGATCTTTATACCACTCTTGTACTTTTTTTAAATGTTCTAGATCAGAGGAAACTTCTTTTATTGATTGCGAAGACATTAAGTTATTTTTTAACAAAGATTGAATTTCTACATGCTGCTGAGATATTCGTTCTTTCAATTCCTTAATGCAAACATGTCTTGCCTCAATATCAATATTTAATTCATTCCGCTCTATTTTCAACTGTTTGTTTTCTGATTCATATTCTTCTTTTTGATTTTTATTGGCCAACAACTCATATTGTAAAGTAGAGTTTTGCATAGATAATTCATGACATTTTTGTTCTAATCGAATACAATTTGTATCTAATAATGAAGAAGTGTCATTTTTGTTTGAAAAGCTTCTTATTAATCTCTCGATCTGTTCATTAGCTATTTCTAATTCTGATTTCAACCTACTGTTATTTCTTAACAATTTCTCTATTTTTTCATAAAATCTTAATTCAATAACTTTCTCCAAATTAAACATATCATTTTTATATTTCTCATTTAATTTAAGAGAATTTTGCAGCTGATCTGAGATATCTAAAACAAGATCATTATATGGCAATTCACAACCAGAGTCTTGTTTAGGAGTAGAACATCTATCAAATGTTGCTGTAGGATATTTTGTAGGGTTAACTAAATGGCGTAACTCTACGAACTCATCCTGATAAATACTTAAATCTGATAATGTTGATGCATTTGATCTTAACTCATCTGACTGATTAGAAATATTAGAAACTGCATCAAAATCCATTACTGCATATGTACATTTTTTACATGATAAAAAATTAAGGTATTTATTATCCTTTTATACTACCAAAAATATTAAGTAATTCCAAAACGTTTTCCAATAGATTTACAGATGAATTGTTAACATTTTATATCGCTCACTATTAAATCTACTGTATGATACTGAAAAATAAAATAACTCATTAAAAATTACACCCACATTACAATAACACTTTCTTAACACAGCCTTTGCCTTTGATCTTAAAAATTAGAATGAAACCAGAGATTGTCTCTGATGAAACTCAAGCACAGAACAGAAAAACTTTCAAGTTTCAACTATCACTTTTCAAAATATTGACAATGTCATTCATTGTAATGAAGCTAGCTAGGTCAGTGTACAGTCCTTCTTCTTATCTGAGGCATTGACTTCGATGGGCTTTGTGGTTTGATTGTTATTTATGTCAAAGTTTACAGAATAAATATTCTGTAAACTTTGTTTATGTAGATTCACAGAACAAAATCTATCGCCAGAGACAACCCAAGTTATGTATTCATGAAAAATATTTTGAAAATTTTTATTACATTTCTGGACGAATCTCGACGAATTATGACGATACACAAAATTTCAGACAGAAAAAATTTTCCGTCTGTGTGGTTCGCGATAGCAGCTACAGTTTTTGAGATAAAGCTTTCAAATTTGGTACACACATTCTAGAAGTCAATAAAGAGATTAAGTTCGTTGATGAGCAAAACCGGTCCCAGTCTAAAAAAAATATTAGTAACATTCCACCAATGTGACTTTTTGAAACGGCAAAATATGTTACTTCTTTGAAACGTCAAAAAATGTGACTTTATTGAAACATCAAAAATTACTTTTATTATAAACTCTACCACACGTTGAGTTTTACTACGGTAATTGGCAGCAGTTTTTTTGATAATTTGTGGAAGTAATGTCAATTATAGCATACATTTATACATATATACCTACAATAAGTTCAAAAATACCTAAATACTTACCTTTTATTTTGTCTCCAAATTAAAACAGTCTTGAAGATGTTTGATATGACACAAAAATTAGTATACAAAATCACGAAATCGTTCAAAATCAGAAATATTCTCAGAGTTTTCATGTACCAAAACATAAAGAAAATATGGCAACAGGTTCGGCTTATATCACAGGGCACATTATTTCATTGGTTGATTACTTGGCGGCAATTTTAAATTAATCCAACTTTCATATATATATTTTTAATCCTACCACTTATGGATACTGATTACATAAATAGTATAGAATCATACACATTAAAAATAATTCCAACTTTTAATATGGTGGGGCATCCCCATTGTACACTCAATATTTTGTATTAAGCACCGTTTTCCGCAGTATACTGGGAATAAACGTTGATGAAATAAAAAAAACTGTAGTAAAACCCCCCACAAACAAAGTATACAATGTAATCAAAAGAATGTAAATTGTAAACAAAAATTATTCGTTTTGTCAAAGTACCACCAGGGAGCGAGGTGAAGGCTTAAATTATCAATAGAGCATTTGTTTTTACCTGTAACTTTTGGTCATATGAAATTTTCTCACTCCCAGTCATCAGTTTTTAAATGTTATGGTCACTTGTAATATAAGGTGGTTCAAGTGGTCACTTTTAAAAGTAAACAATTAGTTAAGGAGCTAGGTAGCCGAGTGGGTAAAGCGCTTATAGCTATTTACTCGGTAGCGAATATCGATAGTTCGAATCCGTTCCGGAGCAAGTTAGAAATTTTATTTGTAATTTGTTTCGTATTAAGATGGGAGAGAACTGCCGATGTCCTAGATGTGGCTCGGACTCCACAATTAACTGTAGGGCCTCGTCCCTCTTTACTCAACACAAAATCATAGGATTTTCTGGGAGCTACTTCAGTGACTTGAGAGGTGGTTAAGAACACATTTTAAGAAAAACATTTTTTATGTTTTGGCCCTATTTTGGAAACATGAATGTCCAACAACTGAAGTCTTTAGATAACCTGCTCGTGCAGGAAATTAGGTAATTTAAAAACCGTTGCGTATTAAACATGTGTTTTTTGTTTATAAACTTTTGCTTTATTTTTAAAATATGAATGAAATTACAAAAAGGCATTAGGCAATAAAAACAGTCAGTACAAAAACTTATTTAGTAATAGTTAAAATTTAAAAATATGGATTAGTAGGTATACGATAAAGTTTAACATTTGGTAAAACAACACAATTGACAATTAGACGCTAGGTACAATCCTTTTTACTATTACATAAAGCCGTTGAACATTCTTCCTTCAAATCCAAAATTTCATTCATTAAGTCTTTATTATTTTCTTGTAGTGTCTGAATTGTACTTTTATATATTTCCTCATTGGTTTTATATTTTCTTAATAACTTTAATGCAACATCATCTTTTGAACTATGAGAATCTAAAAATTTAATTATTATATTCATGATTAATAAACGATTTTTCTTTTAATATCAATAAAATGATTACTAAAAGTAGTAAAGGTATATTGTACTAATGACATAGAGAACAACATATACATATATTCTTGTGCTCGAGGTCAATTTAAGACTCAACGTTCACCATATGAACAGATATTGAAATTGAAAGGAGCATAGCGCGAATTTACGGCACTTGGCAAAACCTTTAGCATGTGCAAATGCACATCCACACACATCTTCTAGTTTGTCAGATCAGACCTGTGAATCCTGAAAGGTTATTAACTGTTTATTTATAACAATTATCGATTTTGGTCTAAATTAGGAACACTGCACATAAATTTCACTTTAGTAAATGTGGCATATATAAACTATCAATAGTTCCTAATCAGGAGAGGTTCTAGATTCCCAAAAGTGGAGGGGCCAAAAAAGTAAAACCAAATTTTTAAAAATTTTGTTAGATTTTCGATAATTATTTTTATTTTTATTTATTTACTTTTCATAATAATTTTATGTTACTCTGTAGGCAGAGCATAAATCAACGACGAGCCACATTTTTCATTTGAATTAAATGTTTTGGTTCAAGGTTGTTGGAATAATTATTTTCTCAAAATTTTTTTATGTAACCCTAGACATGAATTATGACACATTTTTGTAATCTGAAAAATGTGTCCTTTTAGAAAATACCAAGAATTACCCCTTCGCCCTTTAAAAAAAAAGATTGACCCTAATCCTAGATAACTGTAAATTTCAAAATTATGTCATAATATGCACAAACGTATCTAATTTATATTCTCCACATTTAATTTTTTATGGTCGTTTGCATGGGATTTTACAAGGGCCGGTCCATACACTTACCGTACATTGTATATAAAATCGTCGTGTCCGTATATCCTAGATCTTGGCAATTTATTTATTTAATTTATAAATGCCGCTCAAGACGTTGAAGAAACCTGGACCCCCTATCTATCGAACAGATGCCAAAAACTACTGATACATTTTTCCAAAGTACATCTCAGATTTTAATGTACAAAGTAGAAAATGCTAAAATAACTGTTTATTTTGTATCTGACACATGATTAAAGTTAAACTACTATGGTACAACTGGACCGCCACAACGAATATTCAATTTAGACAGGGTGTCTCAAAAGTCGCTCACCACCTTGAAGGTACATTTTCTATGGATGGTACCGAGGATGGTACAGAAACTAAAGCATAAAATAATTTGGTCTCAATGTGCGAGGCCGCCCATAAAATGGCGTTTCATGAACCCTTCTTGGATATTACATGACAGGTCAAACAGCGACCCCCTCCAAAAAATGTAGATACTGCAATGTTAATCAGTTTTGTTTATTAATTTAATATTACTTCCATTACTTTATAAAACATGTCCCCTGCCACGAGACGTATGAGTTTAACCCCCCCTCCCACATATGACTTTTTGTGATGCTTTGGTGGACACCCTCCATCCTTTAACAGTTTTAGAAGGCCCCAATGGTAAAGATGCAATAATTCCTGCTGAATATAAGGCCCTCTACGAACCTTTTCCAGTGAAAAATATGCCACTGACAGTTTTGATGATGATTCCGAGGACAATATGCCTTTTCAACAAATGGGGCAGCAACTTGTTAGCCGCAAATAACGCAAGAATTAAGTTTTTATATTATTACTAAATCTTTAGTATTTAGTATTTTATACTCTTTCTATTTTTCTACTATTTAGAATTACGTTTACAGTTTTTTCCCTGTATTTGTTATTACATTATTTATCTGTGAAAATAAAGTTGGTTTCTTTCTCCCTCCTTTTTAAAATTAGCATAAAAGTTCAAACCAAAGGGCATAAAAATATTAAAGCATTTCATATAATCCTTATTAGAAGCATCAAAAAGGCGTAAGAACCAAAATATACTGACATATTTTAATTAGCACCGCCACGTTTTCTTCTGAACAAAAACTTCAAACTGCTTATACCAAATTCAAAACATTGTCTGCTTATCTGAAAAATCAAAATTAAGAAACGTTTTTATCGTTTCCTGTAAAATTTGCATTTTGGTTCGTACGCCCTTCTGCTATGTTGCCCTAGTATTAAAACAGTAAAAATTCACGTTCTTTCTTTTTAATCATACAAAAAGCAACTCTGTTAAAACACCATTAAATAACTACAAATATGATTTTATCATATTTCGTACAAATAAAAAGAGGATATTACTTTTGTCTGTAATTTCACCTATCAAATCTGCATACGATTTGAAATCAGTTGTTTTTCTTTTGGCCATTATGAACAGAAAAAGATTTTTTGTTTTCTTTTTGGCCATTATGAACAGAAAAGATTTAATAGCAATAATTTAGTTTTATATCGGTCACCTGGAAAATGTTGCCTTAATTTATAAATAATTGTGATTAATACAAATAAATAAAATTGATAACTAGAGACTGCATCTCAGGTAGTCATTGTGTGAATATTAGGAATACAATAAAACATTAGGTTCCTGTAGAGGGTCTTATGAGAGGGCCCATTGGGCCTTGGGTCTTGTCATAAGACCCTCTCACAAGAACCTAATATTCTACTGTATTCTTAATATTCACGCAATAACTACCTGAGATGCGGTCCTATTGATAACATAGTAAAGTTTATTCCAAACTTATTTTTAACATAAAAACGTCAGCTTCTTTGAAGGCTGTAAAGGGATCAAAGAAGCCGACATTTTTTTGTTGCAAATAAGTTTAAAATAGACTTTACATACTTCAATTTGGGCATAAATAGTAAGATTTATTACTTACTAATATCCTTTCCCATCATTTCCCTTAGATGATGAGATTCTTTAGTCAACTTATTTATATGATGATGAAGTTCATTTTGTTTTGATACATAAAATCTTTTGGTTTTTTCCAATTCTTCTTTTAATAAGGTTTCTCTCTTTGCTAGCTCTTTATGTTCATTTGTTAATTTAGCTATCGTATTTTGCAGAATGGAATTCTTTTCCTCACACCTATTCACTTTTAATTTATACTCATCAATTACTTTCTGAAATAAATGGTATTTTAATTGGCACTATAATATCAAAAATGCTTAACTATATTATTAATTTTGGTATACTAATAACTGTGTATATTTTAGTGAACCAAATAACAAATTATTACACAAAAATAGTACAGAAATAAGGTTTTGAGAGAACCTTATATTGTATGTACGTGTAATCAAATCAACCAGTTGGATATGGAGTATTGTATATACACTCACATGCAAAAAAAAACGCAATAAGTTAATATTTGGTAAGATTTGAAGTCTGTAATTTTTTTTTATTTTTAGTTCAATTTTCATAAATTTTTTAGTTAACTGTAGATGAAATGACTAATTTCAACTTGCATATCCAGTCTTTTGTTAAATGCTGGCGTATTAGTCATTACACAGGGTTAATTAAAAGGTTGTTGTATAACCCTAATTTTTAAACACCCTGTGGAATAATTTCGTAGCCAAATTCTTTCAAAAATGCCAATTTTTGTTAAGAACCATTCCTTTCCTACATTTTGTTTTTTGGTTCATGTCTTTAGGTGCACTGGTTTATTTTTAAGAGAGAATTGAACTTGTCACCAACAGTTTACTTTAAGAAATGTTATTTTTTGACGAGCTGGCTTTGTTCATTGTTGCCCTAATGTCAGTTTGACAGTGATTATTTTTTACGCAAGATCTATACTCCTACCATGGTTTTAAGTGCGAAAAATTGCGCAAAAGCTGTTGCACTTGTTGAAGATGGACGTAATTTTGAATTGAAGTTTGCATAAATATTCTTATTTTTTTCTTTTTATGTAGCAATAACTGCTTATTAAAACTAAACAATATATTGTTGCCTTTTCATTGCTACACTCATAAACTAAGCTATATTTTCTTCTATTTTTATATAATCCTATGAAACATACCCAAAAATGATGGTTTAGTTATTATTGAAAAAAATCAATCGTCTTTGAGTTACATTTTAATTTGCTTAGGAAATTTTGAGTTACTTCATTTTGGCTTAGGAGGGCTTTTTTTGTAGTATATAGAGAAATCGTAATTTGAAATTCAAATATCAAACTCCAACTTTCACATTTCGCTTCTAGAACAAAAATTTAGTTCACATCAATATTTTGGAGGATTTCTAAAGGGGGTGACCTACTGGCACAAAGCCATAGGAAGGTCATAGCCTCGCTTTCAGAGGAACATGTATGAGGGTATGATCTGTTCCGGAGGCCTCGGCTGAACAGAGTCCTCCAGCAATAACCTGATAATGCAGCTAACACCCCCACCTTAAATGACAAGATAATAAACATGACACCCGTCTAGTGATGGGCAAAGGGAATATCCCCATTTTGGGAATATTTTCACATTGGGAATATTCTGATGCAAGTGATAGTTTAGAATAAATGTGTTGCATTTGGTTTATATTTTTGTGTACATAGGTACTAGAAGCCCTTTAATTTTTGGTAATTTAAAAAATATTTTGTTTCATTGTTTTTGTTTTTTGTTTAGTTATTATTGCATTACTTTATATTTTATATGTTTTAATAAAACAACTCATTTTCCGTCAACATAATTTTATGTAGAAACATACGTTTTATTTCAAAATTATGTAACATGTTAAAATTTATTATTATTATTGTTGTTGTATTTCTGTTTATCCTATAACAAAAATTATATATATTTTCTGTGCAGGAAGCTTATATTTATTTCTAAACAAAAAAAAAAAAATTCCCCTAAAATTTCCAGTTTGGAAAGATTGCTGGAAATATTTCCAGGGAATATTCCTAAAAGTAAATTCCCGGAAATTTACCCATCAATACCTTCTTTGAAGTATGCCAACAAAAATCCCCATGGTTTTCAAAATTTTCCCAGACTCAACCGACCCCATATCTACTGAAGTGAATAGTTAGCATTCCCCTTAAAAGAAAATCATATGAATGCAGTTAACATGTTAAAGAAATTCAGTGATAAACATCTAGGTCCAATACCATAAAATGTATGAAATACATTTCATTTTAAAATTAATTTGTCACCTGAAAAACAACCACATCATATCACAAAAAAATAAAACTAATTCTTTAATTTGTACTATGTAAACAAAAAATCAATCGCGGCAAGGTGCTCGTCGATAAAACTTTCTAATTATCATATTCACTTTGACACAAAAGAAATAAATTACTTTAATTGAATATATCATTATTCTGCAACCATCTAGAACGTTAACTGTTTCTGGTAAACTTTTTGAGTGGAAAATACATCTTCACTGGTCTAGCCCGAGAGTGACATATGGATGGAAAAGTATTTTCCGATTCCTTATGTCACTTTTAGACAACAGCATCTGATATCTGTCAGTTGAATATTTTGAATTTTGTTTACAAAATATTTCAAGTTAAGAAGTGTTTTGAAAATAACAAAAATGGTTACAGAATAAATATTGTACGTAACATACTTTCCGGTCTTGTTACATATATCCGTTAATTTTATTTATTTTAAAAATCATACAACATACACCATATAGGTAAAACAACCTCCTGTATCCCTGAAGATACCTCAAGGTACTTTATATGGGAGAGGCCTAATTTCTGGTTTAGAAAAATCCTAGCTCCTCGACTGAGGATTGAACTCGGGACCCCAGGGTGAGAGGTATATGTCCTTACCGCTTGACTAGAAAGCCACATATTTATAAAAAATAATTAAAATGAACAAAATAAAATAAGATAAATATCATAAAAGAAATAAATGAGACAAATGATACACGAGGCAAATGAGAAACAAGATACACAAGATAAATAAGGCAAATGGGATGAGATAAATGAGTTAAATGAGATACACGAGAAAAACAAAATAAAATATTGTATTTTTCATTAATTCCAAATTAGATATGATGAGAAAGTATTGCTGAGACTGACTTTTTAATTGAATGAAATTAATGTTAAACCTTTTTTCTTTCTTCGTTTTCATCATAATAATGGAATTTGGTTTTTCCCATGATGCCAATGCTTTCTCTATCAGTATAGATAGATGAGAAAGTAAAAATGCTGTTTTAATTGGTATAAAAATTAGAATTGGTTAACACCAGACAGGATAACTGAAACCTCGAAAAAATACACAGTTGTTAATGTCCTCTGATATTAAATTGATTGCGAAACCTTGGAGAATTCCTACCTTTAATGATTATGATAATTACAATTATTATTATACTTACATATAACTCTAAACTTTTTGTATCTTTATATCGATTGTCAATGTTTACATCCTTTATTTGCGAAATAGTTCTTCGATGAATTTGAACTAAAGATCGAGCGCTACTAACAATTTGTTTAAAAATTTTAGTTATCGGTTGTGTTAGGTCTATTGCTGAAAGGCCAAGAGAGTCAAATTCCTGAAAATGTTTGTTTTATAGTAATAGATAAGCAGATCAACCATGGAGATTTAAACCTTAGATAAAACCGTTAAAGTGCCTTCCAAACAGTCTTTCCTTTTTGAACATTTAACTGGAGAATATTTATTTTCAATTTCTGTTAAGGCCTTTTCTACTTCTTCTACAGTTAAAATTGAATCCTCATCTAAAGACATCTAAAAATACACGAAGTTAATTTGGATTTATCTTTTTTTTTGTTCATTAATTACTTTCATAAATGAGTATCACGTAACGTCAACAACATTTAAATTAAATAATTGTGAACATAGAAAGAAACGTTATTTTCTTCTTCCTCTACAAATAATAGGTTTGTTCGTAGAGCAGTTTCCAGCCGTTTGAAACTATCAGAAGCATGCGCACATTGTTGTAGAGATGTGCTTCTTCAATTAGAACGTTTGTTATTGCAGAGTTGCCTATTTATTTTTGAAAGTTGTCCAATTAAATTTATTACGTGCTCCTCTAACCACTCCATTTTTTTCAAAACGAATCGCATATATAGCACAACAATTTGACGAGGTATACTCACGTCTAGACCTGTGGCCTAGACACAAATTTCTCAATTATACTGAGAAATTCGTGGGTCTAGACTAGAATCCCTATCAAGTCAGAGTCTGCATGTCTGTCTATACGTATGTAATCTTTTTCGTTGGTTCGGGCGGTTACATATGTGTAACACTATATTCTATATACCATGGGATTGTGTGACATGTATTAAATATAATTAAGTTTGATGTTATTGTTGACAGTCAGTGATGGGAAAATATCGCAACAATTGTTTTCATGACATTTACTGCATTTGCGACATTTACTAAGTTGCAAATATAGCATATTTCCGACATTTTACTACGTCGCAAATGTAGCACTTTTTATGATTTTTGTATATTGTGAGGTTAAGTTAGTCTTCTTGACAGTTATATTGTGTTGCCATGTTTTCTGATTATTATTATTAAAAAGGAACAATTCGATTTATGTCAATGTATAAGGGCGGAGGAAAGCACAAACAATAATAGGCTGAGAAAATGGTAGGGTGACAGTATTTTATTTGTTACAATATTTACATCCCTGTAATGACAGTTGAATAAAGTAGCAGAGTTCTATAAGGATTACTTACGTCTTTTTATTTAAAAATATAAAGTACACCTAAATTGTTTAAGACGTTGAGATATGCGACGTCCATGTTTATCCTATTGAAGGCTTGTTTATGTTTTATGTTCTGTGTATTGTAATTTCTACTGGAGGGTTAACAGATAAATTAAAAATTAGGCAGTTTTTGGATTTGGTTAACTGCTATTCCAAAATTTCGAAGGATAGGTCCACAAACTTAGTTTGTTACACCTACTCAGACTCGGGTATTGGTCTTTATTCATGATGTTCTGTGGATATGGACTGTTCAGAAATCATCAGAATTCGTGCATCACAGAACAATTGCTCCTAATGTGCAAAAGGAGAGGAGAGTAATTGTTCTGTGGTTAGTTGCACGTTGACAGGTCGACAGCACAGAATTAAAGAATTAGAAGTGAAAAGCATGTTGGAGGCAAGATTTTGTTGGAGGTCTGTGCTTTTGGCCAGAAATGACGTAAAACCCCGGCAGTGAGATTGCGCAATGCGACTTTATTAAAGAAACGTATTTAATCTCCGTTTTCAGAAACAATCATGTGCTCTGCCTCAAAAATTTCCAAGTAACATTTTTAGAAATGTATGAATATTTCTAACATATTAGGTTTATTCCAGCAGAAAATCATAAATGGTTTGATGAACATTTTGAATGCGCATATCTAAACATCAACAAGTCGGGAATTAGTTGGCAATTTATGCTGCTGGAAAGAAATTTTTGCCTCTCTTCTGCTTTTTCGCACTTTCTCGTTCTCCGCAAGGCATTTGATTGAAGCTTATAAATAACATGACCTATCAGTCATTTTAAATCATTTGTGTTTAAATTTCTCAAAACAATAGTTTTAGAAGATGTGCGGGGCAAATTATTTCTATCTTTATGCAAACAAGAGAATGCTACCATACAATGTTAGGTTATTCACAAATACGTTTATAATTCAAATAGTTTTAAACGAAATTTTATATTTGAACTGCGCATGACCAGGTTAAAATCCGTGTAGAATCCGCGAATTCTTCAAATAGTTTGATATCGGTTAGAAACTAATCAGTTGACTTGCCGAAACACTGAACCACAGAACAGTTAACACTGAACTATTTAGAATCTCCGACTTACTGTCTGCTGGGACGCCAGTTTCGTTTTGCGCATGTCGAAGACGGTTTGAAACCGTTTCTGACTGTTGCTGGAACAAACCTATTTACAAATATTTTTCCTTCTATAGGATAAGAAAACCAACTTTCTGAAAAATACGTAATACAAAAATATTTGTGTGTTAGCATTGTTGCAATGTATCTGCATTGGCATTTGATTTAATTGCCGCGTACACTGTTTTTGTTTATATGTATAGGAGCCCGACACTTGTACAGTGTACCCAATAAAATGAGATAATTGTTTTATTGCCTACCCTTTGTATGCGTTGGTTTATTTCTTTATCGATGCCTGGCAGTATCGGTGCTTTTAATACTTAATTAATGACAGGTATTCTCATGCATATCTATTGCGTTTAATTTGTTTTGATTAATAAAGCGGCTTTGGACTATCCACGGTCTTCCATGAGTCAAAAAAGACTATCGCAGCTCTAACTATTCTATCCATAGAACACGAAATGTGTGAAGCAATCAATTTGAGCAATATCGCTAAAAATATTTTAAAAACCTATATCGTGTAAAGTACCTACCAAGTTAATTAAGTTTTTAAGAATGTACATACATTTATTTTAATTTTGTCAGTTTTATCATTTGTCTGTATTAATTTTTAATTACGATAACATTAAATATTGTGGATATGGATATGAAGGTATATTTAGAGGGACGGCAAAGGTAAATCTGCACACGGGCGGCAAGCACTCTAGCAGCGGCAATACGGTCTTGTCCAAAGCTAACGATACGCCACTTTGACACCTTTTTTATAGCTGGGGCGATTTTTGATACAAAATCAGATGTACCGAATTGTTACTTAAATGAAGAGTTTTGTTGTAGATACTTTGTATATGTATAGATGACTGGAAAATTGCAATAAAATTTATTTATGAATATATATTAATTTAGCTTTTTTTTTAATTATTTACCATTTCAATTGTTTGGTTTTCATTATAGGACCTACCTACCCATATATTAATGAAAAATATTCATTGTCTGCCAAAAGCCTGGAATGGGCGGCCGCTCCTCCTGTCTCTCCTAGGCGACGCCCATGCCTGTTATTTTTCCTGTCAAAAATACCAGTTATAATAATAGAGAGTTGTTGAGCAGCCAATTGTGAAATACCGTAATGTTATTTTGACATCTACGCGTGCGCAATTTCAATTAGAAAATGCGGTAACGTTAATAACGGTAACGGTCTGCGTTAATAGAGAGTTATCGCAGGTATATACCGTATTTTCTGGTGCGTTATTTTGACATCTAAGCATGCGCATATTTGTTATGGGTTCCGCTAAACGTTATCTAGCTTAACGTACTCCCTTATCTACGAACGAATATCGTAGGTCTTTTACGTCCACGTTAACTCTCGGTTGGCCTCGGGCCTAGCTTCAGGGAAGTTCATTTTCACAAATGACAGTTTGTTTGGTGACAACTTAACCTATATTGTCGTTTTATTGACTTTTGTATAAAGTATTTTAAATTTGATAAATAGATTTTATAGCACTTATAGGTTAGAAATTACGATTCATGTTTCGTTCGTATTCTGCGTGCGATAACTATTGTTTGGCAAAACGCTAAATTAGTACGTTATTTAAATAACGTTAACGGATAACGCATACCGTATTCGTTATGGTTAATTTGCGATAACTCTCTAATTTCGGAGGAATAAAGTAGACGTAGTATATGTACGTTAACGTTATCGTTATACACATCGTTCTGTTGTCGATCCCTATGATTGACAATAATCTGAATAGCATTATCCATATTGTAATATATAATAATATATAGGTGTAATATTCACTATATAAGTTTTATACACTAACCCAAACAATGAAAATACAAAAGTAGGGTTAGGTTAGGCTGTCAAAGATAACAAATAACGATTGCTCATTAAGTAACTGTTCAACAAGTCTCTTTTTGGAAACACGTTATTTGTAGATACGTATTGAAATAAAGTTATCGTATCTTCATAATGTTACGTTATTTTGGATGCTCAACAACTCTCTATTAAGTATGCCACAGACCTCTATATTTTTATAAGTCTATGAAGCATGCTCATTTCCGATTTTTCGCAGTCATAGGTGCGTTCTGTCTAACTGATATCTCAGTTAATCTAAGTAGTTTTACGGTTACGGAGGCTATAAATTCTGTTTGTATTTATGCAGTGTAACCATGAAACAGCTTAGATTAGCTGAGATTTCAGTTAAAAAAGAAGATTTCACCTCTTGTAAATATTGTCAAAAAACACCTCTGACTAATCTTTTGACATAAAGTCACAAGTGCAGAGGTTTATTTTTCTAGTAACATACTGGGCAATTAACTATATTTTTTAGATAACGAAGAATTATTCATGTGGTAGTAAGTCCCAAAAACGAAAAAGAAAAATTTAGGTGTAATCCTTGTTTAACGATGTAATATTTATCACCACAGAAAAGAAAAAAGATTTGTCGCCCAATATCCATTTGGCATGATGACGGTCTCGGATGCTAGGGCCAGGCAGGACTATTGCCTTTTTACCCTAGTCATCGCTGTAGACCTGGACCGGCCTCGTGCAGGGCGGGTTAACTTACTTTACGAACGGCCCCATTCACAAATGTGAGCGGTGCCGAAGATTTCGGTCAACCTCCCTGGGTCCTGGCTGATGAACCCTGCTGGCTAGGGCCTCTTCTGGCGCTCTTCTGTCTTCGTCTTCTTTCTTTGCCAGCTTGTCACCCCCGGGGGTAGTCATCTGTCTGTCAGGGACTGTGTGGATATTCTGTGACTTGGGATTGACTGCCAGTACACAAAGTGTCAATTGACACATTGCCATCTGGATCATCGGACAAGGTGAGGATGAACTGTGTAGCTCTAGGAGGTGAAGGCTTAAGTGCTTTCTTAGCACTTTCGTCCTTCACGAAGCCAGGGGGACAACGGGCACTGGTCGGTTTACTGACCGGCGCCCGCAAGGTTTGTGGGAGGGTGGTTCGTCGTGTCATGTCTTTTCACTTCCAAATTACTTCTATTTAGGTTTTTTAATTCTGTGGCCGACAATCTTTTAAGGATTTTTCGCGACTTCCCGTTTGATCAATGGTAACACTAAAATTAAAACAGTCCCATTTTTGTGGTACAACAGTTAGAGGTAAGTATTGTGTTGACGTCATTATATGTGAAACGGGAAATACTTATCGGCACATCGAGTCAAGTTACAAGCGGTTACACCATAAGCTACTTGTAAAAATGTCAAAATATAGTATTTTTGTAGTTATGATCGGATGGAATAAAATTAATAAAATGGACTAAGAATTGTCCTTGTTTATAAAGTGTTAAACAATGGAATTGGTAAATCTAACCTTCGACCATAAAACTTTTTTATGGTCGAAGAATCTAACTTAAAATTATGCAGGTGAATATTATGAGGTTGTCGTCGATTTGGAGGCTGTCAATATATTATTGTATGATACAATATTTATAAATAGATATGAGCAAATGAATCTCAAGTTTTGTAGATCCTGTCTAGGTTGATTTATACATGAAACAAATTATTAATAAAGAAAACGAGAATATACATTTTGACAAACATAATCCGGTAACCACTTCATTTTCGCAAGCTACACATACGGATCAGATAAATAATTGTAACTTGATGAGTGGGGATAAACCGCTGATCTGACAACGGGAAGTTGCGAAAGAATCCTATTTTTATTTATATTCTGTATGGTTCACACATTTCTATGAGTTGACACTTGACAGGTTGGGCGGGCGAGGGCCGTTGTTAATGTTTAAGCGATTTTGGGCGACATTATTGTGATTTATGTTATGTTATGCCGGATTTCATCCACACCCTACGACCCTCAAGGTAATGAGATTATGTCGCGAAAACGTGCAAATTATTATCTATTATGTCACGTCAGCTTCAGTTGAGGTTAGGTCAAAGAATATTTACGTTTAAACGTTTTTAAACGCAAATATTCTTTGGTTAGGTTATTCGCATATTCGCAATTCATTGTCGGTTTTAAGGTTAACGGATATTATAAAATCTGTTTCCACTACATTGATTTCAATATCTACATCTCTGCGTTCCTATCGTGGGCCCGGTTATTGGTTCCGCAAAATTTTTCTCCTTTCATTCCTTGTAATCACTCATTGCATTCTAATTGGCGAGTATTGAAATAACGCAGACTTCTGTTATGAGAGATTTGGTCGACCAATCAGTTTCTCTCAAAAGTGAGACAGACAAACAAACTATAATATAGGGCAAGGAAAATAAACAAACTATAATAAAGGGCAAGGAAAATCTTACTAACGAACTAAAAAATACCTACTTATTTAAAAAAAATAATAATAAGTTTGTGAATCGAACCCTGGACCCACACGATACGGTGAAAACAGCACTGAATTCCATAAAGTGCGCATGTGCCGCTCACAGTGTCATGGCCGCCGTTTCCGCACTAAAATAATCAAACTATAATAAAGGGCAAGGAAAATAAAGAAACTATAATAAAGGGCAAGGAAAATCTTACTAACGAACTAAAAAATACTTATTTAAAAAAAAATAATAATAAGTTTGTGATTCGAACCCTGGACCTAGCGCATGCTAGGCGAGTATCTTCTCTATCGTCTAATGAGTTCCTTGCTGACAAACGATTCCAAAAGGATTTAATACACTTTGACATGTCATGTAACTGCGCATGCTCTGCGGCTATCTTAAAACGGAATCCAGTGCTGTTTTTATCGTATTCTTGGACCCATCGTGTGCTAGGCAAGTATCTTCCCTATCGTCTAACGAGCTCTTTGCTGACAAACGATTCCAAAAGGATTTAATCTTAGACTAGATAAACTCTTTTCTTATCTAAGGATTTAATACACTGTTCCGTTGTCTGTCTCACTTTTGGGAGAAACTGATTGGTCGACCAATTCTCTCATAACAGAAGCCTACGTTATTTCAATACTAGCTTCTAATTGGATGTTAGGTTTATTACGCGGCGAGTATTGAAATAACGCAGACTTCTGTTAAGAGGACTATTTCTAGCAATTTCATTGGCCGTTTCAAGGCCACGGCATGGCGTGCTCATCAGATATCATTTTTAAAGGGGAATTCGGCACCGTGAAAATAAACAAACTATAATAAAGGGCATGGAAAAAAGGAAAATCTTACTAACGAACTAAAAAAATACTTATTTAAAAAAAATAATAACAAGTTTGTGATTCGAACCCTGGACCCACCGCGTGCTAGACGAGTATCTTCTCTATCGTCTAACGAATACTTGCTGGCAAACGATTCCAAAAGATTTAATACACTTTGACATGTCATGTAACTGCGCATGCCCTGCGGCTATCTTAAAACGGCCAATGAAATTGCTAGAAATAGTCCTCATAACAGAAGTCTGCGTTATTTCAATACTCGCTATTACGCGTCATAAACAACTCACATAATGAGAGTTAACGCGCTTGAATTCACCACGAGAGGTGTACGGAAAGGTCATTGTCACTGAACGTTAATGTTTACTATGGCTTTTTAACGCAAATTTTTAGTAATTTTTATAAAAATTAGCTGAAAAACATTTAACATAATGATGGCAGAAGAGGAAAGTAGTAATTTACTTGCTCAGTAGGGAAATTATTGTACTTATAAGAAGTGTCTTGTGTCATTAATGTTAGGTTATATCAAGAATGAGTATGATGAAAACAACGAAATGTACATGATTATTACTCATTTTCTGTAGTAAACTCCTTTGGTAACACATAATCGTCAGAATTAAAATGTTTCTTACAAACACAGTTTCGAAGGAGTAAAGTTATCTCTATCAACCACAGTTTTAGGCGAGTTTTGTCTCTCGGAAGCATATGTCCGTCTTTTGTTTCCGAACAAAATGGAACTGTACAACACTGAGACACAATTAACAAGATTTTTTATTTGCTGGTGTACGAAATAATTATAAAACACTATAAACTTTTCCGCACCTAACAATAACTTTTGACACGACCTTACTCGACTAGTGGCGCCAACTGGTGAGCCTGAAAACATTAGCCCTCATTAGTCATTATCATAAAACTCAATGACTTCAGGAAGTCATTGATAAAACTACTCGGCTGGTTATGTTGATTATCTCAAGTGACATTTAGCATCTGACGTCATAATCACTTCTCACACATCCATTTTCGGGACGTCAAATTGTGAAGATAAACCACAGACCTGATAAACATAAATATTTGTTAATTTATGTTCAGTACCCCAAATCGCTTGTTGTTGGTGTTGTAACCTAATCGTTTTGTCATTCTAATCTAAAATGTCGCGCCGGCCGAGGGGTTTGCCGTTTGCGAATGAAATCCACAAATTTCTTAAACGTTTTCCTGAATTACGTTACGTTGGATCAGTAATAAAGTGCTTAGTGTGCAAGATGGATTTGGTGGGCTGGAATTCCAGTAATTGTAAGAGACATATTCAAAGCAAACGCCATATAATAAATCGCCAGTTACAGGTCCCACACTGGGCGTTTCTGAAGGATCTCATTTTTATGTTGAGTGTGTGTAACATTCCGCCGCTTGTCCTTAATAACGAACATTATCGGGTATTTTGGAAAAAATATGTACCTAAGTGGCCATTACCTACGAGGGAAGGACTACGACGTCATGTACCTCATGTAAAAGAACAAGTTGAGAATAACATACGATTGGAATTACGTGATAGAAAACTATGTATAACTGTTGACGAAAGTATGGATACAAAAAAAAACAAAGTGGGAAATGTTTTAGTACGCATTTTAACACCAAATCAAGCAACAAAACCATATTTAATCGCAAGTAAAAGATTACAAAAAAACAACTCTGAGGCAATTCAACAGCTAGTAATGCAAGCTCTTGAAAAATTTTGCATTCATAAGAATGATATTTTAATGTTAGTGACAGGTGGGGATACATCTATGGTTAAAGCAGCTACATCGCTTAAAAAATCTTGTGTTAATTTATTGCACATAACTTGTCTACTTCATGCCTTTCACCATGTGGCAGAAAATATTCGAGGCAGTTATCAGAAAGTTGACAAATTAATAGAAAATACAAAAATGGTTTTTTTTGAATCTCCACAACGAGTTAAAGAATTTCACAAATGGTGCCCAGGAATTCCTGAACCTCCACAGCCAATATTAACAAGATGGGGTACTTGGCTGGAAGCGGTTTTTTATTATAATAAACATTTTCATGCAGTTAAATCTGTAGTTTTCAAATTTGACCCAAAGGAGTCCAAAGCTATCAAGGAAAGTCAACAGCAGTTTGCAGATCCACAAGTCAAAGCAGACTTATGCACTATACAAGAAAACTATAGTATATTAGCAAATGCTATTAACCAATTGCAAGATAGTTCTGCCTCCTTAATTCAATCGTTTGAAATAGTTGATAACTTAAATATGGCACTACAAAATTTAACAGATGCCACTGGTGTTCAAGCTGCAACGAAATTTAATGTCTTATTAAATAAAAATCCTGATTTTGCGCAACTACGCCACATTAAGCAGTGTCTAAATAATGGAAATTTTACAAGTGATCTCCAGCAGTATTATGCATATGCAAATATTACATCTCTGGATGTAGAACGTTCATTTTTAAAATACAGTGAGATATTCACAGAGAAGCGTACATGTTTAAAGGAGACTACTGTAGAAGGCATCTTAATGATGCAGGCATTTGGGCAGATTCAACCGTTACTTTGGATGAAGTAAGGCAGAGTATGTCTGTTTAATTATCTTTAACCAAGTTAGTTATTTCATACTACTTAACGCAACTGGAATTAATATCTAAGTTCCAGGATGACACTGAAAACAGTTAATCGATTCAGTAAAGACAATATAAAACAATGGATGCGTTCATCACCATCAAGTGCTTTAAGATTTTGAAGTCCATTATGTCTCATAAATTAAGTAAGTATTTAGAAAAATGTGTGATTCAGTCTAGAAATCTTGAGTAGTCAGAACATTTAAATTAATAATCTTACTTATAACTTATTATATTATATAACTTTGAACTTTTACTATCTTTGTATTGATTGTCAATTACATGTTTCATTTGTGAAATGAGTATTCCTCTGATGAATGTGAACTGATTGATATCACTACTGGTTTTCGTTTGCTATATAGGTCTAAACTCTAGTCTAAAGCTTAAAATATATTAAGAATTTTTTTTTCTTATTTCAGGAACTGATGAGTTATGTTAATTTATAGACATCTAAAAATATGCAAACTTAATTTGCATTTTTTTTCATACCTATAACAATCTATCATGTTACGTCAACTTTGGATATTATTTATATCCATATATATTGTGAAGATAGGAATATACCCGAAAAGTGGTGAATTTTACAGAACAGTTTCCAAACAAAAGCCACAATGCTCGTGACATTGACGCGAATGTAAGTTTAAATGTATTGGAATCTAAATTTTACTCACAGTGACAAATAGTACTAATAATAATTTTGTAGCGTTTGTTTTGATTATTACCCTCGTTATTATCTGAAAGACGCAAATAAAAAATATTCCAGGTTTTTTTAATGTAAAATGTTTGAGGTTTATTATAATAACAAATATCAGGATTTATGTAATGGTTCACCTGATTCAAAAAATTTAATAATTATAGAGAATAGGTGGTAAGCTTAAAAAATATCCAACTTTTAATTGTCTATGCCCTAAATGAGTTCTTAAGAAGATTAAATTCTGAAGCATTATGCCACTTTCTTTATCTGATATAAAATTCTGTTTATATTTATATGTAGTAATTGTAGTTTGTATTACAATACAATTTCTTCTTTACATGTATTTCCATTTTTATTGAGATTAGTTATATTTAAAATTGAGTTCTATTTTGAAAGAAGGTGAATAACAATTTGTTGTTTAGGTTTACATTTGATAAAGCGTTTTATATTGATCTTATTTCTCTTATTTTTGAAGTAGTTTTAATTCTACAGTTTTAATCACCTCCAGTTGATGCCAACTTGGTTGGCGAAACGCACGTTATGAGATATATGGTGTTTTGTGGAAAACCACATCAGTGACAGTTTCAATTAACAGTGAACATCAAAATGCCAAATATAATATATAACTTACTATATGTAGTAAATATTTTGTCCATGTTTTTACTAAAAAATTGTTTTACCATTAATTTTTCTGAATCATGTTAAAGGTTGCGATTTACCGTTTTTCTTTAGAAGAAGATGGACTAATTTGTAACATTTTTAATTAACGAAAATCAAACAAATGAATCACTTTGGATAACAACAAAATTCATGTGTGGCGAAAACCTCAATTGGTCAAAGTTGACACTTTCATTTTATCTGTATTTTCTGCCATCACTCACATATCTGTAAAATTTGTAACTTCTCCAAGTTGTTCATTTGTCTAATTTTCGCGAATTGTCGTGTTGTTACGCCGCACAGTGGACGATATGCTTAATTTTGGTGGAAAACTACTTTTATTTATTTTTTCTCAAATGGCAACAATGTTATAATGTTGGCAAGTGCAAAATAAAAATCCATTATAAGTAGAGCTGTCTGTATTATTCTAAGAGTTAACGTGATTTTCCTCGAGATATCTGCCTCTGATGGATTGTGAAGCTGGAACCTGGTATTTTCATAATTCATATTCATTTTCTGTTTAGATCCTGTGAGTTTAACATAAACTAACAATGCATTTAGCTTTGTGAAAATTGTAATTTTGTAATTACTCTTCTTTTGTTTATGTATTACAAAAAAAGTTCCAAAGAGTACCGTAGAAGTCAAACTAATAAATAATTTTGACATTCTTTTAATCAGAGCTGCAAAATTAAACATCCATCTGTATCCTCAAACAAGATTATTACAAGTATTCTATGTTTACAGGTAGTAGCATGGTACATCAGGATCGTGCACACATTACATGAAAATAATTATTTTTAATGTTATGACAAAACAAAATATTAAAACTACCATTAAGTGAATGGAATAAGCATATACTTGAGCGCATTTTAATATCTTTAAGACACAGGATTACTCAGTCAGTCTTGAAAAAATTGGATTAGGAATTTAAGATAAAACATGATGAAATGCAGCAAAGCCCAGCTCGACTTGGCAGACCAAAGAAATTATTCAGACACTTCAGGTAAGAGCAAAAATAAAAAAGTCGCTAATTTAATGGAGGCAAAAAGAACTTTCTCATACAATCTAGAAAAGTATGAGAGCAGTAGGTAAACGTGTAGTAGCTGATGTAAAAATGGCGACTGCAACTATTTGGATACCAAGGATAAAAAAAAGGATGAAAGAAACCTAAATAATAAATCTCTGTATATAAAAGAAAATAAAAAATTTTCAGATTTCAATTTTAAGGCAAGCAAAAACGATCTGCATAAAAAATTGGTAATGTTAAATAGCATGCTATTTATTTTTGGCTGATATGTATCAGACATACACTACTGGTCACTGCTTCAAGCAAAAGTTGTGTTTAATGTAGCAGTGTTGGAATAATAGAAAACTGGTAGACAACAAAGACAGTTGGCCTGTGCTACTGTCAAATCGGTACAGAACAACGAGAATTAATGTATTTATCGCGGCATCTCTGGTCCCCAGCTGAATTCGACATTGGCTTGCACATTGTATCGCGCCGGCGAGCACTTCAGTGGCAAACGGGCGATATACAGTCAACTCTCTCCCATATATTTCAACTCTAATTATCTTTTTATCGCATTAATTGCAGGTTTTGCTTAAAATGGAGACCAGTAGTGTATATCATTTGATATTTGTCAGATGATTTTACTAAAAACCAATTCAATTAACACTAGATTTTATGTATTGTTTACATCTTCTTCATTAATTCGACACCAAATGTACTGCAGCAGTAGTTATTAACGTCTAATTTCTATTTTTTTTATTTTGCGACCAAATTTGGATTATGTATTATTTGTTATTTTACATTTCTTAATCCTAATAATGTGTAATTTAATGGGTTTTTAGTTTATTATTTATACCGTGCTTCCATCTCAAAATACTACATAGGGAAACTTTCAGTCAAGCTAGTGCAGTCCCGAGATACAAAATGTGACTGAAATTTGCCACAGCACATGCAGTCCATGCTCAACGCTCTACCCTGAATGGTACGAATTTGAACGACGTTGCTTCTCTATATAGTGTGGAAATATGAAAACACGGTATGACACATATTGATTTTTGTGAAATCATGTGAAGTAAAATAATGTAGGTCCTCAAATAAATACAATTTAAAATTTTTATAAAACATTTTAAAAATAAATAAAAATAAGAAATCTAAAATTTTATTGGTACGTTTATTTAAAACAGCATGAACAAAACAAAATAAAAATGAAAAACAACTCATGTGGAATGTGAAACTTGTTTCAACTTCCACCATAAAAAAATAAGTATTATTTATGATGTATAGTATAGAACCAAAATATGGATAAATCATTTATTCCATTGTTTTATAGTAAGGTTCTTTAGTACAACAAATTTTCCTAACACAAACAATTCTATTACTGTCCTCATTGTTATTGCTGATTGTTGCATCGTTTTCATTTTCGTATTTATTGTTTATTTAAATTTTTTCTGCTCCATATTTTGCTAATTTTTATTATTTATTGCTTATTATTTTCATTATAAGACCTAGATTATCATATTGGTTAATATCATACCCCATCTACTTCTACAGGTTCATTATCGGATTCTGCCATATTTTTGTAATTTGTTGTCCTCATACTTTCATCTATCACAATTTCTTCATCTCCCTCTTTATACACAGCTGCAATATATCTCACTCTCTGAACTAGGAATTGTCATTTTTTAACAACTCTAAATTGTAAAATAATTTTTCCAATGAGGTATTTTCATTGATCTGAGATGGAAGTGGAAATGCTTTTTTCGTATTTTTAGTGCCAAAAAAATATATTATATTGAACTATATTACGTCTCTACTTTTGCAAAAAACTGATCACAGTGAACTATATTCTCATATGGAATTAAGGTTTACAAAAATAGATAAATAGTAACTATTATTTTAGTGGTTTAACAATTTTATTTTTAAATTTATCTGTTCGGTATCTTTACCAGGAGGTGGATATACTGGCCCTAAGTGCAAACTAGGTAAATCATCAATATTTGTTAGAACACTGGCAAGATAGTACTTCTATTATTCTGTTATGATTCCTTTTCTAGCATTTTTGTTTGTGTATTTGCTTTCTAAAAGCACACAAATATATAGAAAAAAAAATATGTAGAAGATAGATCAGATAATATATCTGGTATATTTCTACAATAGCTTTGTTCGCAGTAGAAATCTTGAACTATCTGAATTTTTGACCGTGCATGTGCGATAAGAATCAATTCAGGATTTTTCTGTTTTCGCGAATGAACAACGAATGTGTTTGAATTAATAGGTAATTATAAATCAAAGAACAAAAATTAAAGAAAAAATAAAAAAATACAAGATATTACAAGAGAAATGATTTATTAAGGTATAATCTCGAAAAAAGTACTAATTTAAATACTAAAGATTATTAACATAATTAAGTACTTACCTGTTTTGTATATAACTTATATTTATATCTGTTAAAAGTTGATGTTTTCCAAGAATATTATTTTCTGTTAATTTTAATTTTAATAACTATATTTAGCGCTCTATTGGAATTTGCGCTTAGTGACGTCATGAAACGTTGACTAAATTTTTTTTGCAGTTTAAATGAAAAAAAAAGGCAAAGAAAAGACACGTGTCTTATTTTTATTCCTAGTTTTCGAATTTCAAATTTAAAAAAAATTGGAAAATACCCCATTATGTCTGCAGATGTAGACGGAAAATTCAATATTTTTGTGGCTACTTTTGTTAACTCACGATTTTGAAAGAAACCCTTCCACCATGTACATAGGTGAGTCAATACTGTCGGCAGCTCGCCAAATATTAGAGTTGCTCCTTGGCCTTTCTTGGGCTCTATAATCAGGAAAACCTGATAATATTTTGTCCATATCATAATTTCTTGAAGGAAAATCAACCATGAAATCTAGTGTCCCATTTATATCAATCTTCATTCATTTATTGTCTGTTTCTTTTGAATCTAAGAGATAAACTGCTAATGAGAAATCTGTTGACATTTGAAACTTTTTGCATGTGCTTTTACTGAAATTTTAGGTTAAATTTGCTCATATGCTTAAATGGAGGGAAACTTGATTACCTATATCAGCTATTAAAATTTTTATATCATGGTTGATATATATCATTTTGATATTTATCTTCACTCACATAAAAAAAATATATTTTCAAGTATTAATTTGGTTATTTATAATCCTTGGAAGCAGTTAAATTTACTATTTTAATTTTTTTCACCTAAATTATGCAAATCGACTACTGTGCATGGAGGGGAGACATTAGTTTCATAATAAAATTTGTTAAACTTCTAATAGACCAGTCAAATTAAGCAAAAATCAGGCCCATTTTCACGATAATTTCCAACCATTCCCAACCAATACCATTCGATTCAGTTTTTTTTTTTGAATTCTCATGGTCAATTTTGCCGTAAGTTATATGAGCAAGAATTTAATTTATAAACAATTAAAGTTGTGAAAATGATGAAAATCAATGTTTCTAAATATTCAACTTCAAACGCTGCGAAAACGGCAACAGATAGAGAAAAATTGCTCAGAACATTTTTTTTAGAGCGTTAAATTCCCTTCAAAAAAGTCCACGACGGCATATCTCTACGATGAATAGTTAAGGCGTTACAATGAGTTAAATGTTTATTATTTTTCTACTGCGTACTGGTCAGCTGTATACGCAACGCGCATGCGCGACTAACGGGCCCATTTCTCACGTAATGGCTGCCTGCGAAGACCATTTCAAAGTAGACTTGCTTCAAATCATTCAATTTTTCAAAAATTGCTCACAACCAGTACACTGTATAACTGCGTTATAACTGTGACGACTATTAGCATCAAACTGAACAGCTCACACGTATACCTGGGTGTGTACGGATCGTTACTGCGTATAGTTAACTTTAAAATGTGTCCATGTATATTTGTACAATGGGCCCGTTGTACCCAGAGGGGGAAGGTTGTTTAGTTTGGAACACCTGCTTCTCAAGAATGCTAGGAGCGTATATGTAGATACCCTCGGGCACTATAGTACTCGGTATTATAACTTAATAATAATTTTCCAGGTCTTTGAGTATGCATAAAAGTATATAATAATTATATCTAGACCAAAGAAGTGATAAATACTTTCGCTAACGTTGTAAAAATAAGAAAATTATGAAAGATTTACAGCAAGTCTACTTTAAATGTTCTGCGCAGGCGGCCCTTACGCGGCGTACGAGTCAGTTGATCGCGCATGCGCGTTACTTGTACAGCTGACTGATACAGCAGAAAAATAATAAATATTTAACTCATTGTAACGCCTTAACTATTCATCGTAGAGATATGCCGTCGCGGACTTTTTTGAAGGGAATTTAACGCTCTATAAAAAAATTTCTGAGCAATTTTTCTCTATCTGTTGCCGTTTTCGCAACGTTTGAAGTTGAATATTCAGAAACATCGATTTTCATCATTTTCACAACTTTAATTGTTTATAAATTAAATTCTTGCTCATATAACGTACGGCAAAATTGACCATGAGAATTCAAAAAACATACTGAATCGAATGGTATTGGTCGGGAATGGTTGGAAATTATCGTTTTGAAAAACCCTTAATTTGACTGGTCTATAATAACATTTTAATGGATCATTCCAGAACATGTGATCTGTAGACAAACCATTTACAGTTGAACTCGGGTATAACGAACCTCTCCAAGTGACCGTAAAATTGATTCGTAATATACGAGCGTTCGTTATAAAAGAAAAACAAAAAAAATATCTTTGTTTTAACATTTTTATTTTGGGAAAAACAGAAAATACAAAAATACATTTTTATAAAAAAAATTTAACCGATTAAAAGATTGTGCAAACTGGTCCGCTTTTTCTTGCAAAACTGTGCCTGAAAGAGGAACATTTTGACTCCATTTTAAAGTGAACCATTTCAAGAAAGCGTTGTCAATGCTTTTCTTTCTGGTTGACGCATTTTTTTCACAGACAGCTTGTATGCGTTTCCGAACTTAATATGTTTCCCTTTTTGTCCAAATGGACTGTAGACTTAGAAAGGCCATAATCACGGCAAATTTGGGCATTTGCACAATCTTTTTGTAGTGAACTATTTCCAATTTATCCAAAAGAGAAATGGATTTTCAGGTAGCTTTATTAACACATGCCATGATTGATGGAAAAACAATACACACATCAGAGTAACTACGCACTTATTAGAAGCGAATTGTAGTCGACCCGCAGAGATTTGTTTTGAAATCGTTTACATATAGTATTTGCTCGATGTGATGTTGAATCAACATTCCTTGATAGTTTGTTATGTCGAGTTCAAAGGTCTCTCGTGGGAAAAAAATGCGGTATATTATAACCAAGTATCCATTATAGGCGAACAAAAATACATATGTTTGATAGGGACCTCGGATGGAACTTTTCAATTCGTTTGTTATAGCAAACTGTTCATTATAACCATGTTTGACTGTATTTTGCATTGCATCCAAGTTTTTTGTGCTAGTGTTTGTACCATTTACATTATTAAAATACTTTTTTTGCATTTAATATACTGAAAAATATTTGAAATACTCTGAAAGTATCTTAACATACTTTTCAGTATGCACCACAAGCAAGATATTTTCAAAGAGTATTTTTTGAGGATGCAGATATTTATTTCGTTTTAAGTAAAAAGTATTTAAGATACTTTTCAAGTATTCTTTGAGCATAAATAATCCCAGCTTTGGTGCAAAAACAAAATTGTTTACAAAGGGCTCCCTTTATAAATCTTAAAATGGTTTTTTGTGCATAAAATAAATATGCTGCTCAGTGACTAGAAACTGGCACACTTCGTGTAAAATTTAAGTATATAAGAATTATTGAATAAATAAACAAACTTACACTTTTAATCCAATATGGCGCTCCTAGTAAAATAGCTGAATATGTTCCATTTAGATTATTAACTTCAACCTGAATTATCTTAATTCCATAGAAATGTCCCTGAGGTTAGGTATATTAAATAGGTAGGGTGAGAAAATATATTTGTAGCCTCCTAATGTTTTACCGCACTTTATTGCAACAGTTTCATACATATATACATGTAATTATTGAAATATACATAAACATTTCTTTTAGAATCTATCACAACCTACATTACAATTTACATATATTGTTTTTTCTGTTTTACATTTCAATTCAGGAGAAAATTGAATTTTGATTCATTTAAGTATAAAATATAAGAAATTCGAACTACATCAGGTAACATATAATTATATATATTTATATTTTTTTCATGAATACTCCGTACCCATTTTTTAATCGATATATATTATAACAGAAGTACTTGGTACTTAAATATTTTAAGTTCTCTAGGAAATTATACAATTTGGTAGCTAACAGCATAAAATATAGGTCTATATTCAGTTTATACATTTATTATTTACATAATACACCAAATAACAACAAACAAGCATATTGTATTCTCAGAATATATCACTTCGGGTTTGCTTTGTATTTTTCATTATTATTTAAAATTTATTACTTTATCAAAATAAGCCATCCATTTTAATATCCATTAATTTCTCTACTTTACTGCCCATTCAGTTTTAAATAATTATAATAAATTGAAAGTATTTAATGCTTAAATGCATAAATAAGTACCTATAACTATAATTTTAGAGGATCAATAATTACTAAGATACATTTATAAAACAATATGAAATATTAAAAGGGTGGCTGTTATTTATATTTTTACAAAATTATGGAACTGATATAAAATATTTCTAATACTCACAGTAACAATTAAACATTTAAGTTCAAATGTACACAGTCAACTCTCGATTATTTGGTAAAGTTCATATCACGAATGTTGGCGTTCACGTCATCAATTTTAAATTTTCAAATCGATCAATTGATACTTTATTTGGGAGAGGTTGGCACTGCTATCATAGCCCAGAAAATATATGTTTCTGTTATTTGCTACAATTCTGTGCATGTGTAATAAAATAAACTGATACAGAATCTACATGTCTTTGAAATGTACATAAATTGATGATGTGAACGTCAACAATCATGATATAAATTATATACATTTATTTTTACAGCCAAAGTAAATTTGACGCACCTACAATGCCAATCATCAATCTGTGGCATGTTTGTCCAAGATCACACTTGGAACATCGTTTATTTGCAGCACATTATCTCGTATTTACTCAACTAATGATAGATTTCCAAACTTAATCGGATTGATTATCCATCCGAACATAAATCAGAAATTAATAAATGAGGGGGTAATATCATATACAAACAATATTATAGGATTAAGTCTAATAAAATTTGATTTTCGTTTTTTAGTAATCTGTATACAATATACCAGATAATCAAACGTCAACTGTAGTATATAGCCTATATGAAGATTTAATGACTGGGTAATTAAAAAAGAGCATAAAATCATAGGAATTCGAGATTTATTTTTAGTTTTGATTAATATTAAACAAATCCACAAGTTAAGTGAGTTTAAATTAAATTGAATAGGTACCTCTTGTAATATTGAAGAGCAAATTTGAAATAAACAAACAAAACAAGATGTTAATAGTATGCTTTATACACAATATATTGAATATATTAATTGCATCAGTTTGCTCATATACAGGGTTCTCACTTTTAAGGACCAAGACTTTGACAATCAAAAGAGGACTCCATTTTAAGAAAAAAAGTTTCAATAAACATTCATTATATTTCATTCGGTTTCAGAGAGTGTTGAAATTTAGTTTTTGATTGTCAGTTATATTCAAATAGAATGAGATATCAATATAAAACCTAGTACACTTATTGAACAGTTCATAAGCAATATTTAGTAGCTACTTTAATAATTCAGATATACTGGGTATCTTAGTTTTAGAGTACATATACCATCTCATTTATACTATGCGACTGGTAATTTTTGATTATTCATTTGGAATGGCTAATCAATTTGTAATTTTTTTTGTGAAGATGTTTGATATTTTGCTCCTATGATTAAGCAAAATGCATTCAAAAATATAAATAAAATAATAATAATAATCTGAAAATAATTAAGTGCTTTGGCAATGGACCGCATCAATGTGACGTCACGCATTATGCAATCGATCATACATATTGTCATAGGGCATTAGATACTAAACTTGTCACACTGGAATTTAACCCTTAATGTATATGCGTAGTATAAGAGATTGAGGGGTTTAAATGTTAGATGGACTAAAAAACTAACAGACACTGCATATCTGAATTATTAAAATAGCTATTGAATATTGCTCATGAACTATTTAGAAAATTAAAAAAGAAACTTAAAAACGGGAAATGAATTTGCAATATAATTCTTCCCACTAATTTAATCTCACCATGTAGGTAACTTCTTTTTCCAAGTTCATCGTAGATGTCATGGACATAATGTGCCTGCCAATAACTTTTTCGGATATTTTTCAACATTTTATAGCTTTTAAAATTTTGATATTATATTTACATTTTTATGTAGATTATTATATTGTGACATGAATCTTTAGAGTAGTCATATTTATTACATTACATACATGGATATAATTTTTGTGAATTTCTGGTATTTTTTTTAAATGATCCTAATTATGTAAATGACTTAATGGTAATGGTAAAAACTAAATTAGTAAATAAAAATATGTATAAACAAACCTGTGGATTCTTTCATCTTGATTATAAAAATACATTTAACCGTTTTCCCAATCACTAAACCTCTAATTTATCTGCAATAAGAATTATTTCAATCTCACTTGTAATAACTAGAACAATATATATATATATATATATATATATATATATATATATATATATATATATATATATATATATATATATATATATATAATATATATATTATATATATATATTTATATATATATATATATATATATATATATTTATATATATATATATATATATATATATATATATATATATATATATATATATATATATATATATATATATATATATATATATATATATATATATATATATATATATATATATATATATATATATATATATATATATATATATATATATATATATATATATATATATATATATATATATATATATATATATATATATATATTTAGTAGACAACTTAAAAATCTTTCGGTACATATATATATACTGTAGAAAAATATAAACAATGACAAGATCTAATTAATATTATTCTGTTAATTAGTCTAAATTTAACTAGAACTGTGATTTCCAATTGTAGAAATGGAAAGCGTAGGTTTCGGTAATTGGTAACGTCGAGTACTCATAGACCTCTCCACCTGGGTCACTTCGGTGCCTATTGGATAAGATGTTGCCCTTTTTGCAGATCTACTGTTGATAAAATATGATTTTTAATATAAATTTATGAATTTATATTTAATTTCCACATGGCTACAGCTTTTAACAATAAATTTACAATAGGGATATTCCATATGAATTCGCCCAATTTAAAATTAAATGGTTGCACAACCATTTTGCATACATCGTTGTATCTACTGATACTTCAAGTTCAATATGGCTCTTTTTAATTTGGACTCTTACTGTTTTTAAGCTATGGCCATTTGTCCAAATTGCAGCACATAATGTTTTGATAATTTTGTGTGTAATAGTTTTCTTCAATATCTCGGCTCTATTTTGGGCTAGAAATTTGGAACTGGAAATATTTTATTGTTAATAAAATGGAATATATTTAATGCCATGACACTGTTCTAAGTATTTAATTTTTTACATGAAATTTAGCTATTATTTTTATAAAATTAAACTTATAACCAAAAAAAATAAATAAATAAAAAGAGGGGGAAAAGTATTAAACTTGACAGCAATTTACAATTTGCCAAATACGAAATACGAAAATATGAAAAGTAAGATCTTAGATAACAATATTATCTCAATGGCCGGGGAAATTATTTTCAGTCAGATTATCCAGCATGTCCACTTAGGAACAACATACTAAAATATGAAAATGGCAGGATAAGCTTGACTATGCTGCTTTCGACAACTGGGTAAATTGTTTCAGAACATGATTAAAAATAACTTTTTAGTGCACAAGTTGTCAAATTTTAAATTACCATTTTACAAAATTAAGTAAAAGGCCTTGTGTCTTGTGGTCATTGGGCATATATATCATGATTTCAATCTTGGTTAACACTAAACGGATGATAACATGCAAGGAAACTATTGTTGTAACAATGAGAGAGAGACAATATCAATCAATTACTGTTAACCGAGACTGAAAGTACCCGCCCTAGATTCAATAATACTATTAGCTCACAATTTTTTTAAATGTACATGTTTAAAAGATATATAAGGTGAATTAAGTCAATGACTTAATTCCATTTTTAATTTATACCTGAAAGTAAACTCCTTATTTCAAACAGCACTAACAAAATTTGTATTGGTATACATTTTGACAAGGTATCTACCTCCCTCTAGTTGATATGATACAGAATTTAGAAGTAAGTAAAAAAGTACTGCACCTATTTGGCTTTTATAAACTAGTTAGAATATTTCCAGAGTACAGTTTGAAATAATATTCATTTTATAGGCAATATTATAACTTTTATTTAGCCATTTCCTTTCTTTTGACTAGAAACTAATTTTTTTTATGTTTTATAATAAGTAGGTACCTTCTTTTCTACAATTATGTTTAAAACTATTCATATTCAAGTATTATTATGCTACCTAGTAATTTATTTATTACAATCCGACCCATATGCATATATAATAAAATATAATTATATTTTTTAACTGTGTTATTTATTATTTGTACTTATAATTAGTAAAAATGCATCACTACTGCTAGCAGATACAGTATAGTACTGGTCATGAATATCATGATAGTCTGGATTAATTCAAACGAGTAAAATATTCAAAATATTTGAATCTGATTTTATATTTTAAAATAAAATTGTAAAGTAGCTTGAATTATTGTATACAAGCTTTACCAAAAATTAATACATCAGAAATTATTACTCCATTCTGTCAAATTTCATTTCAGTGGGAAAACATATTGCAATCAACCAAAAATTCAAAACTGAGATATTAACAAAGTTTGTAGGTCATGTACAGGGAATTATTTAAATATTTAATTAAACATGAAAATATTTTTTTACAATTTATCTAGTTAATTTTACAAAAAGGACCTGACTATCTCAAATAAACTCGTAAATTTTTATAAATGTCTACCAGTACAAATTTTGTGACCTGCCACCGTTAAATATAAACATAATGGTAAATACTAGCATAGCTATATTGATAGTTTAACTATCAATGGTGCAAATAGGTAGTTTTAAAAATAGTTAAATAGAAAATATAATATCTATTATTTATTGTATTGTACAAATAAGCAAATTTTAGATTTTTTAATGTATTCAATGTATCAACCTAAATTAGTCAGCATTGAATAAGGAAACTGTATATACATAGGTAGTTTAAAATAGAGTTGATAAAATTACCAGTAATTTACTTTTAACGACCTTACCGGTACATTACCCATCATTTTTTTAAATTTGAGTATCTTAAAAAATGTAGGAGGTTCATATTTAGAGCTTTTAAACGATACAAAATATAGACATTTTCTGAAATGTGCTGCCTGTAATATAATCATTATTGAGTTTACAAAAAAAAATCGAAAGAAACAGAACACTGAAATTAATTTGCCTCTTATTGATTTATAATACAAAAAATATATAAATATAATATGTAACATTAAAACAGTGAATACTAAATAGTAAACTGCATAAACATATAAAAATGCATACTATAGAGTCAAAGAACTATGTCTTTAAATAATAAATAAACACTACAGAAATTAGATAACCCCTGAATCCCAAAGCCTAAGTTGCATGGGCGAGTGTTACACTTATGAAAAAACGTGGACACAACCATTCCCACTGACATTGCCAGTGGGATTCGAACCCACAGCTACAATGGAGAGATTATCTAGTCACACTTGCCATCACGTGCTCTAGCCAACTACTCCACCCGAGCCGGTGTGTTAATATTATCTAACTGCAGTTATTCATTGTCTAAAAGATATGCTTGTTTACAATAAATACAAGTGGCATGTTTTATTTTTTATATTTCTTTTTAAAATACTGCTATATCTTGGATTTTCTTTCATAATTATAATTATATAACTTACCAATTTAAAAGAGAAATAGAAGGCAGCATAGCATAGCATCTATTAATTTAATCTATGGTTATGTTTAATAAGTGTCAATTGCTACTGCCAGTATACAAATTGACGAGAAAATAAATTACCAGGGGGTAACTTATGAATTTTACCTTACCGGTAAGATAGGAAATCTTCTGTAAGTTACCGAGGTAATATTACCAGCTCTCAACTCTAGTTTAAAATAATTATTTATTAATATTCAAACTTTTATCAATACTAGGTATCAATACACCTCAAAAATTATAAGCATATTATTTTGCAAAAATTAAAGCAAGCGATTTGCAGCATTTCTGGGGAGTTTTGAAGGCAAACTACCAGCAACATTTTCTAAACAAAGATAAATATTTGTTGGTAGTTAAAAACATATAACATTAAGTAACATGACACAAAAAGTGATTTATTTTTAATTTAAGTAAATTTTTTAGCGTTTATTTATTAAAATGCATTTTTAGATTTTATAAACATTAATTTTTTTTTATTTCGTCACGTGATTATGATGGTTTATTTATTACTGCTTTTACTACTGGTTCTTAAATGAAAACAATAAGTTAATAAAAAGTAATAATCACAATTTTTTTATGATTAAAATTTAACGATTATATTTTATAAACCAGTCTGTATTAGTTGCGATATAACACACATTTTTTTCTGTTGTAGGTGTTGTAAAACAACTATGGCTAGCACCAGAAGACCACCGAGAAATATAAAAATTTAGTAATCATTTTTTTATTACCATCTTAATTAATTTGATAGAAGCAAACTTGCTATATGCACCACTAGAAATATAGCTGCACAATACTGTTTTAATGACTGTGCGCTTGGATATATGCTTTGGTTTTCTCAGCTTGCTTCGAAAAGTAAGATCAAAGAAGGTTTGGGAGATCACAAATTACCGTTCAATATTTCAATGAGTTGAAAATAAAAGTAGTATCATTCAGTGCCATGCCGTGCCTTTTGTGGAGGAGGGGACACAGCAAATCATAATGAAAGTGTATCCAAATTAAACGTTAAATTTTTTATTTATTGGCAATTTTTTGTGTATGATTGAAATGTTGAAGACAATTTATGTTTTGTGTTGTATTTACTTCAACCTGTGTCTTGTACAGCTGCCGCAACATAAAGGTTTCCAGATCATTTGTGATTTAAAAGAGAACATGTATCTTTTCTCGTTTTTGTAATGATAAAATCTAAAAGCAGGCAATAAATTACTTCCCTCCGCATAACCCATGCATTCATTCAAGTTAACATATATAGTACAGCAGCCAAGCTGCGAAAAAAACTATTTAAAATTTTAGACTGGAAACCTTTATTCTGAAGCAGCTGTACCAGTTTTTATTTGTTATTTAATTTATTACTGATTATGTACAAAAAAAAACCCAATTTAATTAGTCCTGAGGATGCTAATAAATAAAGTGAAACATCGACTAAATTAAACGAGTAGTTTTTCTGTTTTAATTGACCTATTTCCATCAAGTGATAAAATTAATATAGCAGGTCACTAACCATTCAAGAGAAACGATTTATTTTCTATAATTATTATTCATCGAATTTTTACAATGTGTTTTGCTTGGGGCGGAAATATATAACAAACTAACAATTACAGACTAGTTTAAGTAGTTTATATACATTTTTTAAAGGACCAGTAATAAAAACAGTTTGTGTATTTATGTTTGAGTTATACACACAAGTTTTTATATAATACATAATCTGATTTTTAATATTATTTCTCCAGCATACATTAATTCATTCTAACCAGTCCTTACATTAATTATTTCATTTGAACATATTTAGTATGCACTAGATTAGAATAAATTCAACAGTAAAATCTCCAATAGGATTTTTTAAAAAGGACTTATTTAATTTAAACAATTTAACTTTCCCAATTGTTATTTTACAAAATGACATCTTTTAAATTCGGAGAAAGATGTATTTTTTTGTTGTAGAAAGTTTAGCATAAATATATGCAAATCTGAATTGATTTTTTTTGTTTTATTTGTTTTATTCCTTAAGATATTTCTGTTCTGAATCATCCGTTTAATTTTTTTGTTATAGACGCCATTTTCTATTATACTATTAAAGGAGTAAATTAAAATATAAGCAAAAAAAAAAATCAGTTTTGAAAAACTAAGCAACTGGGATTCTATTATTTGTCAAAAAATTCAATATGGCGCCCATAATACAAAATAAAGTTATTGATGATTCCGAAAGAATAAAAAATCATAACCATTTTAGTTTAATTTTAACAATGAAAAATTCTTGTATAAAATTTTGCATATGGAGTTTAGGATTCACCCCTCGTTAATACTTTTCCAACAAAAAACAAAGAAAAGTTGTAATGTATAATATTACAGTAAGGTATGGTTAATAATTTGTTCCTAACAATAGACATATTTAGTGATGCACACTGGATTATTTCCATGGACAAATATGCTAATTTAAATAAAAAAAATTGTTATGTTGCGAATTTTAATTTATTAACATTTTATAATTCAATTTCCCTTTCCTTTAATGTGTATATCGGTACAGATCGATTCACGAATTAAATGAAAATATGATTTAAAAGTTTTTGTTTTTTATCTTACTGATTCATAATTTAAAATTGTATGTATGTATATCCAAAATAAAAAATTCACAATAATTTAAGATCTATATCCTGTAATGTAAATAATTATATACACATTTTTTTCTCGGTTGCCTGATTATTTATTATAATAATAATTATTATTATTAGATAGGCAGACACTAAAATATTGTATTTCATGTTTTTTTTTTAATAATGGAAAATTTACAAATAAGGAAAATTATCTTAAAATAAGCACTTTTTACTACTACTTTTAAATAAAATATATGAACTAATAGATAAAACAATGTTAATACATACTTCAAACATGTAATTATTTGGTACGTAAATGATCAGCGAGATTGAGGAAATTCATTTGTGAATTTGTCACTATTTAAACATTTTTACAACATTTTTAGCCAGGTAAAATGCATCATTAAACATATTTCAATATAAAATTATACCAAATAATATGTATAGGAATTATTTAAACAATATTTATTTTCTAATTAACATTCTGCTTAGAGAGGTAGATAATACCAAAAAATTAAATTACCATGATTATGTGTTTCTGGTAAAATTAAATGAAAAATCAGAATGATGTATTAATGCCAAGTCTCTATATAGGAAGCTGTTGAGATAAAATTATATTCATATCTGTTATTTCTGTTATACAAATTAAAAGTAATAAATAAGTGGTTTTTGTAGAAATTAATGTATTAGGTTTTTGCATGGTGTTTATTTTGGATCAATAATAAATAATAGAAAGAAACTTTGTTGTTTTTATAACAGAGAATAGTTTAATATCTAACTGAAAAACATAAAAACACCACATAAATTGGACAATAATTATTGACTGGCTGTTCATAAAGTATAGTTTTATTTGTATTATTGGGTTGTCTGATTCTGTACAAAATTTCATTTTCCTGTTCATGTTAAAAGAAGCATTTTGCAAAAACCTGTTTTTTAGGGTAATTACACCCTGTGTCATGAATCGAGGTATTTCTGGACCCATTTGATAGCAACTTCTTTTGTTACAAAAAACAAACTTAAAACTTATACAGTATGTGTATTGAATTATTAGAGATGGGTGTCTTAAATGACAACATTACAACATAAACCAGACTCAGGCAACCCGTCGAATTCATTTTCCATCTAGCTGTCGTGTGGTCAATAGTGCACACTGCGCGCGATATGATGCCAAATTTTTGTCTTCCTTCAATGTATTATGTCTAATACACACAGTGTATATGGTCTGCAGTTAAAAGAGGATAAGTAATAACCCATATGGTAGTCATAATAAAAAATATATAATTTACATCTTAAAAAAAACCAAAAAAAATATAAAACTTCCCATATAATGATCAATGGCAATAAAATAACTTGTGTGGTATAATTAAGGGGCAATGGCAAAAATATCTATAATAAAAGACATTTGTGCAAAACTACAGATGATGTGCAAGGTTGTGTTATAATTACCATCATAAGAAACTAGCAAGTTACACATGACTAATGTAAACCTTGCGTTTGAGAAAACCACTGTTGCGCACAGGAGATGAGATGCCCGGGTCATGGCTGAAACATTGATACCACCACATGCATGTTAATCTACTACTATTCCTATCGTAGCTATCGTTCAATAAAGATGTTAATGCACAAACAAATTTCTTAGAATCTAAGAAGAAACACATAAGAATTGTCTGTTAAATTTCCCTAAATATGTTTTAAATATGATTAGTTTAAATTTGTCGAATATGCGTGTTTGTACTGATGGCTCCACTTCTTAAATGATTGTGAAAGAAACACAAGCGAAAATTTAAAAACTTTAGAATCATCAGATTGCACCATATTCAATAATATTTTTGTTATCAACACACCATTTTCAAACAGAAAGTATAAAGTTATTATCACAGAGTTTTTCACCACAATTAATGGTAATGATAAGAAAGTTAAGAATGTGTAATTATTACTAATAAATATTAATATTCCTTGTTCAAAGCATAAGTCACTCTTGGTTTTATTGTCAATAATGACGACCTGTTTTTTTTTAAACTGAATCCTATATTATATTCTCTTTAAAAATGATTTGGAATTTAAAGATGCTCACTGAACATGCAGGAAGATGAAATGTATAAAGTATCCCATTATTTTCCACTTTCCATAAACTTTCCCAAACTTTAAAATAAACTTCCAGGCTTTCTCAAAACTCGGATTTCTCTAGACTCATGTCTAAAGACTGCATCTCAGGTAGTCATTTCACGAATATTAGTGGCGAAATCAGCTTGTGTGTGAACACATCAATATTTGCGTGTGCAATAATTATATACAATAAGAAATAGACAATATCTTACCTTATACTTTTGACTGGTGATTTTTATAATAAAGAAGGTTTAGTGCTATATCCCCAAATAAACAATTATGTAGCTACGGACACGTGTTTCGCAGTTATTGCCCCTCATCAGCGTAGCTTAGCTAAAGAATTGGATCTAGAATGTGATAGATCAGGAACATGACCTAAAATAAGGCCAGAAAGTACAGTACACAGTACTGAACTAGTGCCTTCATGTTCCCATGTGCCACAAATGGGGCCTTGATAAGCACAGTCGACACAACAAAGAAGGTTTATTTTAGTTCTTGTTTCTGATCTATCACATTCTAGATCCAATTCCTTAGCTAAGCTATGCTGATGAGGGGCAATAACTCCAAAACACGTGTTCTTGCTGCATAATTGTCTTTTTAGGGATATGGCACTAAACCTTCTTTGTTTGAACCCCAATAAATCTATCTTTTTTTGTTTGTATGTGCCAGGTGGAAACGGCCAGTACACATAGAGCTCTGTGTGTTAAGAATACAGCTTATATGTGTAACATGACGGAACCCACATTTAAAATATAGTTTTTTGTTTGAATTAATTATACGAGTACATAAATATGTTACATTTTGCAAGGACTTAGTAATATGTACAATAAAATAACATGAGAGAAGGCTATTAATTAATTCCTAAAAAAACTGTACCATTGCATTCTTATTTTATTAGTTGTACATTGTATGTAAGCCCTTAACTGTAATGACCAGCTGATATGCAGTTTTTACTCATGTCTTGTACACAATCCTAATCAAATTTTTGAAAATGCCTTGCTTTGTCAACATAACTAAAGAATTCTTTAAAGAATACATTTTCAATATAGTTTTCAATCTACTTCAAAACTAATAAATAGAGCTGTCAAAAATGTTCCGTGGGACAGTGGCGTACGCAAAATTAATTAATTACGAGAAACAATAAACTGTTCCAATGTATGTAAAACTCACCCTCTTAACTAGCTTGATGAACTAGCTTGCTTATCACAAACTAGAGAAGATGTGTAGCCATTTTGTAGCATCAGGTATGTTTCTATGGTTGTCTCCATGAGTGATGTTCGCTTTGGTGAAAATATGTTCTTATATTTTGAAAACGACCGTTCGCCATCTACTGATGTAATACACGCATACGTAAAATAGTCTTTGAACACACTTAACAGATCTGGGGCTGCATCATCACATATTTGTCTTAATTTGGTAAAACCAGTGTCTTTATTTAACACACTTGCGAACTTTTCTTTAACACGCTCATTTGTTGCGTCACCTATAGCATGTACCAGTAGATTTACCGTCCACTATTTGCAGTGAATCCGCTAATGACAACGCACTGTTTTCTAATTTTTTTATGCTTTCGTGTAATGGTTTATAGTTCTTCGCAATATTTTTTAAAGCTGTTCTAACGGAAATATCTTCGAATTTTGTCTGGCTTTCCTTAATAGCTGAGCCATCTGGATTGATTTGTAGTATCACAGCTTTTATTTGTTGGAAATATTCAGCATAATGAATAGATTATTATTATTATTATAAAAAGCTGCCTACAACCATGTTCCCCAACGTGTAAGAATCTGTGGTGGTCCGGGTCGGGACACTTGCTATGAAATTGGAGGGAGGAGATTTAAAAAAACTTTTTTGTCTCGCTATAACCACCTTTGGAAACCTATAATAGTTTCTTAACAGAAGATGTAAAGCATGCACTTTACAATCATGTTAAAGGTCAATTGTCTCATCAACAGATCAGTCACAACACAGCCTGACTTGACAGTTAAATTTTTCTAACGTTCCAGCATTCACCTTGAAATTTGCCATATCTATAACATTAATAGAATTTTTTAAAATTTTATAATTTCATTGCATGTACGTGACAGTTGGTAGATAGTTACATAACGTTGTGCGACTTGGTAACTTCACCTGGGCATTGTACTTATTCCAGAACTCTCGAAATGGTTGTTTATCAAGTATGTGCAGTGGAACATCACAGGCAATCAGCATTAATAGTAAATCAAACATTAACTGTGTTGTCGAAGGCACGCCATTTTTTTATTTTTATGGTCTACACTATTTACGTGAAGTCCACAATCACGCTTATCCCACACATCAAATCTTTCTCGCACACTTTACAAATTATTTTAGCACCACCATAGAATAAATCCGGGAATTCACCTATGAATTTATTCACTTTGTCAGCAAATGGCTGTTTTCTACCCCTGCATACGTCTGTCATGTTTTATTATTAAATTAATATCAACAATACAGTACAACAAATAAAATAAACACAAAAACAATATGCAATACGCCCAAGTTACTTAACGTGTACACAACTCAAAGCTAATAATAGATTGGACTGGGAAAGCTGATACCAAACATAATAACAAAACGATTTGAGCTTTACTAATAAATAATAATATAACATAATTTCTGAAATTTATTTATTATTTCCAAAGCTGCTGAAAACATTTACAATCCCAGTGGCGTAGCTAAAGAGTGCTAATAACTCTGTCCCTCCCACCATCTCCATGTAGCGCCCCTGTTGTAGATATTTTTTCGTAATTTATTTTATTTTTGTTTGTAACTTTTTTATACTGCTGACTACACCACTGTCCAATCCAAATATTTTTATTTGGTGGAAATTTATAATGAAAATCAAATTCACTAGCAAAACTGCTTCACATAACCACTTTTTTCTTAATGAAGTGTAAATCATTTTAAAATCCTTTAACTTGTATATTATGTATATTAGCAATAGACTTTGATAGCGGAAAAAAACTGATGTTAAATACCTAAGTGGTTTAGAAAAAAAAAAGTAAAGGCCATTTGGTTTTAATTTTCAAGATATATTTTATATCTAACAGATGAATGTCATATTTGAAAAAAAACTTATTTTCGGAAGTATGAAAAGTGACAATGCCTTAAATAATTTATGTGTAATTACAATCACCAATTGCATTCCAGGTGGCACAGTGTGGCTTATAAAGTTTTCACAGCTAAATTTTGGTTATGAAAACATTAGGAAACCGCTGTTTAGTCTGTATTTTGGCTTTAAAATCCCAAAGATTTTTATTCCAAGTAGTTCTCCTGCGATAACATTACTGCAACACAACATAATAATTGTACAACTAAATAGCTGCAATTACTATTTAAATTTCTGGATTCACTGTAATATACAAATAATATACCATTCAGAGAACACCATTAGCAACTTAGTTGAAGAACGGCTGAATGCAACCATTGTCAAATTTAATTGGTTCTCTTCGCCAAAAGCCTTTTACTCAAATCCTAAATAGTTGGGATACACTGTATAGTTATGAAATTGTTCTTATTTAGCTTTTTTTACACTAAATGACTCACCAGAGCTGTGGCCGCCTGCGTGTAAATTTAGAAAATTCGCTCCCATCAGCAGGGCCAGCGAAAATGTTGTGCTTGAAGTTTTCCATGAAATATCAAAACACCATATGCCGCACTCGACGAGCATTTCGCAACATTAGAATCATCTGGAGATGATTAAAACTGCGAAACGCGCGTCGAGTACAGTATATGGTGTTTTGGTGTTTCGTGGAAAACTATGTCGGTGTTATCTTCACATTAAAGGTTCTAACCTACTCCAGTACTTGAAGTGCTTTTTATTTAGATTTTTGAATAATTATATGTGTGGAAGGGGCTGCAACTGTTAAGTATATTTGTTTAGTATTTACCAACACACTTTTAAATAACTATGTGAAAACTAAAAATGAGATTGATACTAAAAAAAAAAGCTATTATAGAAACATTTGAGAGAACAAAATGAGGTTTTAATAACATTTTCCTGTAGTTATTCCCATTTAATATTTTTTTCCATATATCTAACCAAGGTGTACAAAAGTAAATAATTTTAATAAAATAATAATCAACTTGTCTTTCAGTAACAGATTGTTTAATTTTTTTTTTGTTGAAAATTTCTTTTAATTTTGTTTTTTTTTTTAAGATTTGACCTCTTATATTGTTTGGTTATTTATTATTTTTGAGAATTTATTTGGTTTATTTCAGGATCGTAGATTGCTATTTTGTTTTTTGTTGAAAATTTGTTTTAATTTCTATTTATTCCTAAGATTTTAACATTTTCAATCTATCCATAATACATTCCTCATCCGTCATAACCCTACACATATTTGTAGCCATAATTGCACTGATACTTTTATAAGTACACAGATACAAAGTTTACACATCAATTCCTTTGGTTATTTATAAGAGTCCGGATCCGAGAGGTACATGAATATATTTTTCATTAGTAGTATAGTACTTAATTTACTAGGCAAGTAGGCCACAATGGGCCCTTTTACCTAGGGACCTACAGTTTAGGTGGACTCGAACCAGCCTTCATGTCAACCAACCCACCGCCTGGCCTCCGCCTACGAAAGGGAAACCCTGGGTAGGTCTTTCGACCCCACCGGCTTACTTCGTTCATATCCCAGATTTTCTTTACACTACCGACTGTATTTTCTTATTAATATTGCACTTTTGTGCCATCAAACTCTAACTCCTGGAAATTGTTTATCCATCATTCTACAGTTCTTCAAGAGGAAAGTGGACAAGACATGTTTAAAATATTCCATGGCAATATTGTCAATGTATCCCTCGGATTCGGGCTCTAGTTATTATGGTTGTTACAGGTAGTTATTACAGCCAAATAGTTTATTAAAATAGAAATATCCATTGTTAATCGTTCACTAGAAATATTAATTTAATTTGACTTCAAAACTGTAAACTTTAAGATACAAATGCATTTATGTCTAGACAGGATATATTTATTATTTGGATTGATAAAGTTTCCAAGTTGATTTTTGGCTAACTTAAATTTTGTCTTGTTAATTTTTCTTTGTAATATCGCAAAAAAAAAGAATCCCCCAAAAATTAAAGAACAATTAATTTACTAATTATAAAGATTTTAAGGTAAACTTATGAAAAAATGCTGGTGGTGGAAGTGCTTAGCATAAAATCTGTGAAAGGCATTTGTTTTCTTGTTGGTTATTTAATGTATAATAATTTAGATAATTGCGTGAAAAGTCACATAGATGTAGAGTATATGACTTCAAAATGCATGTGCTCTTTAAGGCTGTGTTGCAAAAAATTAGAGAAAAACGTTTGGAAAGCAATGAATTTAAAAGATAATACTGACAGAAGAAATAAGTATATACAAAATATATCAATTTAATTATTTTGAAACATCATGGCTCTTTACTATAAATGTGCAGAGACAAACTTTCATATGTGTGTTCTTCCTAAACTACTAAACATTCAAATGTATTTTAATATATATGTAACAAAGCTTTACCTTCTTCTTCTCTGAAAACTTTGCCCTGGAAGACCAAAGTAACCTCTAGGAATTACCATTCTAGCATTGCCTTGGGCAGGTCTGGAACCACCATGAGACATCAACATTGTTAAATGTGCTGCATAACCATCCATCAGGACGGTGGATTGTGATTGTTGTTTCTTCGATGCTTTTCCCACTATAAATATTTGCTTAGGTTTCAGTCCTATCGAAGTATAAACACTGATATCCTTGGCACTACCATAAGCAGAATGTATTGCTACTCCATGATTCTAGAACATTAATAGGTGCCAGTTATAAATAAATGTACAGAATGGCATAAATAAGAAATATAATAATGAACAAATTTCAAATTCCATAAATAAAATAATTTGCTATTTAATGATTGTATTTGCAAGTTGTTTAATTTCCAATACCTACAATTCATTTTTTTCAAAAGTATACAACAAAGCTAGCTGAGATTACAGCAATAGAGCATCTGCATCAGTTTGGCGTATAAACAATAAATATAATCTATTTTCACACAAACTGTCAAACTGACAATTTTAAATAATGTGTATTTGTGATATTTTAAAACAACTAAAACGACCGTACTCAAATAAATCTTCCCCATTACAAACCACGTTTTATAATAAAATTTAAAATTTGTTCAAAAAACATATAATAAAAAATGTTTTTAAACTCTTGACAACTCATTAACAGGTGGTCATTGTATTAAAGGTAATGTTATTTTGTTTATTGGTTGTTTATATCGAGGTTGTAGGGCACACAATTATTTCAATATTATTATATTTACACTATAAGTATTTGCTTTATTTTGTAAAATTATTATTTATTTTTAATTTTTTTTTTTTTTTCGGTTTCCCGATGCCGGTCAGTCCTCCCGTGGCCTCCGACGCCTCACGGGGAGTCGCGCCGGCATCAACTACAGCCACTCACCACATCCAGCAGGGTTAGTGACTGTAGATACCAGAATCATGAATACCAGAATCATGATACCAGAATCAGAATTATTATTATTATTATTATTATTATTATTGTAAATAATAATACAATTATTAACCCTACAAACTGTTTTACATGTAGAAAAAATAACTATAAACATTTACATTGCACAAAATAAATAAAAAATAAATTAAATTTAATGTTTAAAAATGTTCACCAAAATAATTATACCACAAAACCATAAAGAAAATAGTCATAACACCAAAAAAATAACTTTACAGTTTGTGTGCCCTCCAATCGGTCAAACAGTACATACGCTTTATTAAAGTAACTTAAATATATCATACTTGTTATAAAGTATGCTCATAATTTTATCCTCCTATTGGATACTCATTTATTATTGATGATAGAAGGATGGTTAAATGAAGAGAATAGAATAAATATATGACAACTGACAAATTTCGAATAGGTATCTTCAAATTAAAAAAATTAATCAGTATAAAACTAAATACTTACATTAATAAGGTTACTTAGATATGCTGCTTTGTGGCCTAGGGGATCAGTCGATAAACCGTCTGCAAAGGGAAATTAATCCATGTGGAAAGTTATGTTGTGACAACCAGGATACCACTCTACGATGCTGCATATCAGGTCGTCCCTGTTATGTATATGATTAAATAACCTAATTCCTGCCAATGCCTATATTAAAATAATTGTTAACAGTTGAGGCATGGTTATTTTAATTCCTCACCTTACTACATCTACCGCGCCTGCCCTCACTTTGGGATTCTTCCTGTCACTGACATACTTGCAGTAAATGAACCATCAATACTAAATACAACACATTCTTGTTTTCGGAGGGACTACAGCCAAAAAGAAATCCACTGATGTATGGTCTCCTCTCACAACCATCTAAAACATTACAATGAACAGCAATTTTACAAGTATATCTTTCAACAAAAAAAACTAGTTATTTTAAAATTATATGTAGAGATGGCAGAGCACCTGGTTTTTATTTTTTGTGGTTTAAACCCCGGGTTTGCACCCATTTTCATAAAGGGTGCATTGGATTTTTTTAAATTTTTCTTTACGAACAGATTTATCTCTAAAAATCTTGAATTTGATACCAGATAATCTTATATTAAATGATATAAAAGTCCATTAATTTACAAAAATACATTTATTGGTATATTTAACCTAAAATAACACTTTTAAATATCTTTCACAAATTAATAAGATTCAAATTCAAACTGCATCATTTAATCTAACTATTCTTATGACCAATATTTGATCTGATGTAATTTTTAAAATAAGTTGTGGTTTTACCACGGTAAAATTTTGTTGATAACCTTTATTATCAGTGGCTGCTGATAAAATTTAGATTGCAGTATCTTAGTATTGGAGCCTGGGACTCTATAGCGATATTTTAAGGCATAACTACCAAAACTAAATGAAGGTTTTTGCAGAGAAAAATTGCGATTGAAATTTGCGCTCCCTAGATTATTTTTTACACAATTTGTAAAAATATTTACAAAACTTTTTTTTTCCAGAATCTGATGGAAATATATCGACAGACTTCAAATTCATAAAAAAATATTGCTTTTTTTATAGTTACACTTTTTTGAAATTTACAGTAAAAATAAATTTAAAAATGAAATTTTAAATTGGTGTAACTATAAAAAAGAAATTTTTTGAATATATTTGCACTGATTCTGAAAAAAAAAAATGTTTTACAAATATTTACAAATTGTCTAAAAAAATATCTTGCAACTTTTTTGCAAATTTAAATCACAAATTTTTTCTTTGAAAACTTCTTCATTTAGTCTTGAAGGGAGATACTTCATTATAATAAATAGAACAGATAACAAAAATAAAGAGTTCACATTATTTACCAATTTTTTTGCAGTGAGCCAGCAAATGTAATTAAATCACTGATTATTACAAGGTTACTCAGTTTTCCTCATTGTGAAAAATAAAAAAAAACATGTTTAAAAAAGCTGCATTAGTTGTCCCCTTTAAAAAAAACATTCGTAAAATGCATCATCTAAAATATGTAAGAGTTAACGGGAGTAGTACCTTATTCAATACAAAAAATTTTAAAATGCCAAAAATTGATTTGGTCCCTTTTAATAAAAAACAATTTAATTAATTAACTATGATTTCCATTTTATTTCCATAAAACACCAAACAACTACCATGTTTTTGTTAGAAACAAAAAACATAAAAATGAAATATACACATAAAATTTAAATTTTTCATTGCACCCGGTGCAATCATAAAAAACCCAATGATAGTCGGAGAGCTAGTAACGGCATATTTACTGAAGTGTTTGATGCACCTTAAAATTTTCAAATCCAGTATCTATGAGAAAAAAAAATAGAATACCTGTGTCGCCTAAGCCCAACCCGGGACACCAGGTACTGCGCATAATAGAAAGGTGTAATAAAATTGAACCCGAAGAAGTGTTTTAATTCCAGAGGCTAACAAACTTTAACCGAAATTTTAAATAATTTTAAAAATAAAATTTAATAAGGCAGACATTTTTGAGGGGGTTTAAATATAATTAATCCTCCCCAAAGTTTTTTTTTTAAATACAATTTGAAGTGTTTGATTCACTCTGAAATTTTAATAGCCTCTTAATTAAATATTAAAAAAATTAATAACAAAAAGCCAGACACTTTTTCCGGGGTTTAATTACCGGCAACATAAAAAAAAACTCTTATTTAAAATAGAAAGAGATAGGTAGCGCGTGGTTGGCGGCGTGAGTGAGAGCAACCGATCACCGCAGTAGCTCACTTCTTTTCTACGCTCTCATGTAAATACTTGGAATACTACTGAAAATGACATAAAAAATACCTGATGTTGAAACGAAGATTCTGGAGAAATTGTTAATACATTCTGTTTGTCTTGTTTTTTTAAACTTGTGAAATTTCGAAAGTAACATTGCCGTGATAACCTTTCTCAGAAGACACTTCTAATGGTAAAATCACATCACTGTACTTTAAATTATATTCTTGACGGATTTTTAATGTGATTCACATTTATTTAAAGTTGTCTCAGTAAATAGATTAACTTTGCCAGCATCTTTCTTTTTACACATCAACACACGATACCCTTTTCATTTTTTCTAACGACATTTTATTTAAAATCGTACTATAAATTGTTAATAACAAATTATATATTTTTTAACAAATAATTTTCCTGATTTACACAGGTATTAAAAAAGAGAAACTAAAACATGTGCTCACAACAACGAGGGTTAACTGAAAATAAACAATGTTCTGCCGGTACAGCTGGTAAAGGACACGTGACCAATAACCAATGAGAGCTAGAAAGGAGTGAGCTACGGTGATCGGGTGCTCTCACTCACGCCTCCAACCACGCACTACCTATCTCTTTCTATTTTAAATAAGAGTTATTTTCATGTTTGCCGGTAATTAAACCCCGGGAAAAGTGACTGGCTTTTGTTATTAATTTTTTTAATATTTCATTAAGAGGCTATTAAAATTTCAGAGTGGAATCAAACTTCAAATTGTATTTAAAAAAAAAAAAAACTTTTTGGGGAGGATTAATGTAAACCCTCTCAAAAATGTCTGCCTTATTAAATTTTATTTTAAAATTATTTAAAATTTAGATTAAAGTTTGTTGGCCTCTGAATTAAACACTTCCTTTCGGGTTCAATTTTATTACACCTTTCTATTATGCGTAGTACCTGGTGTCCCGGGTTGGGCTAAGCCAAACAGGTATTCTGGCTTTTTATCTCATAGATACTACATTTGAAAATTTTAAGGTGCATCAAACACTTCATGAAACACATGTTACTAGCTCTTGGACTATGACTTGTCATTGTAAAAACCCAACTCGGAATACACTCATTTAGGGAATAAACCCATATAGGTTTATTCCCTTCGCACATCTCTAATTGTATGTGACCCTTGGCGAAAAAAGGAACCTGGTGACTAAATCAACTTATCAAGAAAAAATGAATTAAAAGTTTGGCAGTAGGTTTGAAGATACTAAAACTAGCTTATTAACACCTGCAAATCAAAATTTTAGTCATTAAGTCTCTTTCTTCCGAGCTGGTTAAATATACATAGCCATAAACCTTAAAAACGCAATCATTATAATAATATTCTCTCGATACATAATGGATGGTAAAAAAATAATTTTTGTGCTGTGCCTGTAAAAGAAGTGTTAAATGATGAGGATGAGATTGTATCGTGTGATAAATGATATGTTCCTACATATAAAGTGTAGTTAATAATGTCAAACATGCTTAAAATAATATGCAGTATAATTGCAACAAAAAAGTAGTTAAAGTTCTGAAAATGAACATTTCAGGGTAGATAACCTGAAAGTTATGAATCAATATATCTTACCTTAATGGGATATAATCCATAACCAAGGGACTTATCATCTGGAATGGTATAAGTTACTCTCCCTGTTTTATCGGTAACTTCAGTAGCAAGATGTGTCCACTCCCCTACAGGAACATCTTTCATCACATGAATATCAACTTTTTCTCCAGTTAATGTAATCATATCCAATGGTCCATACATGAAACGAGCTATCAATACTTGCGGTGCTCCTCTCTAACTATAACGTCATTTGCACGATGATTGGCAGTAACATTCTAGAACAATGTATAAACTTGATAGTGAAGCTTTCCTAGCCAACATTGTGAAGAGCGTTTTTATATGTGTATCATTCTCAACAATTTTTTTCATATTTTCTTTTTAATTTTTTTATTTATGTATGTACATCAATGGGGGGTTACATAATGTCAACTTAATAAATTTATGGGACTTTATAAAGGGCTAAGAAATACTATTTTGGGTTTATATTTGTACTTTTATAATGTTAAATAAACAGTTTTGTGGGTTTAACATATGAAAATTACTAACCTTTTTAGTTTTCAAAAAATTATAAATCAAATATAGCCTTAAAAGCTTTAAATTTATAAATCACCAAATTAAAGTTGCTTTTGAGCAAAAAATTAGTGTAAGAAATTAAATTTAGAAAAAGGAAATAATTTTCCAGGTATTATAATGGGAAAATCTCAACAAAAAACCAACACAATAACTTTACCTTAAGCTTAACAGATGTTCTCTTTTTCATCCATTTTTCTCTAGGCTGACCAGGTCTAAAACTGGGTTCACGGGTCCTCACCACCTGGTAATGATGTAACTTCAATTCCTCCGATTTTATCTTAAAAATAAAAGCAATAACGTCACTGCTTTCCCAATAGCTAGCATGGAACAAATGAGGTAGAGCATTTGTAGGGAAATTTGATAACCCTTCTGGACAATATAAAGCATAATCCATTTTCGTTTTCCTCCCCACCATTTCTGTTGCATACTAAAAGAAAAGAAAACAGCCTAAACATTAAACCAGTTTAGTATTTATATAATTCTTCCTGAATGAATCATATTTCTATTTCTTTGGAGAATTATAAATATACTTGGGCCACTACAAGATTGCAATTTTCTTCTAAGACTGAGTTCGTATGATACAAAGTTCATAACATGAACTAAAATATTATTCACCGATGAACTTTCTAATAATGCATGTCAAACTACATATTTTATTATAATCAACAAATTGAATAAAATAAATGATTCATTCATATGTATTGTCTGGTTAACTACAATTATGCGTTGGTAATATTTCAATCGTATTTGTTTACTCAGACCAAACCAGTTGAAGTAGATGTTACTTGAAGGGGGCTCTGGAAGGGTGGTACCAATTACCTGCATTTTGCGGCGACTTGTGCTGTGTCCTTGTGGATACGATGGATCAGCCAACGAGCACTATGGGCACCACCTAGTGCACACTTTAATTCGACAAGTGTGATTGTAGTTATTTGTGGCTCGGCTTTGTGGTATACATATGTAAATTTAATTAGTGTTAAAATTGTTACTTAATTTTAATTCCTAATACATTTTAGAGACAGACTCAATTTTATTTGTTTATAGGTATATGTAGTAAGTTTAGTTCTAGGTAAGTTACAAATTAAAATTCTATCGGAATATTTTTATTTTTCATAAAATATAAATCTTATCTATTATGTTGTTGGACATATTAATTTTATAGCAAAAAGACCATTTTTATTTATAAATGTATCATATTCTATTTATAATACATATACATACATATATGTACAGGGTGTTTCAGTTTATTGCTAAATGATTTCTGTGCTGAAAAATTTAATTCTCGCGCTTTTCCCAATCTATTTACAAGTTGGGCATGCAAAACTCATTTGATTTGCTGTGGAGATTTATATAAATAGTATGTGTAATACTTTTGCGTGAGAACCTTTTATTTTTATTGGGCGAATTCGAAAATCATTTATCTTAGATTTATAGGCTCGAAATCTATACCTAATGGAAAACCCATTCAGATAATGGCAAAAATTGTAAGAAACAGGCACTTTTTTTTACTGAAACAGGTTTTAAGAAAGTTGTTCAGGATCTCCTCAAATATCTAAGTCAAAACTTCATGCAAAAAATAGACAAAATTCTAAATTAACTTTTTGACTGAATTTTTACTTTTCGAATTTTTTTATTATATATATATATATATATATATATATATATATATATATATATATATATATATATATATATATATATATATATATATATATATATATATATATATATATATATATATATATATATATATATATATTAATATTATTTATGGCTTTGCTTTCTTTAACAAGAAAGTGGCAATCTTACAGCGGTCCGATTATACCAACACATAACATTGTAGCACACTGCAATTATTCAACTCGGAAGTTTATAACTATTCTCGGATTTTTCAAATCTAGTTATATTATTAACAAATGTATCAGTAGTATAAGTGCATATATTATCTTAGAAGATGTCATAAACATACCACATCACACTTAATTTTTAGAAAATGGGCTACATACTTCCAAAATCGATATTTTATAGGTTTATCTTTGATACGAGGTAAGTAAAATAAAACTAAAATTCTGTATAATGTTGTGAATTTCTATTGTCATGTTTTTCTGTTAATTTGCAATTGAATATTTCTGTGTCAAACTTTGTATATGTTCTCTGTGTGGTGTGATAATACTGGTTTGACCCTGTAAAACTATATTTTATTCCAAATGACCTTTGAGCGTACATTTCTATTTTAAAAAAGAATGTCAAAGTCTAACCACATAGTCTAAAGTGTCATTTAATATTTCCTATAAATTAAAAAATATATAATCTATGCTGTACCCACAGGAATATAGGAAATATTTTTGAGAATCTGTAAGAAATCTGTTTTAAAACTAATGGATAAACAGTGAGTTAGTTGGTGAAGATGTTTTCTGATTGCATTTACTATATGGACAAACAGTACAAGATCACAAATGATGTATTTTGTTAAAATAAAGGACACTTGAAAATAAAAATGAAAATATAATAATATAATTACAAAGAATTAAATTTTAATTTTGTACAATTCTACGAACAGTTAGGGTCATTAATACAAATACTTTTGTGTTAAATGGGCAACAAAGTCACAATAAAAGAGACAAAATAGCATTCTTTCCATTCGTAATAATAGAAACTAGAAATATGGGAAAACAGTAAACAGCTAAGCATGCTAGGAGATTTTAAGATAAACACTGAGTTTTAGATTATACTTACAAGCATTAATAGCTTGAAGAGGAATATTATCAATCAGTCCCGAAATAGTGCTCTGAATAGAGACTTCTGATAAACGCCTAGGTTGCAATGTGTCATTGAACATTTGAGGGTTAGTTTGGAGTATTTCAACTAAAAGAATATAAAATGTATCTCATTAACACTACTTTATATACAGAAAAAAATTAAAAAAAAGAGGAAGAAAGAAATATATAGGTTACTAGAAAAGTTTTAACGTTTACATGTATAAAAAATTTTAAAAGTGGCTGGTGAAATTAGGTTATGTGATATCTTAATATTGAAGCCTAGGACCCAAATGATACTTTAAGGCATAACTAAAAGAAAAAGACTAAATGAAGGAGTTTTGCAGAAAAAAATCTCAATTGAAATTTATGAAAAAAAGTTGAAAAAATTATGTGCCTACCCAGGTTATTGTTTAAACAACTTGTAAAATATTTGCAAAAACTTCTTCAGAATCAAGTAGAATATACAGGGTGGGGCAATAGTGTGTCCGACTTCGATATCTAGAGTTCTGTGATGGCTAGGAAACTTGATTTAAAAACATAAATAAATTAGACAAAAAGTCTATAACCAGAAATTATTTTCGAATATACAGGGTGAGCCAAGACGATTCACCAGGGTCAACTAACATTTTTTAAATAGAATGCCATGTATATCCGAACATTTTGAAACGCTTTTGTGGCCTCTTCCACTCCTATATTATTATTGAATCCTCCCAACCACTTGGATGTAATGATTTTTTTTGTTGAAATTATGCCATTTACACGTGTATATTAAAAAAATCACTACAGTCACAATTATCGATTTTAAGAAAAAATATGTTAGTACCAGTTATGAGACATCTGTGTGATGACGCAGCCATTTTCACTTCCTAAAAGATACAGGGTAGCCAAAAATAGTTTTTAAATTTACAACTATTTGAACTGAATTTTCTCAATTTTTTCAAATGAATGTATATTTTTAGACGATGTGATGTAGAATTGAAAACGAACATTTTTTGTACGTATAGTCCCTATGACTATTTGTAACCATTTTCGATTTATTGAACAAAACTGCAAAATTCAGCAATAAAAATTATTATTATTTTTTTTTTTGTAATTCAAGTGAAGATATAAAAAAGTGCTCCACATGTTGCCTATTTTTGTTTGGCATACATTTCTGTGCATCATTAGAATGGGGTTTCTACTGTTCATAAAATGTCGGAGTGATACTTCTGAAAGCATTTATTATCCTTTCCTTCAAATTTTGGATTGTTATTGGTGTGATGTTTTTATGGTCACTATGTAACACTCTTATTATAATACCCTCTCCTAATTATTTGAAAATACCCTCATTTTTAATTTTTATTGCTGAATTTTGCAGCTATTGTTAAAAAAATTGAAAATGTTCACAAATAGTCATAGGAATGTACCTACAAAAAATGATCGTTTTTCAGTCCTACATCACATCGTCCAAAAATATATAAGGTGTTCCATTTGAAAAAATTGAGAAAATTCAGTTCAAAAAGTTGTAAATTTAAAAATTCTTTTGGCCACCCTATATACTTTTACGAAGTGAAAATGGCTGAGTGTCATCACACAGATGTCTCATAACTGGTACTAACATATTTTTTCTTAAAATAGATAGTTGTAATTGTAGTGGTATTTCTAATATACACGTGTAAATGGTATAATTTCAACAAAAAAAAAAAAATCATTACATCCAAGTGGTTGGGAGAAAGTCAATAATAATACAGGAGAGAAAGGAGGACACAAAGACGTTAAAAAAAATGTTCTAATATACATGGCATTTCATTTTAAAAAATGTTACTTGACCCTGTAGAATCGTCTTGGCTCACCCTGTATATTCGAAAACAATTTCCGGTTATAGACGTTTTTGTCTAGTTTACTTATGTTTTTAAATGAAGTTTCTAGCTATCATAGAACTCGAGATATCGAAGTCGGACGCACTATTGCCCCACCCTGTATAACTACAGATTTCTAATTACATCAAAGAAATATTGTTGTTATAGTTACACCGTTCTGAAATTTTATTTTGGATTCATTTTGCACTACGCAAATTTCAAAAAAGTATAACTATAAAAAGTTTGGTTTTTCTCACGACACCAATACTTTCTCTATATGTATAGATGTAAAAATAAAATCAATAGTTTTTTTGGTGAAATTTAAATAATGTTGAAATATTTTCCACCTGATTCTGGAAAAAAATATTTTGCAAATATTTTACAAATCGTCTAAAAAATAATCTGGTGAGGCACAATTTTTGCAATTTCAATTTTTACTGCAAAATGTCTTCATTTGGTTTTGATAGATATGCCTTAAAGTATCCTTTGGGTCCCTTGTTCCTATCCTAAGATATGACATAAACTAAATATCACCAGCCGCCACTACCACCCATATGCAAGTAGGCGGGGAACTCAAAGGTACGCAAAGACCCATGTCGTTAGCTTTAGTATAATCCTGGAGAAGAATGATGTTTAAAAACTTTCATCCCTTACTAATCATGACTTCAGTAAATCTTATTTACAACTTTTGATGTGGTTAAAGACTTTAACTACACTCCAAAACACTCTTATATATTTTAACTTAAAGTACATAAGTGTTTTGAAAAATATTGATAGTATTTTATGAAGAGTGCTCTTCCTCTAAGAACAATCGAAATAACCAATTCCATAGAGACATATTTGATTTAAGAGATGCAAATCAAAAATTGACATATCAATTCGGGAGACTAAAACTAAACATACCGGTCATTTAATCAAATTTGCACAACCACTTAAACAAGAAATATTTGTATACATTGAGTTTCACATTTATTAAATTTTATTTTGAACAATTAGAACAAGAAATTCAACTATCACAGGATACAAGGCTTGGCTGCATTATTATGACATATCATTTTTATATTCGAGAGAAAATTTTTGAAGGTGACACAACTCGATAACTGGTAAAACAGGCGGGCTCTGTCAGTAAAAGGATGATCACTGTTTTCTTAGGTAAAAAAAAGAATCATTAAAACAGTGATACTGGATTATCAGAAGACAGTCACTTCAACCTGCTACATAGGTACCTGCTTGCCTCGGATGCTCAAAGAATTGAAAATATTCACTCACAGACACACATAGATATTTGGAATTTTATCATGACAATGCATGTATACATTAACCTCCAAAAACAGACGATTTTGACTCAGACAGGACTCAAAATTTTAAATCATCCTAGCACCCTATGACTATGGAGTATTTCTCTGTATAACAGCTGAAAGGTGTTTTACTGTGTTGTTTTACAATGAAAGAAGAGTTGGTTAAAGTTTAAAGTATAATGAAGCCTATTTAACACCAAAGAAGAAATACACTTAATATTTAATGGCTATTTAACTCATAGAAAAAATTGTAATATATTTTTTTAATCATTTATTTAACGTTGGCCTATTTCCGCTACCAAAGCCAATCACCGATGCCAGGAGGCGAGCTACCCCCAACTTGGAAATTTTGCCAATCCTCTTCTTTGTGTAAGGAATTTTTTACCTGCCTAACATTTAATATATAAGGGACCATCCTTCCGAAGGATAGTATATCATCTACACAACCCTCACCTAAGATTGCATAGCTTCTATGTATAAGCTGATATACAAATCACTAGAAGATGGGACAATGTCGCCGAGTTTCACTTGAGTTACCATCAAATTATTGACTGCGACTACCGCTGCTTAACTTTCATATCGAATACGAGTACTGTTAAGGCAGATTTAAGCTCACCTCAAAAAACTAATCAATGCAATGGACAATATTTTGAAAAATTATAACAAACGACACTGTACAATAAAACTTTCCTAGTATATCCCATTTTAAAAAATCATGCAGAAATTAAAAGAAAGCTGAAAATATAACAATATATTGCGTTATATATCTATGGGCTTTTTTCAGAGTATTTACTTCAGACAAAAGTTTCAATCTGATGAGCCACTATAAGAGTATCTTAAGAGAGTATAATAAAAAATATCACCATCTGCTGTGTTACCAAATTATTAAATATCATTCTTAATTTCCTGCTAGAAGATATCAGTTTGAGGCAAAAAATGAACTATATTATTTATTATTATAAATCACAGAAATACAGATGATATGATGACCTATTATTTAGGGAAATGACTACCTACTTGAATATGGATTGTATAGATGAACATTAAATGTGGCGGTTTTGTTCATTAATCATAATTTGATCACCATCTGCTGTGTTACCAAATTATTAAATATCATTCTTAATTTCCTGCTAGAAGATATCAGTTTGAGGCAAAAAATGAACTATATTATTTATTATTATAAATCACAGAAATACAGATGATATGATGACCTATTATTTAGGGAAATGACTACCTACTTGAATATGGATTGTATAGATGAACATTAAATGTGGCGGTTTTGTTCATTAATCATAATTTGCCTCAAACAAAAGTTATTTTGGACAAATTATTTCACTACTTCAAAAAAAATTAAATAAAATGAATACCATTTCAATGTTTGCATTAATACAGATTTTACAAAATGAATCTATATAATTTCACGGGTTGAGAAAAATGAACACAACATTGTGAATTTATAAGTATATACAGGATTAACTGAACAAACTTAAAATCTGAATTCAGGACCTCAAACGCCTCTTTAAAAAGTTACGCCCCTCCAAAGATGGAGGTTAAATGTGGTTAGAAAATCTTTTATCTTTTTACTTTTTCATCGAACTGATAGTTTTTGAATAAAAAAATAGATAAGTAATCTCGATCCACACGGTTATTTGGGAAATTGCATTATTTAATAATGGAAATGTCTAGTAGGCGCTCTTAAATAACCATCATGACAATATATTTAACAAATTGTTAGTAAAGCATTAGTAGTAATTAATTATTAATACATAGTAAATATAATAGATAAGAGTTTCTAAATGAATCAAACTTTCGAAGGCACATTTTAATGATAAAATTCGGGTCCGTTAAAAAGTTCGAATAAACAAATAAAATGATTTCACTAATTTTACCGATAAGAGATGATTGAAAAAATGTTCTTTAAAAGTATTCTTATTAGTAGAAAATCTCTACCAAACTTCATATCTCTATCTCTTTCCAAATTTAAGAAAAAAATTAAAAACCTAATTTTCACCTCCATCTTTGGAGGGACACAACTCTTTAACAAAGCATTTTCGGACATACCTCCAAAGGAAACTTCTTTCTTATTTTGAGCTCCTGTATGCAAATTATAAGTTTGTACAGTTAATCCTGAAACACTCTGCATAATATTGAAAAATTAAACTTTAATATCATGATAAGTCTACATACAACTACAGAGAGAACAAAACACTCAATTAGTTATTTTATTTTTAAAATTTAAAAAATAAAAAACAAAGAGGGGGATATAGAAAGAGATAGAAAAACTACAACAAATATATGATCAAAAACAAAAAAAAATTCTTACGTAAATGGTAGGGCTGACCGTTCCCCAGTGGATACTTGGCATATCTTGAAATATTAACTGGTGGTAATATTGAAAACCTTGCAGATAAAAAGAGGTTCCAACCTCGCTGCCACAGGATCAGTGGGATGGAACATATTGTAAACTTGAAGACATGATGGACGGGTTATATTATCTAAAAATAATAATACATCCAACTAATATATCAATAATATATCACTTAAATATATTTATTAATAAAGCTGGCAAGTCGTGCAGCTATTCAGTGGTGCAACAGCAGGTAGATACCTGGTGAGGCAATTACCAGCCGGCGGACAAATCAAAGCGAGCCTAGTCCGTTGTTGTGTGTCGTTGTGTTTACACGCTAATTTATTCCTCTCCATTGTATTGTATGTTGTTTTATTGTTGATAATTTTATTTCTGGAATTTTATTGTTAATATTAATTTAATAATAAAATATGTCAGAACTGCGCAAGGGTAAAAAACGGCTATATGCTAACAAAGTGAATATATTTATCGGTGAATTCTAGGATTTATTCTATAATGGTGCTACAATAGTTTGTAAGGTGTGCGAGACATACCTGATGTGCTGGAATAAATATGATTGTAGAAGTCACGTAATTTCTGTGCAGCATAAAAAAATGGTTTGCCTACGAAAACACAGTTTCTGTTCGATTTATTGTTAATGTTGATTGCCTGTGATGTTTTGCTGCACGTACTCGATAAACAACCATTTCGGGAGTTCTGGAATAAATACAGTCCCCAGGTGACGTTACCAAGTCGCACAACGGTATGTAACTATGTACCAACTGTATGCGAAGACATTGTAAATAGGATCAAATGTGTATTAAAAAATACACGGCTGTGGTTGTGTTGACGAGATGACAGGTCGTAAAAAAAATTCTGTTGTAAATGTTATAGTACGTGTACTGGACCCTCTTAAACTGACATATCCACTATTACTAACTAGCTAGGAAAAGACTAACTGAGTGTACTGGCAAAATAATTACATGGGTGGTGCTGGAGACATTAGAAAAATTATCTGTCAACAAGTCAAATGTTGATGTTTATGACTGATGGTGCTGTGACAATGCGTTTGGTAGGCCGTTCTCTACAAGAACATGGTTGTAAGTTGGTACATGTTACGTGTAAAGTGCATGCTTTACATCTTGTGGCAGAAACTATTCGACAAGGTTTTCCAGAGGTAGATGCTTTAATAGCAAGTACAAAAAAAGTGTTTCTTAAATCTCCTAAAACGTCTTCGCGCATTTCACAGCAAATGTCCCGGTATTCCTGACGAGGCTGCAGCTATTAAGGAAAGCCAGACAAAATTCAAAGATCTTTCCGTTGAAACAGCTTTAAAAACTATCACAAGAACTATAAAAGATTACATGACGCCATACAAAACTTACGAAACAGTGCGTTGTCGTTAGCAGGGTTATTGCAAATAGTGGACGAAGCAAATTGTCTGCTACACTCTATAGGTGACGCAAAAAATGAGCACGTTAGAGAAAAGTTTGCATGTGTGTTAAAGTAAGACACAGATTTTACCAGATTAAGATAAATTTATGATGATACTGATGGTGCAACCTCATATCCGTTAAGTGCATTCAAAGACTATTTTAAGTATGCTTGTATTACATCAATAGATGTCGAATGGTCGGTCTCAAAATATAAGCATATTTTTTCACCACAGCGAACATCATTCATGGAGACAACCAAAAAAACATACCTGATGCTGCAAAAGTTTTTACAGATCTTCTCCAGTTTGTGATAACCAAGCTAGTTCATCAAGCTAGTTAATAGGGTAGTTGTGCATACACTGTTATAAATTGTAACAGTTTATTGCTTTTGTTACTAGTTAATTTCTTTTATTACGTCTATTATGATGCGTAGGAATATGTCCTGCCGCATATTTCTACCAGCTTTATTTATTAATGAAAATATCTAATCAATGGACATTTCCCACAATTTGTTTCTATTTGCTTATCAGATAGTAATTGAAATTCTAAGCTCACTTCATTTTTTTTTTTTACTTTTTTGACCACCATAAAACGAAAAAAAGTAACATTTTGAATTTTAGTCTTTTGACATCATGTGACTAGTATCACACTAAAACATCAATATAACATAATGTTTCGCATGTTTGTGGAAATACATAAACAGACACTGTCATATTGGACATTGATGCAAAAGTCACATACTACCAAGGCAATTTCCTTATAGTTTTGATAACTTAAAATATTTTAGATTTAACAATTTCAATTTGTAGCATGAGATATTTTTTGAACAGGCAAAAATATTTTTTCAAAAAAGCAACCTCATACGTTTGGCGCAAAGGTTCATTATCCAAATTTTTTTGAATAATTTATAGGACAGATGTCACAAAACATTGTAGGATGCCACAAATAAATAATTATACTTATAATTACACTTACTTGATTTTTCATCTTGTGCAGATATTTTTCTATAAGCAAGAACCAATGCAAGAGGACTTCCAAACATAAAAAAATCAGTTACATCAAACTCTAATTTGATCTGTCCAGATTGATCACTTGTAGATGACGATCTTCTTCTAGGTGATGGTGCACTTAAATAGCCTGTTTCATTTATCTGAACATCATCTGTAATGCAGTATTATTGTAGGGATTTTGCAGTGTGAGTGGAAGTAGGCACTTACTTTAATATTTTTAATTTCTTATAAATATTTAAAAAAACTAAACTTAGTAAGACATTTAAAAGGGTTTTAGCACTCTGCTAATTGTTTTAATGATTATAATAATATAAATTTTTGGTTGTTAATTTTTGTCTGAATTAAAATTAAAAAGGAAATACTTATTCTTAGATAGCTAAATTGAACTAAAACAAAAATTAACAACTAAAATTTTATATTAATACAGAAGTTAGAATAATAGATAACTTCTAATACTATTTTAAATATGATACCATATGAGGGGTTTAGTACCAAAACATACAATGTCCTTGTATGCTCTTTTTAAGAAAATCGATAAAAAACGATTAATAATCAGAATATTGAGAAAAACATAATTCTGAATGAATCAAATAAGTAATATAGTTATGAGAGACGTTTGTCAATATGGAAATTTAAAGAAAAATGACAAGTTTAGTCTCTACTGGACACAAAAAAGTTGGAGATTGTTCATTTTGAAACTGTACAATGGAGATTGTATGTTTTGAAAATTAATGTCAACAAGAAACAAAAAACAAAATAATAGACAGACATGAAAATATTTGACAATTTATTTCAACTTATACACTGTAATAAAATCATTATGATTACACCCTAACGCTGGGTCCCTTTGAAACTAACTTGTCACTGGAGATTGTACACTTTGAAACTGTATGAAATCATATTTGTATTCAGCTTCTTAAAATTCTACATAGGAAACGTATTTCATCTCAATTCTCATTAAAAATAGAGATTGCACGTTTTGGTATTAGACCCCTAATTAGTATTTTTAATCGGGGTTGTTATGTTTAAAACAAAATGAATAAAACAAATGTTTAAAACATTTACAAAAAAAAACATGTTGAAAACAAGGTTGATTTAAACATGTTTTAAACAGTTTAAAAATATATTTTACTTCTTCCATACAGAGTACTGTAAAACGCCATTTTCTATACCTACTGCTTTGCATGTTAGAAATTCAGACTTTCTACTAGTGCTGGCAACTGAAACTGGTTTTCTGGATAACCGGTTAATCGGTTTTGGATTATTCGCGGTTTTGTACAAAATCGAAAATCGGTTACTCGATTAACCGGTTAATTGGATAATAGACTATTCGAATAATCGATTATTCGGATAACCGGTTATTCGAATACCCGACTATTCGGATAATCAATTAATATGAGTTTCTTTTCTTTCAAATGTTATTGAAATCTGAAACTACAGACGGGCCATGGGATGGCCACCGACGCCTGTTTAGTTTAGAATTTATATAAAACCTGATATATTTAGTAATTTGTCATTTTTGTCGTAGTTTGCGGATATTAACTAAACACAATAATACACAACCACAACACTAAAAAATCTAGCTAAACTTTTGTTATGACATGACTCTTGCATGGCATGCGCCATGTGCATGCTTCTAAATAAAAGCAGGAAAAACAATCTTTTGTACTCTTTTCTTTGCAGTATTTATAATCAACTTCAATGTCTCGTATCTTATTATGCAATATTTGTGTGTATTTTGTACTAATTTTGATTATTACCGACCTTGCCAAAAATACTAGTATATAATGGTTCTATAAAATTGTTGTATCGAGCTTTTTTATACTAGTACTTACTGATCTACTGAAATGAAAATATTAAATTTGTTTGTATTCTATAATCCAAATTATAAACTCAATCTAATCTGTTTTTTTATTAATCGGTTTTTTAATTAATCGATTAACCGATTTTCGAATAACCGATTTTTGGTTATTGGTTAACCTGTTTCGGGTAACCAGTTAACCAGCCTTTTTGATATTCGAATAGTCGATTTAATCGGATAACCGATTATTCGAACATCCGGTTACCCGATAAACCGGTTAATCTATATTTGGATAACCGGTTTTATCCTAAACAGGTTTTTGAGGAAACCGATTAACTGGCTTCACTTTTTTCAAGTTTTTGCCAGCACTACTTTCTTCACAGTCGTAGAAAAATTAGTTGTTTGGATACCATTATATAATTGTAATATAGTATAGTTTTTCCAATCCCAAGTGTAAACACTATAAAACGCCCGAAAAAAGAGTTCACTCATAATTATGTCTATGGGCGTTGAACAAACGGGTATCGTTCATTATGTTCAAGCATGGTTTCAATTATTCCATCACAGGCAGGCTTAGTAATGAGTTTACCTGGTAGCAGTGATTCAGATAGACTGTTTATACTGAAATTGGAAATACTTTAATAATATAATTAATTTAGCATGTGTTCGCTGTTCTGATAATGATAATGTTAAATGTTAAACGTTCCAGCCTTCCACTTAATGGTAAGTTAAAATTTGCCCTATCCATTAATGTTCTTTTCCTGCTTAATCTGATAATAAAAAAGTTTTTTAAAATATTTTTCTTTAATTCAGTTAAATAAATTCGGTATGCTACTTACTAAAATTTGAATTTTATAAGGCGATTTTTTTTATCCTCCAAAATGTACGCTATCGCGTCGTTTTTTTTAATTAGTTTTTAGTTTATTAAAATTTTAATAATTGACATGTTTATAGTTTTGTTATTTTCTGGAAACAAGAAATTATTTGTAATTAAAATAAAATCGTGACTTTAAAAGTTAAAAAAGTAATAATTAGGAAACATTATTTAAATACCTATGGAAACAAAATATTTATAATGTTATTCAATATTACAAATACTAGGCTGCCGAGAGCGTATTTTTAGAAGCAAAAAAGTATCGCACTGATCAAACATCAAACCACAGAACTTCAAAATTACTAAAAGAACGAATTATGACTCTGCCAAACGACAATGGTGGCAGCACTACATGATCAACAAATATGTGGATAGCAGAGTGCGGGAAATTAACGGTTTTAAACTGTTTAAAACATGCTTTGTTGGCAAGGTGTTTTAAACAGGTTTAAAACAAAAAACCAGTTTTAAATAAAAAAAAACAGGACTTAAACATGTTTTTATCAACCATGTTTTTAATATTATCAAATTTTTCTCAACTCTGTGACATCCCTCCCTTAAAGATGAAATAAATCACAAAACACTGATTAACTATAATCTAAATATTAAATTTGTATTTTACCTCTCTGGCAATCATTATCCAATATACTATTCTCACTACCATGTCTTGAGGCATATTTTATTGACCTACATAAAGCGTCATAGGCTAAAATAGAGCCTATTGAATCAGCTACAAAACACACCTGGCCTGCAAAACTGACCTTCTTCAGATTTAATAAATTCTAAAACAAAAAAGTACACTAATTTAGTATTGTTAAGTTTTAAACTATTTAAAATAGATGTTCATATTAGTTTAGGGGCATTTACATTAAGGAATAGATCTCTTAACCAAAAGATGAATTTCAAATACCATTGAACTTCAATTAAATATTTCGTTAATGATATTATATGTATTATTAAGGGGCAAAAGGGGGATGAAGTATCATCAACTGAAGATGGAAACTCATATAAATTTATTAAAACTAAAATATAAATATAAATATCAACAGATACTATACAACATATATATATATATATATATATATATATATATATATATATATATATATATATATATATATATATATATATATATATATATATATATATATATATATATATATATATATATATATATTTTCATTTTCTGGTTCTGTTAGCATCCGTATATTAAGCTACTAGGGTGACATCCGGCCTATATACAGCAGTGTATATAATATACTACACAAATTTCTAAAACCTACCGTCTTAGAATCCGTTACACTTTACGCTAAGGGTGGCAACCACCATATGTATATATAAATGTTTTACCTAGTAAAAGTCGAAATGACTTCCATATACACTAATTGGCATCCTTTACAGCGTTGCCGTGTTTATGTAAGCTAACTGATTAATAATCTTATTTCATAACTGTAATTCTGATGATCTTGCTGCTTCTGAACACGCGAAAAAACATCTTGTTTGATAAACCCATGAATACATTTTATATAACTAATTCATGGATTTTAAGCAAATTGCGCTTTTTTTTATTTCTTTCCTTTAACTCTTTCTCTGTAATATTGAATAGTCCATTCATATAAAACCAAAATAGTGGAATAGGAGAAAAAATTATAAAGTTTTACCACTTAGGGATTATACGAGTCAAGTGAATAGCTTTCGAAATCAAAAAAAGTTCCAAAGTAAAAAGTGGTCGCTTAACCCCAAAGGCACCCTGCCGTAGTTTTTTGCATTTGTCTCAGAAACCGTCGGCCCCACTAAAAATTTTATACTTCTAGAAAATATAAAATTTGTCACAAAAAAGGTTTTATTACTAAAGTCAATAAATGCAGTGGATTTCGAGCAATGAGCGATTTAAGAACATTGCGCAAGAAAAACGGAAGAGTATATTGCATTTGATCGGCACATTTCTGAAACCGTAAATATCGCTCATAGAGAAAAAATTTCATATCGTTGTGTTCGTCATCGAATTCTGAACAACTTTCAAAATATCCGTCTGTCTGCCTGTCTGTCCGTCTGTCACGTTTCTTGTAAGCACGATAACTTAAGAAGGAAAAGTCCGATAGAATTAAAATTTTGGGCTGTGAGTTAGTTATTAAATATGATTTGAACGAAGCAACTACTCAGCGGGCAAATACCCCGACCTGCATTGGATTATACCTTCAAATCATGATAGACCTGTAGCCAACATCATTTGTCAATTCCTAACCAGACAAGACCGGTTTCGAACTAATTAGTTCTCCTCAGTATGCCATAAGTTATGGAACAGACAAATGATATGGCCAACCTGGCAACCCGTCATATGCTGACTAAGGTAAATTGAGTAGTGGCGAGAGGTATATGAAACTTCTCATATGGTCCAAATGCTACTATCCGACAGACATCATAGATGTCTCTGTGACGGGCATCCGAGCGACGACCTCTAGCCCAGGTGAACTAAACTACTGTTATTAAATATGATTTGAACGAAACAACTACCCAGCGGGCAAATACCCCGACCTGCATTAGATTATACCTTCATATCATGATAGATCTGTAGCCAACATCATTTGTCAATTCCTAACCAGACACAGACCGGTTTCGAACTTATCAGTTCTCAGTATGCCAGAGACATCTATGATGTCGGTCGGATAGTAGCATTTGGACCATATGAGAAGTTTCATATACCTCTCGCCACTACTCACTGTGAGTTAGTGTTCGCTAGAAGAAGAATCTTATTGTTTTTGAAAAAAAAATCAAATCGTAAATCAAAATGTTTGAGCATATTTTATTTAAAAAATATTACTACAGAGGGTTGCAATTTTTAATGTGATACTAAGATTGAAGCAGTAGTTTTTTGTAGTCACCAAAATACTGTAAAATATACTGTCACATGTTTAGCCTATACAGTCGGCATCATCGGAAGATGATTAAATTTAAGTCAACATTATCGGGAGATGATAAAATTGATTAAATATGTAGTCAATACATTAGGTATTGTAAGAATGAAGTTTATAAGCCAATAACATCATTATTTTTCAAAAAACTGCGAAGAGTATCCTATAGAATGTGGAACAAATATATAAAAAGTGCAATAAGACTACTGTCTGCGAAGAGTACAATGTTCTCGTCTAGTTGTCTTATAAACTTTATTCTTACAATACCTAATGTATTGACTACATATATAATCTTCAATTTTATCATCTCCCGATAATGCCGAATGTGTTAGCGAAACGCGTTGCGGTATATTTTATAGCAACAACTAAGATTCATTTTTAGAATACCTAATATATTGACTAGGTACATATTTAGTTTTAAATTTTATCATCTTCCGATGATGCCGACTGTATAGGCGAAACATGTGACTCTATATTTTACAATATTTTGGTGTCTACAGAAAGCTACTTCAATCTTAGTATCACATTAAAAATTGCAACCAGCTGTAGAGTCATATTTTTAAATAAAATGTGCTATAACATTTTTATTTACGATTTGATTTTTTCAAAAACAATAGGGTTCTTCTTCTAGCGAACACTAACTTACAGCCAAAATTTCAACTATCGGACTTTTCCTTCTTAAGTTTTCGTGCTTACAAGAAACGTGACGGACGGACAGACGGATATTTTGAAAGTTGTTCAGAATTCCGAACACAATGATATGAATTTTTTTCTCTACGAACGATATTTGCGGTTTTAGAAATGTGCCGATCAAACGCAATATAGGTACTCTTTGTTTTCTTGCGTTATGTTATTTAATCGCTCATTTCTCGAAATCCACTGCATTTATTGACTTTAGTAATAGAACCATTTTTTATGACAAATTTTATATAGAATATTTTCTATAATTATAAAATTTTTTGCGCAACCCACGGTTTTTGAGAAAATGCAGAAAACTACGGCAGGGTGTCTTTGGGGTGGTTTTTGTGGGTTAAGCGACCACTTTCTACTATGGAACTTTCTTGATTTCGAAAACTATTCACTTGACGCGTACAATCCCCAAGAGGTAAAACTGTATAATTTTTTTCTTCTATTTATGCTAATATTAATGGACTAGAAGGGCTATGCCCTTGCCCGATAATTTAGACTTAAAATTAGATTTACGAGAATTATGAGAATTACAAGTTACTCGTTCTAATTTATGTGTATAGGGTAAAAGTCCGAAATTTGTCACCCCTTGTCTTGTAAGGTGTAAAATACACGTACTAAGACAAATATAATTTATTAAAGTACAGAAGTTAAGAATCTATGCAGTATCATGTTGTAATAATAACTAATAACTAATAATTATTAATTCTAATCAGAAATATCAGCATGGCATGATCAACGATCATGTTTTACTTATAAAAGAATGGGATACATTGGCATAAAAATTGAAAACTAATTTTACATTATTTTGATGTATTATCGAAGTATAAGTATTAAAAACTACTGCATTGTTCTTGAAATTGCAATTGAAACTAATATAATACACATTGTTTACATACATTAGCAATTTAATTTTAAGCAGACAAAATAAATAATACACCAACATAAAATAAGATACTTCATTCAAATTTAAATACCGCGCCATGTGCACCTTGCGTAAGGCTCGATTCGACATGGTAATTACTGTAATAATTAGATTGGATGACGCGAAGATCTCTAAACGCATTACATACAAGAAATAAAATAAATTTTCTCGTGGATGTTATACATAGACCCTCGAAAAGATATTAGGACAAGCACAGTTGCCAAACCAAACCCAAAATAAATGGAAGTTGCCCTTCACGCGTTTTAAATCTTTGAATATATACACGGGTTAGACTCCAGCGCACTCTTTGGTGAAATTGCGTGTACCACAATGTATAGTGTTATACAAAAAATGACCAAAGCAGCATCCCGACGATTTTCGGTTAAAACAAAGATGGTACCATTGCCGTACATAAAAACAATTTTTTAAGGTGTTTTCAAGTTGGCATCCGTATACTGGAAGTCAACTGGTCGTGGTGCCACCTTTACCGCAAATTTAACGAATGAGATGCCATCTTATACTGTGACTGTATATATATATATATATATATATATATATATATATATATATATATATATATATATATATATATATATATATATATATATATATATATATATATATATATATATATATATATATATATATATATATATATATATATATATATATATATATATATATATATATATATATATATATATATATATATATATATATATATATATATATATATATATATATATATATATATGTATATATATATATATATATATATGTATATATATATATATATATATATATATATGTATATATATGTATATATATATATATATATATATATATATATATATATATATATATATATATATATATATATATATATATATATATATATATATATATATATATATATATATATATATATATATATATATATATATATATATATATATATACATATACATATACATATAATATTATATACATATATATATATATATATATATATATATATATATATATATATATATATATATATATATATATATATATATATATATATATATATATATATATATATATATATATATATATATATATATATATATATATATATATATATATATATATATATATATATATATATATATATATATATATATATATATATATATATATATATATATATATATATATATATATATATATATATATATATATATATATATATATATATATATATATATATATATATATATATATATATATATATATATATATATATATATATATATATATATATATATATATATATATATATATATATATATATATATATATATATATATATATATATATATATATATATATATATATATATATATATATATATATATATATATATATATATATATATATATATATATATATATATAATATTCATGTGTTTATTACCTTGATGTGCAGCATTTGCTGCAGTGATTGTCCGTGACACAGCTTCAATATAATCAGAAGTTGAGGAAGCCAATATAGGAATAGCACCAATAGGTATAGAATCATGGGTTATTTGTGGTACGTCTATACAAGAGGGAGAAACATCAAAACTATAAGGGCTAAGGCTGAAAAAAAAACAAGATGTTTACTTATTTATCTAAATATTAACATATATACCTTGATAAAATTCCTAAGCCTTCTGTACAAATTGAGGGGACAAGACACCAATCTTATTGCAATATGACCAATTAATGATGGATAATGTTGACGCATAACTGATTCAAACGCTCCACGAAAAGTGGTTACGTCTGACTTTTTCGCAGCCATATCAACATTTGCATCTGCAAAAAGACACCAGTTTAAGTAAAATAACGCAAATAAAAGTAAGACATACCTAATACACTTCCGGCATGGAGGACTAATATTAATACTGTAGTGTTACATGGCAGATGCGCAGGTGAAGAGGCATTTGGTGAGTCTGGACAAGAAGCATCTAAAGAATTTATTTTTCCTCTCTGCATTAACCTTCTGCTGCCCCCGTTCACTTGCTACCCGCTGTAGGAATGTTGGTGAAAATATACTGTCTTCTGCTAAAAAATAAATAAGTAAATAAAAAAAAGCACATTTGGATAAATAAGTACATATAAATATAATCTAATAATTATGTATATTTATCATTTATTTTAGGATACCAAGAATGTTCATTAAAATTAGCTGAACTTATAATTCTGTCCTTAGTGTTCAAGTTGGTATTTATACACAGAGTATTTACACAATGGATTATCACATTCGAAAGAATAGGATAGAACAAACTGTCCAGTTTTGTGGCCCACACATTACAGAAACATTAAGAATTACAATAAATAAATAAGTAAATAAGTACGTAAATCTTTTATTTCTACAGAGGCACCATATTTGGCCTGAGAAATACGTAAAAAATTGCCCTATTATAAATCAAAAAACCACATATCGGCATTATCACTGAATAATTTTAGATTAAAAATTAAAGAATTCATCTAACAAGTAGGGTTCTATCCATGAAAATCACAAACATGTTTTAGGAAGATTTTATCACAGTTATTGTTTTTCTATAAAACGTGCCCAGTTAACTGGACGCGGATCATAACAAAGAACATTGTTGCCCAGTATACTGGACTCAATAGGTGCGTTCTTTGTAACTGAGATCTCAGTTAATCTAAGTAGTTTTACGGTTACGGAGGCTATGTCAAATGAAATTATGCCTTTATTTGCGCCGTGTAACGGTAAAACAACTTAGATTAGCTGAGATATCAGGTAGAAAGAACGCACTTAATGTGTTAACTTGTAAATATGATGTCAAAATTTTAAGGAAAGTTTTAAATTTTCTCTATATTTTTGGGGTACTATTTAATTTTGCGGTAATGTGGTAGTATTGACTCATAACAAAACATAACAAATTAAATTACCTTGTCTATCTACAACTACTGTAGGTGAAGTAGTATCTACATCCTCCTCAGTAAGAAGATCTACAGAACTCCATTTTGCCAATGATGAAGAATCTATCATATCTATAAATAAATTTAAATTCATATTTTTATTTCTGGCTGATCTTATTTTATGTTCTCTTATATAAATAATTATTATTCATTCATGATATATTTGAATTAGAATGGCTTTGGATAATTATTAACTAGAATATTGTAAGTGTCTATTATCTCCAAATGTTAAGTTTCTCCCGCATAAAGTTACTTTAGGAATACAGAGGGTTGTTTACTTGAGATATCATATTTCATAAAAATATGTAAATCGTTCTCCCTCACTAGAATTTCAAAAGTATTATTGATGTAACTAGCAAATTATTAATTTTTATTTAAATTACTAATTTGAAATGAATTTAAACCATTAAACCTAAAACATCTTAAACGCCACAGGTAATGTAACCCCCTGTGTTTCATGAAGGTACCTCAAGGTACCTTGTGCGGGAGAGGGCTACACATTTAGAGACAATGGACACACACCCAATATCCGAGTATGTTAGAATTAATTTCTGGCTTAGAAAAAATCCTAGCTCCTTGACCAGGGATCGAAGCAAGTATCCTTACAGCTCGACCACCATTGCATCGTTACATCCGACAAAACAACGAGGTATCTAAGGACTTTTTTGCTACTGCTTTTATCTGCCATAAAAATGTAGGAATAAAAAGAAGAAACAAAAAATTGTACATATTAAAAATCTTTACCTTCACAGTCGAAATATTCCTCATCAGCTGGTGATTCTGAATCTCGCCCTAGACTTTCTATCCTCCAATTAGCTACTTGCAAATCAAAACTTTTAACAGATGATGAACTAGGTGAATGTAAACCACGAGATTGTTGCCATTTGTCATCTCTTCTACAAATATAAAAAAGAATTAAATAAATATTTGGGAAGGACAATGTACAACGGGTTATATTTAAACAGTTAATAATAGTATTATTACTCACTTAATCGGTAACATTTCATCTTCAGGTGAAAGATCAGCATCAGAACTTGTAGCCGTTTGTATAGTTGGAATGTTTGTGTTTTTACTTAACAATGGGCTGTCTTCAGACACCTCAATACTACCAAGAGTAGCAGCTAATGCTTTACAGGGATCCTCTTTAGGGGTACTATTATTTAAATTATCATCCTCGTCTGAAAATAAAACACCACCAAATAATAAAAAGCTCTGGAATATAAAACTACCTATTTATAATTAATTTTTATGTATCCACTTAAAACATGATACGTTAAAACTTAGGTGCTTAAAACAATTTTTGGCACGGGTTCAATTTAAAATGTAATAGAATAAGTGATAGTTAGGTGTTATCTCATTTTTAAATAATGTTGTAATGTTTTTATTATGATCTGTAGCTAACTTATTATTAATACATTTACATACAGTTTTAAATATGAAAAGGGTGGGTAATTAAATTGTTCATATCTTAATTAAAAACATATTGTTACACCAATAGATTGTGTAGACTACTGGTTCTGGGGTGTGCTTTGAGATGGTACTACCAAAATTAAAACGAATTAAATAGCCAAGTTAATCTAGATTTACAAAGACAGAACTAAAACTGTTCGAGAAGGGCTGGGAATGTTCAAAGAAGTTCTAGTAGACCATATATGGATGTATAATGGATATATAAGGTGCACTGTGTCGAGGAACTCAGTCTTAAATTGGAATTGTACAAGTAAAGAAATAAGTTAGAGACTAAATCAGTGATTTCTAGGTGTATTGTGATTATAGTTAAGTACCTCATGTTACATAAACTTTCAATCAATGAATCTATGGCTATAAAGAAATCTTTGAGGAGGAGGGTAAGTGAGTATGGAACAAAACGCATTGTTCCGTCGCTTCGTGATTTTCGTGAGTTACTTAGTGATTTATTTTAGGTACTAATAATTCCAATTTCATTCAATAAACATAACGAATATAACAAGCAGAGAGAGAGAGAGAGAGTAGTATAAAAAACATTGCATACAAATTTGAAAAAAACACTATCATCAAACCATATATAAATGTTCATACCTCACTTCACATCAATAATTCAAATATACCGACCAATCATGTATCACCATTATCTTTAATCTAGTCACTATATTCAGGATACAGTTTTCAACTTACTTAAATAAATAAAAACAGAAAATAATATTTCAGCAAAAATGCATTATACTTCCCTAAATCTGGTCATTTTATTTATGCGGAATTTTAAAGTTTTTCCATTAGGTACATTTTTATATAATTTTGAAACTATATTATTGAATACCTACCTATTTCATCTTCAACTTGTCCCATCTTTCTTTTTAATGCTAACTGTGTTTGTCTTTCAATTTCTCTTATATCCTCCATTAACCCATGCCATTCGTCCTGCCATGCCCATGCCTGTCTGTGTGCTCTAAGCATTGTCTTTCTAAGAGCTAAAATCAATACATCAACATGTATTAGGAAATACAAAAAATGTAATTAATTTATCAATACTTAAACATTATGATAAACAGTTGTGATGTGCCTGGGTGGGCTTTGGGCTTTGTATTTGGGGTTTTAGGGGTTTTTTCGGGTTTTTTTTTAAGGGGTTTTTGTGGGGGTTTTTTTTTTTTTTTTTTTTTTTTTTTTTTTTTTTTTTTTTTTATACATAGGTAAACAACCATCGGAGTTTGGATTAAATACAATCCCCAGGTAAACTTTACCAAAAATATTCAGTTAAAAAAGGTAAATTTATTAAAAATTATATGTAAAATAATAAATTATATTAACACTATTTCTAAAATTTTCAAATAAAGTCCCAGTGGGTGGTTTGCATTTTAATGAACCTGTATCCTAATAAAGAAAAATACAGGGTGTCAAAACTTGGATTTCACATTTTAAACTAGTCTGTACACCGTAGATGGTCGAACGGTCTTTTTCTAAAAGGAAACAAAATTTTTTTCCCCAAAAGAAAAAATTCCCCCCGAAAGGAGTCGGGGAAAAACCCCTAAGCCCCTAAACTTTTTTTTCCCCACTTTGTGATGACGAACTACCAAAACTTATAAATCTTTAAAAGGGGATTTATACAAATTTTTAATATTTTTGAACTAGACAGATGAGTCATATGAAGGTCTCTGGCGGCCATGGTGCCAGCCTGGTCTATGTAAAATAATAAATATAATATTAATATTTTAAAATTAGCATTGTCCTAATTAAAAGAAATACAGTCAAAAGGCATTTTAAACTAGTCTCGAGCATATATATTAAAGGGGAAAATGCAATGTTAATGAGTCCTATTTGATCACTAGGTAGGTACTAATTTTGTACCTGATTCAATATCCTTCATTAAGTAGGTAAGTATAAATTAGTTAAATTCGTGAGGAGAAAGACTTCATCAGCTGTAAACGTTAAACCCCAAGATCATGATGCACACTTCAAATTTATAATATCGACAGTGTGAGAGCGGTAGTTATTCGCCACCTATGACTCTCAGGTCGAAAGCATCATTTAAAGGTTTTTGTGAAGGGATTTACATTTCTACCATTACAAAATTCAAATAGTATAATAACCACGAACTACTGACTGAATCTTCGGCAGTAACGGCAGTTTTAACCAACATAATCTTCAATGAATCATCTCCACATTTGATGGATATGTTAAGAAACAAAACTGTCATTACTGGTCTCAAATAATCCACAATTTAAACGTCAAAGACAGTAATACAGTCAGATGGGGAATAGTTTTGTGAGCAATGTCGTTTTTGAAGATGACTGGGGCCGTGTGATAACAGTCAACAATATACACGGTATTCTGAAATGATTCGCAACTTTTTTGAGTTGGAACATCAACAATTTCCTAGATACAACATTTACATTTGGTTTCAGCTAGAAGGGGACATGGTGCACATGGTAAGAAAGTTGATCAGAACCATAAGAGTGTAAGATTCATCTCAAGGTTGGTGATGTTCCCATGGCCTCCAAGATTCTCCTGATCTTACCAAACTTAATTTTTCTTATGGCGACATCTAAGAGTACATTCATATCGGTGCATCCCACCAATACTCAGAAGTTGAAGAACCAAATTTGAGCTAGATCCTTATGTAAAAACCATTTTGTTGCTAATGAAAAGTAGCTATATTTAATAACATGACGCTATTTTACATAAGTATTTCATTTTTAAATTAACGGAATAAGACACAATTAATAGATTGAAAAGAAATTAGAAACATACAGGACAAAAACAACAAACGAGGCCTAAAACGAACCAATTTAATTAACACAAAAATGGCTTCACCTCCAGAAATTGAAAGAGCATTAATTACACTTTCCCCTCATCCATCACTACTTCCCCTATTACGTGTGATGGAGGAAGCTCCAAAAAACAATGAACATGATCTATATGAAAGAGGTATGAACCCAATGACACGAAAGTAAAAACAAATAATGAATACTAAAAATAAATATAAATTTAGGAACCTTGACATATTTACAAACCTGTATCGTGAATAAATCTTTCTATTTTGGTTTGCATCCCCCAGTACCTAAATTCTACTCTACATAACTTATAAGCACACATAAGTGATTTTCCATTTGTTAATGGTTGCTGCTTCCCTTGTACCTCTTCCCAATACTCTTCAAGCCAATTTACATCTAATGGTCCTCGACCAGATTTTTCTGATATATAATACATAGGATCCTCTTCTTTTATATAATCAGCACCATATAATTGATCCTTAACAACATCTATCACATCTAAAAGAGCACTTTCGTTATATTAGGTACAATTGTATCGAATATACAATGTCTCTCCAGATGGAGCTGACAATAGGTGTAAACTATTCTATTAGGTATTGATTTTTTGAAAAAAAAAATTAATAGTCTAAAACAGTTCTGCTTATCCTGATGTCATTAGTATTAACGATAGTCATAATTTAAACACTTATTATACACCTATTTCAACAACGCTGAAGGATACATTGTAGTACCCGTCCTGTATAATCAATCATGATTAAATTTTCCAAGAGGCATTTTGCCTTTTACTCAAAAATAAATGTACAACTTAATTTTGGAATTTCTTACTTTCTAACCACCCTATGCATATTATAAACTTTAAATTTGACTACTGCCAATGAAGTTTTAGAATAAACAAAACTTTTTTAAAATAACATTTAAAAAAACAATAACAAAAAAGATTTAGACCTGCTGTCAACTTCATCCAAGGACACACTGTGTATACAAAAATCTGTAGAAAAAGAATAAAAATTATTGCAACCAATTCAGATATATTCTTATTTCATCTTCATACTTACCAACAATTCGATTTCTCAAATCACTACCAGATAGTTTAAAAACATTTTCTTGATGTCCATTATCTGAATAGTAATAAGTCTCGATTTCTAATGAGAATTTTTCTACAAATGGACATGTATATCTAGTTTTTGTATAAGGGTAAGCATTCCATGCCTCCTCTTCTACCATTAGCGCAGTTTTTGGAAGAATTCCTTTTATCCATCCTGAAATTACAAATTACAATTGACCATATGTACTTTTGAAACAGGAGATTACTGTTTTGCATTATGTTTTTTTTTGAACAAATACAATACATAGGGATGTACGTTACAACGAGTCAAAACTAATTTTTAAATTGTAATATTTCGTTATTGTAACTTAATCATTAACAAAACATTTAATAACCTGGTAAATGGCTTCCCACATGGTAAATTTTTCTAGTGTATTGTCCTTGTCCGCCAGGCCCATCGGTGTAAGGTTCATTGATTAATATTTCAACACCACTCCCAGCTCCACTACTTTCCTCGCGACTTTTTTTCTGCAATAAAGTGTAAAGTTACATAGTAATATCTATTCTACAGGCTGTTTTCTAAGTAGTGTAAAATATTTGAGGAGGTCATCCCACAAAGTGATTTCATGGAGAAAATTTGATGTGAATATATGTCTTAAAGGCTGTGTCGAGTTTGGATTTTATTTTCTATCACTCACATTTTTCGAGATATTGACAAAATACAGTATATTGTATACAGGGTGGGCCAGATTTTAATCGATAAAATATGCAAAATAGTATGGAGTCATATAAATTTATAAAAAAGTAAGTAAAAAAAATAAAATAAAGAAAGATCCACTCCATGATAATGTAAAATAGTAATTTTTAAAAAACTATAACAGCTAATTGATAAGTGGGATGAATGATTTTGAAATAGTTTAACTTAAAAACGTTGCATCCTATCAAAAAAATTATAAAGGAAACTTTTTGTGCACATTAATGTCGAAAAGAAAGAATAAATAGCTTAGATCAGTGGCGTCCCGATTTTTTTGGAAAGAATATCTTCAACACCCCCCACCGTCACGCCTCTGGTTGGAATGGAGAGAAGAAAACTATCGTGAGAAGTGTACCGATGTGCGTAACGTTCACTTTCCGAGTTTCATAACAATATCCCAGTTATTGCCTGAAAAATATGAAAAACTGAAAATAAATTAAAACTTCAACGTCCTCTATCTTGAAAACTAATATTATGTTGGTATGTTCTATCGATTCATTAAGTTTCCCGATTAAAATCTAACCCACACTGTATAAAACTACAACTACGTTCTATAACTGGAGGCGAACATGAAGTTTTTTTATTTTACGTCAAATTCTAAACCGAAACATGTTAACATTATACCGATTGGGCTTCGTTTCCGAGATATTCGATTAAAAAAAAAAACATCTGTATATCATTTTCAGTAAAACTATCATTATAATTACTGGTCTCACCTGAAGATACGTGTGTACAGAATTTTGGATCAGTTTCTCGTAAAATGTAAGATAGAAAACAAAATTCAAAATAAATCGAAATTTTCAGTGTTCAATAATTCAAAAACGAAGACTAAGACATACTTATGTTTACGTGAACTTTCCCATGAAATCAGTTTTAGGAAGCACCTCCTCAAGTATTTTATATTACTTGGGAAACACCCTGTATCATAGAAAAAATATAAGTATGAAATAAATAAAATTTGTACCAAGACAAAAGTATTTTCTCTCCCCACTTTTTCACTTTATATTTTACGAATGAAAAATGAGTGAAGTTTATAAATCATTAAGTTAATTTTCGCCTTTAAATAATAACTTTACATTATAATACAACATACAAAAATAATTCCGTGCATGACGTCGATAAAGCAAAGGCGATGATTAAACTTCAACGCTCCCAAAAGTTGCCCCTTTAGTAGGAGTTTTATGTTTGCCTTAAAACATTGGATACAGGACTTCCCTAGGTGGGAGGCTCTTGACACAAATATTGAAAAACCCCTAATAAGAAATGGTAGCTACTTAGGTAAATAATAGAAAAAACAGACATTTTGAGAACATTAACTTTTTTATGGTAACTTAAACAAAAATAAATTAAACATTGGTAATGCTTAGGTACAAGGTACGTATAGAAATAAGATCATGACTGTTCATAAAAATTAAAAAGGAACCTCAAAACCAAAATTCTCCTTAAATTAAGAAATATATAGATATATTTAAAACTAAAACAATGAGGAGTAATCATGCAGAACTCAACATGTCCACTTTTTACAACTTTTACAAGGAAAGATTAAATTGTATTGTGAGGTTGGTAATTTTTTTATTACATTTTTTTGGCTAATTAACCTCCCATTTAGCTTCGTAGTTGAGGACAAGTGATTTTTAAATTTGTAACTTTTTTTAAAACAAAGATATTGCCAATTTTCTCTTGGTCATATTAAGTTCTGCGAGATATTAATGGACTTGTTAAGTTTTGACTGAACTTGTCTTGGACATGTTCATTTTTGCACAAAGTAAGGATAACATCGAGATAAATATCGATTCAAATTCAAGGATTACAAAAACCTAAATTGGTTTATATTTTCCACACACAATCACAAAACTCACGCTTTGTTGATATAAACCTGAGCTACATTCTTTATGCATAATGAAAACTGACAACAGCTATTAGTTCATTGTAGATATCGTAGAGCACACAAATCAAATAATTTTTAATAACTGATTGTTTAATTCTCTACTTAGATGTACTGTGAGCCAATATTATATTTAGTCATTTCTAAACCAGACGTCACTAGGTCAAAAAATATATTTTCAAACGACATAGTACCGGGACATGTTTAATTTTGCTGCGGATTCACTAAAATGCCTCAATCTGAAGTGATAGACATGTTTAGTTTTGATTTAATATACATACATCTAATTTTACGCATTATGACTTGTTCAGTTTTGTACTAAAAGCGTACTTGAAGACATGATTTCTATATGATATGTTAAATTTACTCATAAATAAACCCTGATGTCTAGAGCGCGTTCTCGAGTCTATACTCAAACTGTATACAAATCTGTACTCAAATTGGTCTGAAGGTGGACATGTTAAATTCTGCATGATTGCTCCTCAAATATAGAAATGAGATCATTATTTATGGCATATCTACATATAAATTAAACAAATTTAAAAGGTCGGAATTATCTAAAGACCCGAAACTAGTAACTCAATACCTGTCTAAAATAATTTGTCAAAGAACTAAAAAAATAAACATAATTTTTCAATCTCAAAACTTAACCTCAGTAATTATTGTTGTTATGAACTATTTAATATTTAATAAATAACATTAACATGAATAAATCTCAAAATCATAAGTATGCTTAACTTTATCGAAAAGTAATGTAATTACTACCTTCAATAAGATTTTTTTTTTTTTGGTCCAGGGGGGCAACTGCATCCATTGGATCCGCGCATTCCATATAGATATACCCAAAGGGATGATAAAGTTAGTCAACAATTTTAATAAACTGATGTAACAAATTTAGAGCTATAAAATTCTTGTAGTGAGATGGGATGTGCCTTGTTATAACGCAACGATCCTAGCTTGGTATTATAAATGGCAATATAAATTAACATATGTCACGTGCGCGTGACGTCACAGTTCTCAGACTGAGAGAAAACAAAACTATATCCGTTTATGTTATATGATGATTAATTTTTACACACAATCATTAAATTTGTTATTTTCATAATATGTGTTTTTGTGGACTTATACAAAATGGAGAACTTGAAATATTTACATCTTTGTAAGCATTGTACAATTTAAAAACAAGAGACTCATGTAATAATTGTACTTATTCTTACCTTTGCAACAAGCTTTTCTTAAAAGAGATTCCTTAAAAAAGACTTCCTTCACCCAACCACAAAGTGTGTTTCAAAACTTTAGATTCTTCCTTTGTGTAGGGACTACGTAATATTTGAAAATACATCAATATTTGTAGTGAAGTCTTCTTTCTCAAAGTATAAAAGCATCTAAAGCAATGGCATTTTTCCCATGTATAACGTGTACATCACGAGACAATTCCATAAAATACAAACTCATTTCTATTTTGAGCACACAAAATTAACGAAATAAAACAATAAGAATTGTTTTAGATGTAAAATAACCAATATTAGATTTTAAAACTGCAAAATACACTTAAAACAACAAGTTCAGTTAGTAGTTTGTTTTCTCTCAGTCTGAAAAGGTGTGACGTCAACGCACGCGACCTATAGCTTTTATCTCTTCAAATAATGTTTATGAGTTTACTAATAACAAAAATATAATATTAAACGATATCTCAATCTATCTGAGTAACAATTAAAAAGGAAACTTAAAAAAATACATTTCAATGCCTTGTATCTCTGAAACCAATGAAATACGATGTATGCTTACTGAAACTTTTTTCTTAAAATGAGGTCCTGCCTCGATTGTTTGTTCAGTGCTTAAAAGTGATACACCCTATATATCGTTATTCTGCTTAAAACAAAATAATTTTTAAAAAAATGTTAATTTTGTGAACATCTGTTTTAACACTGACATAGTTTTCCACGAAACACCAAAACACTATATACTGCACAGATGATGCCAACTTGGTCGGCGAATCGCGCGTCGAGTGCAGTATATAGTGTTTTGATGTTTCGTGGAAAACTTCAGTGTTATCTTCACATCAAAGGTTCCAACCCACTCCAGAACATCTGTTTTAGTTGATGTTCATTTATTTTCTGTGTCCATTTCAGATTCCTTGGAAAAATCTATAAGCTATGTGTTTGACTTTTTTTCCAGCTCAAAAATAAAATCACGAAATCGAGTGACCTAAATTGATCACCTTATACAACATAAAATAAGGCATCAGAAATTCTATTGTATGAGTAGTTTTCAAACAATGCATGTATTCGTATTTTAATGAAGTTTATTAATAACATTTCAAGTATACTACTCTCGACAAAACACAAGAATACACTTTCATTAAAAATAGTCGGAACTGTCAGGAGTATGCGGAAACAAAACCGAGATACTATATTGTCTGTTATTATACTTACTGCAATCATGTAGAGCTGAGCAATTCTGTATTCCTCTACCGTAAGGGGCAGAGGAATACGATATTCCTTGATGAGCATGGCTGACGAGGACGTTTGCCCTGCCCTATATAATTAGAAACCAACTCCAAATCCTCCACATTTTTGTTACTGAAATAAAAGAATTAAGTTAAGTTACATGTTACTAATAATATAAATGACAATACCCAAAGAAAGTGTGAGAAAACATTATAAGATACCACAAATAAATAATTATAGATAATATAAATGACGCATTTTTAACAATTTCTTAAAATAAAAACAAATATTCATTGCGACATCTGTTCGAATCTCTGAAAACAATTCCGCACATATGCAGAACATCTATTGCACTGTTAGATGAGACATTTTTATTTGTTTGTTATTAGTCATGCGTGAAAATAAACAATGTACAACACCCAAACTGTAGGTACTTAACGAGTTAATAACTATAGGAAATGTAGCACAAAGATAACCGGCGAATTCGCCAATTAATACCAAACCCGGATAACAATAAAAGTCCCTGTACGACTCAAATTCTGGTTGACAATCTATGACGCTCTTACATGCATGACCTTAAAATGTCTTTATGTCATTCTTTGGCAATTACCTTCGGGTGTTTCGTATCTTGTTAAGCTTTAACAGGATAACACTCCTAAAGTCCGCGTACGGCTAACAGAAATGAAAACATTAGAACATGGCTGACTAAATATTAAATATCTGCTATGAGAATCACAAGGGTCGCTCGCACTAAGCCCGTGAGTGAGAGTTTATCATTTAAAATTTAAAAATGCCTTGATTTATAGTTATTAGACACTTCAGTAAATGCAATTATTTTATTAGTAAGCTGCCAAAAACTATTACCAGTTTTGCCTCATATATATGCTTAAGTATAAACCGAGCTCGGTAGCACAGTGGGTTAGAGCGTTGAGTGACCAGAAGAATTTTTTGTATTGTTAATTTTCCCTTCAAACGCAATCAACATTTATCAGTGCTTCGCGCCAATTTATAATTCTAATTTTAAATACTAAAACCATTAATTATTTTAAAAAAATTAGTGTTACTGTTCGTTCTGTTTTAATTTGTCGAATATACAATGGGGTTGGCACCCCACCTTTTTTGTTTTGTTTGCTTTAAATCCCCCGGAATCTGCCCTCTTACAGTTTCTAAATTGTCACGTGCTACTTGATGTTTAGCTGGCTATGGGCACGGAATCTTCGACAGGAAATATTTGTATATGAAAATTATAAATAAAATTGTTTGAAATTGGGGGTTGTTTGACGAACGTAGCTAGTTTACTCTCTGGTGACTCCCTAGCTCGAATCCCGGCGCAACCCTGACAAGGTCAAAGGATGTGATTGTGTTCGCGTTTTTTTCAGCAGTGTAGCCCCATGCAGCTCCGGCTTTGGATTTGGGGTTGTCTAATTTATATGTGTTTTATGTTTTTTTTTGTTATCGTTGCATGAGAACCATAAGGTTCTAAGCGACACCCAAGTAAGAATTTAAATACCTTTTAGATTTATTTAGGTTCTATCAGTGCTTTATAGTGGCCAGCTTATAAACTAGTGATTTATGCAAGATTTAGTATATGACAAGTGCACTTAAAGACAGTTTTGTCTTAAATAAAGTTTTAAAGAAGTCTTCAAGAAGTTATATCAAAACTAAATTATCTTTTAGTCTTTATTGGCTTATGATGGACTTATCAGGGCATTTGTCAAGCCTTCAATAAAACTTTATAGCTGTTAAGTCCAAGTTAGGAGTATTGAGTGTTACAGAGAATTTAAGACGTGTTGTGGTTTTATAATTGCTTTATAAAATTATTTTGGAGTAGTTGTTAATGCCTGTAAAAAATTTCCTTTTCCTTTTTTGGAGGTGAAATGATTCTCCATCAATAGTATAAACGTTCATCTCTAGTCGAATCTCGAGTTAAATGTTTTCCTTTCGATTGATTCATGATTGTTCAATATTTTCGAATAAACAAATTCACAGTTAGCATACGTGTTACTACTTCGGCTACTCTAAGTTAACGAAAACGTAAAATGAAGAATTTATTTATGTTTTTCGGCAAGAATATATTATTTCTTAGAACTTTTAGGTCATATCCAGTTTACGTAAACAGCTTTTCTATATCAGGAATGCAAAATCTTACTTGCTCAAAATCTTTTCTAGTTAAAAAACACAAAATAAATAGTTGAATGAATTTCAAAATAAAAGCACAAATATATTCATTTACTGTTTGATATTCACTGTTCACCAATCTTACACTACAATCATCCAACAAAGTAGTTGTAAATAAGTCGCTGAGTGTGTGTATACACTCAATATACAGTTCATTTCAAACTTAGTTGCAACATAAAAAAAAGTCGACTTCTTTGATTTTTTTACCGCCGCCAAACAAGCCGACTTTGTTCATGTTGTCAATAACTTTGAAATAAACTTTACAGCTATGCACAACTGGTCTGCTGACAAATGAAAGGAATAAAATTGTTTATGATTTTGATTCTTTGAAGAAAGTTGCAATATACACCGGCCCGACTATGGCAAAACTAACGTACCTACTGAATAAAAAACGAGGGAGCCGCGCAGGGCAGACGTGTGCAGCGTCACAAAAAACTGAGTTTTTAGGTTATGTTATACGGGCATCATAAATCCTATAGGCTTTAAAGTAGTTGTTCTATGTGCTTAAAGGGTTTAAAACGGGTTTTAATATAAGCCTACAAGTTTCAAGCAATATGATAAGGCCAATGAGGCTCTTAACATACTTCTATAAGAACAAATCGACATACTTAAAGAGTACCTAATTGACAATTTAATAGGTACTTTAAGACAAAACATGTTTGAAGTAGAATTGTGCCGCTACTATTTCTCGTGGTAAGAGATGTATAATGGTCAGCCATATTGGGAATTTTCCAGATTGAACAAAATAATGCAATTTATATATAATAGAAATGTTTTATAAAAACAATTTACTAACAGTGAATCATAGATGCTACCGATTTATTTATTTTAAGTCACTGAGAGAAAAAAAATTACCCATATATATTTTAAAATTTATTTTTAGGGAGCGTACGAATTTTTAAAAACTATCTAACCCATGTTTTAAAGTAAACTTAGCGTCGTTGAAAATTTTAGCCCACTATGAGGAGTCCCAATACTTCATTATAAGTACATACATCTATAAGCTGAATCGTTTTCAGTTGTCGCCATATGTTCATTTTATAACTATGCATAAGGCCCATATACAATATCGTGTGTGGATCAAGTGAGCGTAGCACTAGATTTATTTGCATTATGTTTACTTCATTAAATACAAAACGTCCTCTCAAAGCATTTGTGTGTGCCTTATAAGTTTTAATATGATACTTATCCTAAACCAAATATGGTTTTATAATACTCTTCAGATAGGTACTCTATGAGTAATGATTTGGACAATTCGTTAAAACTTGAAAGTTTTAATAGTAGTTTTAAAGGAAGGCATGTAGGCTCTTCTCTAGGTAGGCCCCTGTACTCTTATAGGGGTTGTAAATAAGTGTTTCAGACTATTTACGTTTATAAGTAGCCTTAGAAATAAGCTTTGAGGATATGTTATAGAGTATTTTAAAACTATAATTGTTACTAAGACATTTTTTTCTGGCTAGGAAACTTCACTATTGAATGAAATGATAGCGCCATAAACTTAACTTCCATACGATTCTAATTAGAATCACGTAATTATTTGCTACAATTTATGTTTTTCGTTAGTTCTTGAAATCACAAACTGAAGATTATTTATTTTTTATACATTTTCTACAGTTTATTTAATGAATAAAAGAAAATTTATATTATATTTGAATTTTTTTTACTAAAGTGTACTTTAACACAGTCAGTACTAAGTACAAATGCAAAGGTTACTTAATTATTAATTCCTGCAATTTTGGATACATTTAAATATTCTACATACATTACGTCAATCAAATACTGGATTACTTCGTCTCATATACGCTCCATATATAAAAATGGAATCAAAGTAATTTTTCTAGAGATATTGCAACGAGATGAAAATACCGTTTTTTTTCCGCGAGTGAACAATAATTGTTCACGAGCCGCGTTAGCAGCGAGTGAGGCAAGTCCACGAACGACAAAAACGTATTTTATCTTTGAGTACGAAATGGTACTTTTTTCACTAATTTTTTTCTAGGATATTGTAATTTACAAAAAACTTTAGGTTTTAACGTAACAATTTTATTATTAGAAGATTCAAAATTTTATTTATGTTTAGCATAAACGTGGAAAATGCAATTATTATAATTACTGACAGAGAATGAGTTTATCTGGTTATCATTTCTTCAGTCCATAAACTTTTTGTAGACAAATTTATACCTTTGTCGAGATGTCAGGTAAAATATTGGAAGCTGAGTTTGCTGCTTCAATGATGCTGGATGGTGTGCCCGGTTCACTCATTTCACTATTGGAATTCATAATTTTCGATTTTCAATAACTTTAAGTTCAATTTAATTCAGAGTGATTTCTGACAGTGCAAAATATTAATTATTTTTTGTTTAGCCACTTCCACAGCAACACATGCATTCTTTTTATTGTTGCATTCAAATAGAAGATAATATTATTAGTTTCATGAAAATTTAGTTTATGGTTGTTCTCACCGATTACTGTTTAAGGAACCCTTAGTTAAGGTTGCTTAGGCCCGCTTGCACCAATGTCACTTAACACAATTGTTTAACAAAGCTGCACTTTAAATAAAGTGAAACTTAACGGCCTTTTTACTTGCACCTATCCATATTTGTTGTGACTTAACTAAGTTTCCCTTACAACTGGCAACAATGCATTTTTTTGGGGAATATTTATTCTGAACAGTTCCTAACCAGACAAATATGTCAAAATACTGTCTGATCTGTCCGGTAGTCAGTAGTAATAGTTGTTTATAGACATATGTAATGCAATAAAATATATACATTTTTCATTGCATTACACAAAGTATAGTTTATTTCAAACCTATTTGCAACATAAAAACCGTCGGCTTCTTTGAGGGCGGTAAAGGGATCAAAGTAGCCGACGTTGTATATGCTGCAGATAAGTTTGAAATAAACTGTAAGTAACTACCTTCCATTTAAATTGAATGATTATTTTCACTATGTAAAATTGAGGAACCGGTGAAACGAGGGTGAGGTGCTAATTATACCAGAGATGAAATGGCATTAATTTTAAGTTTAGTATCACAAAATGATAATATAATAGAGAATAAAAACACAGATAGGGTAACTTAGTGAAACAAAGACGATATGTGGAAACAAATTACAAAACTATTTAATCCACAGTATACGATCTTCTCTGAAATTTACAGTAATGTCCACTTATAAAGAACCTCAAGGGACTGGCAAAAAAAGGTTCGTTATAAGCGAAGTTCGCTAAGAGTGATGGGTTTAAAAAAGGCTATTATTATCAGTATCTCAATTTTTATTTCTTTTTTACACAACAAATAATGTAGGTACACGTTTAAAACAATAATTTCTAAAAATCCTTCTTAAAAAAATCATATATTTTAGTATTTTTTTTTTTTTTGGGTAAAATTAATCTGATTGATATGCAATTCCACGTCAACCAGTCTATTGAGGACACTCTGCGAAGATTTTGCGATTGGAGTAAATGACGAACGGCCTTAACAAATTGAGGGTTCGGGCTCGTAATAAGCGGACATTAATATATATCCATCTGGAGAAAATGATCTTCTCTAACATAAATTCTGCGTAGGTTTCCCACTTCAACTATTTCAGTAGTTTCTACATCATCATCTATCAAGTCATTATCAAAAACTTTCATTATAAATTATGATATTGGTTTTAATTTACATGGGCAGCTTGATTACGTTCCTTTTTGAATGCTCGTTATATACTGATATCAACAAAGTAGGACATCCCATCTTTAATGATCTGCAGTGGATATGTGTTTGACTTTTTTATTTAAAATATGGTTATCATTGGTTAAGCTCCAGTATATTCTAAAATACTTAAAATGAATAAGCTGTTTGCATTTTTGTCTGAAATCAACTTCTTTGTTTCGATGTACCTCTCCCACGTCTCCTCCATTTTAATGCCAAACTTCTTACCCCTTTTTGAGCCATACAGATGAATAAAGGTAAATACCATTTTTTTCCACTCTCGATAACTTACTTTTATTTTTCTAAAGTGATACGCAACTTGTAGCTTGTATCAAATATTCTGACTGATACGTCAACATAATGCAAGGTTAAATAAATAAATCTTAAGTGAAACTTTAAGCCACTAAATTTCTACAGCTTAAATAAAGTACCACTTTTGAAAACTAAATAAAAGTTGGATGCAATATAATAAGCATTACTTTGCAATTATAAGTAGCACTTTGAGTATAAGTGAGACTGGTGCAAGCGGGCCTAAAATATTTATGTAAATGTCCACTGGATATTTAAGTCCTTTTAATAATTAAGAAAATCACAAATTTGACATTCTCATTTTCATCTCTAGAGGTGAAAATATTTTCATCTCTAGATTGAAAAAATATCACTTTCATGTAGAGTAAGCCATGGGAAAATTGCTATTTTCACATATATGAGTAGAAAAAATGTTTTCTTTTAAAATGTTTTCTTAACCGCCTCTCAAATCACCGAAGTAACTCCCAGAAAATCCTAGGATTTTGTGTTGAGTAAAGAGAGACAAGGCCCTACAGTTTATTGAGGAATCCGAACCACATCTAGGGTACCGACAGTTTTTTCCCATCTTAATCCGAAACAAATTACAAATAAAATTTCTAACTTGCTCCGGGATGGATTCGAACCATCGATATTCGGTTCCGCGTAAATAGCAATAAGCGATTTGAATGTATAAAATTTTATTATTAGATTAGAAAGTACACAATTTTATTTATTTTTAGCATAATTTTCGATTTGCAATAATAAGTTTAATTTAATTTAAAACGAATTCTGTCAATGCAAATTATAATTGTTTGTTTTTTCATAGAGCACTCTCTTTATTTTTGCATTCATATAGAAGATTATATTTTTAGGTTAATGCATATTTAGTTACTTTTCTGTTTTAATCAACAAATTCATAAATTTGACATTATCTCCAGAGGTGCAAATATATCATTTCTAAACTGAAAAAACATCACTTTCATGTAGATTCAACCATAGGAAAATTACTATTTTCACATTACGAAGCAAAACATTTGCCATTTTTTCTCTGTAAAGTCACATCATTACATATTCCTAGAATAATTTATTTTGTTATCAATTTGCTGTTATATGTTATATATGGAATATGTGTTAAAGATACATGTGCGAAAAACTTGGAAAGTGATATTACTGACATTGATAACACAACGATCTGTATTTAGAAAAAAATAGTAAAAATGGAAATAAAATGAAAAAAAGACCTGACGATACAGGGGTAATCTGACAGAGATAATCGTAACACAAATTTTGTTGTCACTAATATCATTTGTCGGGACATTCCCAAAGTGCATCACTTTCATTATTTATGAAACAATATTTAAACATGTGGAATATTTACACCATACACCAGATCAAATTGAATAAAACATTCATTTAAAAATAGCAAGACCATAATTTATTTGTCGACATATTTAATAAATATATCCAATTTTGGCGGAAGTCCAAAAATGTTTGTTTTCTTTGACTCCTAAGAAAGTGAATATATTATATAAACAAACCATATATTTTCTAATGCTGGTTTATATTATAAGAGAGTGTCCAGAATATAGGTGCAAATATTTGGCAGATTCCTTGACAAAAGAAGTAAGGTTTCTCATATTACGTTTTTATAATTAGCCCTCGTTAGGAAGTTACACCTTCCTATAGGAAGGACAAATCGAAATCTCGTTTTAAATTCTTATCTCGAGATTGATTCAATTTAGTGAAGTAACATTTACCGAATGGCTTCTACTAATGTAAGACCTTTCTGTGAAGATATTTTCATCCACCCTATCTAATGCTCTATATAAAATTTTGTAAGAATTAATTTTTAGGTAGGAGATATTAGCGAAAATCTTATTTAGGCACCATTTCTTCTTCAATATGACGGGCGAGAAGCTTACATCAGATCACTGAAACTGCTGTATGTTAAATAAAAAGGCAAACTCAGCGTTTCTACCAAAAATCGACTGTATTCTAATTTTCTCTATAAGATTTGAAAATATTCGGTACGAATTTTTGATTGGTTACTTTTGATTACAAGACACTCTATGAATATATATTTTGCAATTGATGAGAACAGGTTAGTCATAATAAAAAGGCAATTATGATATACCTACATGGTGTTTAAAAAATGCAGGTACAAATTCAGAATTCCTTACGTCAAAATAAGACAAGAAGTTCCTATGATGATGGTTCTGAAACTCTCCGTTTCTGAATACAGGGTGATGGAGGCAGAAAAAATTTTTCTATTTTAATAAAAAACGGTTTTCTGAATGTCTACAACGTAACGTAATTTATCGTAATTAAGAAAACAAGACAATAATCGGAAAAAGTAACAATTCACAAAGTAGTTAAAGGTTAACTGATGAAAAGTAACGTAACAATTGTGCCATGCATTTTTGGAACACCTTGTATGGTTTTACACTATAGTAAAATAAATGTACGTAATTTTATTTTAATTATACCAATAACTTCCAAGCTAATAAAGTTATTTTAGATACATATGTATGCGTTTACTAAAAAAGACATAAAAACATAAACACACCACATAAATTACATTAACGTGATAAAATATAATTTAAATTCTTTAGTGGCCACTTAGTCGTGATAAAATATATTATATTTTGGTTTTCAGATAAAAAACTACCTCAGAGACTTTATGAACCAAGTAAAAAAAAGTCATATGATTCGCAATGCTTACCGATTTATCTTTTATCCACGTAAATTAATATTTAACATAGCTACTACTCACAGAGACGAAGTTGCTGCAAAACCGAGTTTATGGACAATTACTGTTGTTATCATGAATGTGTTGACAAGCTGGTTCATATTGATAAGTCCGAAAAATTAGCAAAATAAATTATCATCAGTGTATTTTTAAAGAGAAACAAAAGTAATTTTGTATCATATTTTTCGGAAATTCGATTTCCTGCCTTTTTTTGCCATTTATATTCTGTAGAGAAAGAAACACTTAAATGTAAATATACGAGGTATAGTCAAAAAAATTGATTTTAAAAAAATTTAACACCTTATACACATATTACGGAAATCGATATAGGTCATTATTTTGATAATAAATATATGTCTTAATCAATTAACCAATTTCCTGTTAGTAATGACTACAGACCGCAATTCAGGTAGTCATTTCGTGAATATCAGGGGAGAAATTAGCGCCTGTGCGAACACATCATTATTCTCATGTGCAAAAATGATATACAATATAAAATGAACAATATTTCACCTTATACTTTTGACGGGCGATTCTTGTAATGTTCAAAATTAGATGAACGATGAACATTTGGCAAAAAACACTATTGTACCATAACAATTATGTTGTGGCACTGGAATAAAAGTATATTATTAATAATTTTTCTAAATGATTTCGAGTTAGAGTTCGGCGCCTGTCATTAGAAATTCATTTGTGATCTAAAAACGATCGTTCCACGTCTACAGACGTAACTAAAGCGTATTTAAACTACTAAAAGTTTCTCAAAGAAATTACATTAGGATCACAGAAGTCCACTTCATTGCTGGTAAAAAAGGTCCACTATATGACACATAGCATTAAATCCCAGATTATTATTTAAAACTGTTTGAATTTTTTGTTTCACACGGTCCGCAGTGGTTCCTGAGTAGCTGGCTTCTTGAGTAGAGTAGTTTTTTGTTTCTTCACTGTTTCAATTAATTATACGAGTACATAAATGTTTTGTATTTTGCAAGGATGTAGCAATATACTATAAACAACATGAAAGAAGATTATTCATTAATTCCTAAAACCATCGTGTACCATTGCATTTCGCAATATTCATTCTCATTTTATTAGTTGTACATCAGTCTGTAACTGGAATGACTATCTGAGATGCTAGTAATGATAATAGATGTATGACAATACCCCGTATATTTGTTGATATTTTGGAGACAATGTGTCTCACCGAATTCAGTAGTATATAATCGTTGATATTTATCTTTGACAGTTTTCAAGATATTTTTAATATCCCTAACATAATGTTTTGTAAAATTCATATTACGAAAGTCTTCAAAAATTGTCAAAATAACATTCATTTTCAAGCCCACTTTAATAAACTCGTATAAAACAACCTATTATATGTAATATTGCAAACACTCGAAAACTGAACTCATTAGATGCAAAAATTACCTCATAAATTATTGATTCGGCAGCATTTTTACTGTATTAAGGTAGATAAGGATGTCTTCTATAACATCACATATTTGCCTTATAAAAGTATTATAGCTGCATCTAAGAGCTATTACATGTAAGTTATAGAACAATTTTGCTGTACAGCAGAAGTTGTATAGATGTTCTTACAGTAACTAAAACAGTTTACAAAATAGTTCTATAACTTGGTTGTAAACATATTTTTACAACATAAAAATTGCAACTATTTTGCTCCCAAAAACAAGTACTGAGTTATAGGAAACCTTTATCCAACAAATTTGCACAGCTTCTATACAGCTTTTATATACCATAATTTCCTTTATAAGGGTAGTTTAGCGGTTTTCACTCTACCAAACACCTACAAAAATGCTCAATTGTTCACGTTAAAAAAATAAAATTAAAAATAAAAATAAAAAGAATTTAACATGGGGTGAGGTTCGTTTCAAACTGATTCTTTACAATTATGAATTTTCCAATTTATTAATTTTTTTAGTGGTTGATGTTAATTTCAATCTTTTTATACATGTAAAAGTATTGCGAACTAATTCCAGCCTGCATTTTTTGCATTACAAAGGTTCTTATGGCGTCAAGACTCGCAATTAATAAAACCATTAACGTACAGAGTAAAAAACATGTGTAATGAGTTTTTTACTCTGTACTTCAATCATATTTTATATGAAGTATTCATAAATTCATTAACTCATATAAATGATTGTTCACATTTCATTAAAATTGTAATGAAAAAGTAACGATTTTAGGAAGTCGTATTAGTGGAAAACTATTAAGGTGTAATCTAATTAAGCTCCTGGCACAGTCAATGGTATATGATATTCATTGCCAATGTAAATCTCATGTGAAACTAAAAAATTGGGTGACGTAGTCAGATATATAAGGGAATTTCTTTGGTAAATTTTATGTATTTTGGGCGATATTACGGGAGAAAGTATAGAGTAAAAACAATCGATTTGAGCCACTATTTTGTACAAGGACAAATCAATCCAATTCAAAATTAATTATATGGTTTTTCTAAATTGCCGTTCACATCAATCTATTTACAATCTGACTGATCAACTTTGAATGAATATAACTTATAGGTATGATTTATTTTCAAGTTGGTTCTTTCCCTGTAAATTCCTATTCATTCAACATCCTTTAAAATCGTCAAATGATATTATACCGAGTATAGGTGAGAATACCTCGAGATCATATTCCGGACAACTTTGATGATAATTACTTGAAATTTTATATATATAAGTACTGTTGCGACCAAGGAAAAGACTACAAAGATTGATAGCGATGCCATCACTCTTCATGATGATACTCCGGCTAACAGTGACAACAGATTCCATGAATTAAATAAAAACTTACTATCTGGATGTTATTTATGGCATTCTCTAAATTTTTCTTTTTCTTTCTTGGGGCTTATTCATGTGGTAGTAAGCCCCAAGAAAGAAAAACAAAAAAAATATTATTTCTAAAAACTTATAAATTCTAAAAATGTGTTGTATAAAACTGATTTGCCTTTATAATTATGATACTCGTAAATAATAAAAATGCTCAATTAATGTTCAACAATTATTGTATTTACATGATTTACATCTTAACATTACTATAAAAACTCAACTATTAAAATTTTTCCAAATTTTCAAACGTTTCAGAGTTTTTCTGGAAAAGATGGCCGAACTTTTCAAAAATTCCAACTTTTCCGGTTGCAACACTATATATAAGTCATAAGGGAACATCAAAAGTCGTGTGTTTCACAGTAGTACATGTACACTGTCACCCTCAATCATCCCAAATTTTAAATGGTACTAACTGTAGTGAGTGATACATCAATGATGTTCCGACTAAAACTGGGAAAATCGATACAGTGCCCACTAGACAACTTGATCCTGATTCTGAAATGTGCCCTAAATCGATCAAAACCGGAGTCACTTGGTCATAAGCCAAGATGACTATAACAGGAGGTTCAAATTTTGTGAGTTAATAACGCAGACTTGTAATAATAATGAGGATTTCGGCAGTAGAATAATAAAGCTACTTTCTATCTAAACGAGACATTAAATAGGCAAAACTGCTTTTACTGGTCATGAAATAATTCTCATTGGATGGAAAAGGTGCATATGCAGCATCCAAACAAAGCAAATGTTTGGGCGGGAATAATTGGACATAATATCATATCACAAATGAATGTGATACAACAACTAGCAGCCTCTTGTAGATGGAAATAATGGCCTTATGAATAATGTATGGTTTCAGCAATACGGAGCTTTACGATACTTTGGGCAGCAAGTTAGGCTTAAACGAAATTTTCTCGATAGGTGGATATGTAGATGAGGAGCAATGGAATGGCCTACTAAGTACCCAGATCTAAAGCGTTTGGACTTTACCCTGTAGGACTATCTAAAAAAATAATATACCCGAATAGGCCGGGTAACCTGGATAACATAAAAGAAACAATAAGGACTGAAATTATCGCATACATCACGACATCCTCGAAAATATCATGTTTTCGAACCGCCTGGGTCACTGGCTATTTTTAAGTACCTTTGCATTTTTCCCTTAAAAAAACGTGAATGTTATGTTTGGAATAAAAATTTTAATCTTTAGGTTTATCCACATTTTCAAAAAAATTCTTATGTAACCCTATTGTACCATACGGAAAAAATTGTTCTCTTTCCAGATTTTTCCAAAAAAGTAGGATTGTCATTTAAAAAAAAATATATCAGCAATGGCTTACAAAAAAAATTCACACACTCAAGGGTGCGTTGAATTACTTCAAACAACCTCAGTTACATTTTCTGAAAAAAAAAACAGACAATTTATACATAACATTCCAGGCTATTATACACCCTGTATATTAATGTAAACTAATGGTGTTATTTTATTAATTGATCAAAATAAGACACCAACTTTCACAAGATTATGCAGTATTTAAACACTTTCCCCGTTAGATGGATTGGACGCAGATGATGAAGTGAATGGCCAGCATGTTTTCCAGACTTTGGCACGTATATCTAAGCCTTTAGAATATCCACAAGAGAGAATGATTTGTGAATGACCAACAATATCTCCACGAAATTTTGTACGTATACAAAATGAGTCTGAAAATTATTTATATTGTTACGTGTTTGCTATCCTCACAAACACAACTTAATGAAGTACTATATAATAACAATCAAACATTTATAAATCCCCGCTTTACTCTATAAATTATTTCTTCTTCACTAGTTCGATTTCAGATTCAGACTGAGCTCTAGAACATTTCTGTTCCCGGCCGTTCTTGTACAATTCTAATTCCATATATTCAGTCTACACAGCCCAGTGGCGTAACACTGTCCCTCCTTAAGCCTGAACGTCTCGGTCAGGCAACTCGCTATTCCCTGCATACTTAGCTAGTCTGTATATGCACCACCTTCATCTTAGATTTTGTGGTATTTTAAAAGTAACTTACTAAAAATGGGCTTACTACATAATGAAAGAAAACATCTTGAATGAAAGAACTCAATTTTTTTTTCTATTAATAAACACAAACATTTTGAAATAAACTATTTCCAAAACCTAATTAAAAATTAAACGGTGAAGCATAGCCATTCCATTTCATAATTATTGTTCAGAGAGGGTTTTGTCAGTAAGCATTTTTTCCCCCGTCTTAATATTAAAATTGTGTGCACTACTTAAGTGTAAAGTGTAGTCTTAAGTAATTTAATTTTTAAGTGTTTAAAAATGTTAACTGTTTTGTTAAATTATTTTTTGTCACTCTCTGGCTATTTTTTTGTCCACACCATTATCGCGGTGCTTGAGGTACGTGCAGGTTTGGCTGGCTCCGGGCGAGAGGACCCGAAAAAAGAAAGAAAAAGAAAATATCTGTAATTCTAATAGATAAATAAATTGTTATTGAATTAAATTTGACTGAATTAAGTAATAAAATGTTCACAAAATCAACTGAAAATACATTTTACTGAGCATTTTACTGAATATGAGGAATGCATGTTCAACTTAAAAAAAACACTCCGTATAAGTATACTTGTTTATGCATTTTATTCTTGACCTACGACTAACATCAATAAAATTTCCGTTACAGTTTATTAGTTATTGTTATTAATTAATCTCTTTCAATAAAGTTACAAGTTGTAATCATTTCGAAAAACTGTATATTACAAATTTCTATGATCTAAAGTTATAAGTTACTGAAATATTAAATGTTTAGATGAGTATACCTATTACTTTTGTCACTGAAGTGATGAAAAGTAATTGTCAGTAGTAACAGCTTCTTTTCATAACTACTTTGTACTGGCGATTATGATATTATTATAGCTGCATCTTAAAGTTATTCAAAATTATTTATAGACACATTCCGGTAGTACAGAAATGAATCTGAAACGTATGTGTGCACAATAAATTTGCATTTTAACAATGTCAAGGTTTTGAATTTGACGAGAAGTTTTAGTCATTTGCTATTAGATTAAAAATATATTTCTACACAATTTTTGTTCTAAACAAGACTGCCTTTGAACTATAACTAAATTAGTTTATTCAAACCCCAAAATATATTAGACGGGAGAATCTCCAATCAAATTAGCATTATCACAAAATTATTAAAACTGTGTACAATCTACTAAAAGATTTAAAATATACACGGTGTGCGTTTTAAAACTAACCACCAGGTATGCCTAATGAAAATTGTATAGTGTTGTTTTACCATTTGAAGTTCCAGTTCACTCTTTCTTCCCACCTATGCATTTTTAAAACTTCATACTGACAACAAATTAATATCGTCAATACCGACCACAGAAACTAAATTGAATTCCAGGTGGTGACACTTTAATATATTGTCAATATATTAAAGAATATGATAATTAAAACATATTGAGGAAATTAGTTAATTATGAGAATGACATATCTGATGATGGCTCCATTTGTGACGAAAGTATTGAGAATATTCAGAACGTTGTTAGTTGTTAACCTATTGATGTAGATATTTCACTAAACCAAAAATTTTTATTTTTTAGGTAATTTTTTTTAAACTTTGTATTTAAGTTTATAAAGTTTTCACTTTATAAATTGTTTTTATTTATTCTGGTTAATATAATCTTAATCTTAGACTAGCTTAAAAAAACGAAAAATAATAAGCATCGTTAAAATCGTGTTTCTGCGAAAACGTCTATTTTTCACCATGTTGTATACTTATGTACGATACGATATGTACGGACCTCAAATATACGATTTACTCGCGGTCTTTAATGAGTTTATCTCGTAGTGTCCATGATTGGCCTTGATAGCGAAAATAGGTCGACGCACGTTAAGTGTTAAGTGATTAAAAAAAACTCAAATTTGGTTACACGTAAGTTGTTAAAACGGATAAGGTGATGTGTTAATCGGAGATGCCAACTGAAATTTGATAAATGTTATCATACCGGCAGCAGTAGCTTTAACCTTGAAAGAATTCCAGGCCATGGGCGGCGTCAAATCGCGTATATTATAGGTATTCAAAAATAATCAATTACATTAAAAAAACCATTAGTATGTGTAGTGATGTGAGATTGGATATATGACTATCATGTTATTTTGCACTGTGACGATAGAATGTCAAAAGTGCCACTTGTTTTAAAAATTAATATGACGACGTCATTTTCATTATGACGGTCAAAACAAGCCGATTTCTGCTTTTGTCGAATATGTGAGTGGAACAAGCAGATTAATTACTGAATTAAAATTGTTTTCCCAATTGCTGATTTCTTTAGTTGAAAATTTAATATGCTTTGTTTATTTGATTATGTAGCTCATACAGGGGTTATTTATTATGAGCTGTGCCATATACAAACTTTAGCTCAGTTGCATTTTAATGCTGCGTTTTCACCAGATATCCAACTTATAACTATAAATCACTGTTAAAATTGTTCTGTCAGTAATATCGAAAAACGAAGACATGTGATTCATCCTAAATGCCATACAGATTTAATATATAATGATATAGGCAATCAATACTGATGCATATTTTTTCATTAATAAGAAATACGATTATTTAGTTTCAAAAAAATGACACCAAATAAAATGTTCGTATTTCTTATTAATAAAAAAAAATATGCATCAGTATTGCCTATAATTTTATATATTAAATCCATAGGGTATTTAAGATGAATCATGTGTTCTCATTTTTCGTTCTCATTAATAGAAACATTTTAATAGCGATTTAAAGTTTTCTGTTGGTTATCCTCGCGACGAAGGCGTGCTAACGCTGCCTTAAGGAGTAATGACTTTTAAATTTTATACTTCAAAAATTATTTATTTGAATTTCATTCAAGACATTAAGACATTGATATTGTTTTATTTATAATAGTGTTACGCCACTGGACTGTGTAGACTGGTTAGATTAGGCTGGAATTGTACACGAACGGCCGGGAATATTCTGGAGTGCTCTAGACTGGGTCAATGGATGTATAAATAAGACGCACGGTGGGCCGAGATTTAATCTTAAGTTGAACGTGAGCGAGTAAAGAAGTAATAAGAAAGAGACTTATAAGTGTTCAAGTGTAATTATAGTTAAGACAGTAATTAGTCTATTGTTGTTAATTGTTAATTAATAAATAAAGTAGTGAATAAGTGTTACCTGGACTTTCAATTAACGAATCTACGGGAAGAGGTGTTTGTGTGGATAGCAAACACGTAACAATTTGGTGTCGGAAGTGGATTGGAAGAGGAATTTCTGGAATATTCGAAAAGGTTCTACAGTGTTCTTCTCAGAAATTAGTGGTAACACGAAGAATTAAACTACTGGACAGTGTTTGAGGACTATTTCTGGACTGATTAGTGACTTTAAAGTGGATTTTCGAGAAGTTTCTAGAATATTCGATTTAGAAATAGCTGCAAATACGCGAGTGCCGCTAGTAATAACGTGTTGTAGACTGAGAAAAAGGACTACTAGTGCAATTTCTGGAAAATTCTAGAACATTCTATTTGGAAACTACAGGACATACGTAAATTGTGTCGACGGGAACGTGTTGTAGACTTAAAAACAAGACTATAAGTGACTTTTAGTGACAATTCTAGAACATTCGATTTGGAAACTGCAGGAGATACGTAAACTGTGTTAACGGAAACGTGTTATAGGCTCAAAACAAGACTTATTAGTAATATTTCGTGAAAATTCTCGAACATTCCATTGGACAATTAGTGGAGATAAGTGAATTTTATCAACACGAAAGAAGTATAGACTCTAAATAAGACTTTCTAGTGCTGTTTCGAGATTTTTCTGGAACATTCCATTATTAAAATAGACGTGATAGCAACATTTTACGGACTTTATAGTGTAATAAACTTTATTCTGAAATTGATTTACGTGTCGTGAGTTAATGCCAACAACAAGAAGTATGGCGGAGAAGCAAACACAGGACATGCTTGCAGCATTGTTACAACGGATGGACGAACAAGAGAGAAGACGACAGGAAGAAAAAGCAGAACAAGAGAGAATACGACAAGAAACGAAAGATGAACAAAGGAAAATTATGGAAGATCAAGAGAGAAAACGTCAGGAAGAAAAAGAAGACTTGACAAAAATGATCGAAGGCCTGGAAATAAGACGACAAGAAGAAAAAGAAGAACAAGAAAGAAGACGACAGGAAGAAAAGGAACAGCAAAGAAAGGAACGCCAGAAAGAATTAAGACAAATTATGGAGGGACAACATCAAGTCATGCTCTCGGTCACTCAACAATTGAAGGAAGATGTACATGCTGAAGTCATGGAAGTTAAAGAAGAAGTTAGTGAAGTTAGAGGAGAAATAACTGAAGTTAAAGGAAAAGTCAGTGAAGTTGAAGGGGAGATAGCCCGGTTGAAACAACAATTAAGAGAGAAGGGAGGCCAATTAGTACTGTCGTCTGGTGCTAGGTTACAACCACCTTCATTCGACGGTCAAAGTTCATGGTCAACTTATAAGAGACAATTTGAGGCAGCTGTACGTTCAAATAACTGGAACGATGAGGAAAAAGCAACAGCATTGGTATTAGCACTAAGGGGCCAAGCATTAGATCTGCTCCAAACAATTCCTGCCACACAGCAACAAAACTTTAGCATTTTGGAGGCAGCGTTAGAATTAAGATATGGCGACCAACATCTCGCCCAAGTATATCAGGCTCAGCTCAAATCACGCAGACAATGAGGTGGAGAAAGCCTCCAGGAGTTTGAAGCTGCGGTAGAAAGATTAGCCCATCTAGCCTATCCTGATGCACCAATGGAATTTCAACAACAGTTAGCAGTTGGTACATTTATTGATGGAGTAAGGGACCAGGAAGTTAGGCGAATTCTTAAGTTAGCCAGGCATAAGCTTAGTAGTGAGGCTTTAGTACATGCACTGGAGATTGAGGCTGCTTATAAGGATACCACTCAATCAAATCAGAGAGTACGAGCTGTGAGTGTGGAGGAAGACAAGCCAGACAACACAACACAAATCCTGATATCTGATGTACACAAGATGTTGACCCAATTAGTGACAAAATCGAACTCCCAGCAGAGACAAGACCAACAACAAAGTAGTGGGAGGCCGAATGGAGGCATCCGTTGTTATAGGTGTGGCAAAGTGGGCCATATCAAGAGGAACTGTCGTCAACGCAGCCCAGAAAGGGTAAATGCTGCTATGGTTGAGGAGCCTCAGGAAAACTAAAGATGGCTGGCAATTTGGGGGCTGCGCTGGCCAAGAAATGTTGTGACCCCCGAGAAATAAAAGTTTCCCAACTTCGGAGAGTTCAAAGTAGTCTGTTGTTGGAGGGTTATGTAAATAAGAAGAAATGTGTGTTCACAATCGACACAGGAGCTACGTCATCAATAGTACGGGCAGGATTCATAATGGGTTTCAAAGTAAATAAAGAGCAGAATGGATTAGTCATCCTAACAGCTACGGGAGATAGGGCGGCGGTTCATGGGGAAGTCGACATGGAGCTGCAGATTGGCCGCTTATGTTTTAAACATCAAGTTATCGTAGCTGACATTTCAGATAACTTCATTTTAGGATTAGACGTTATGGAAAAATATGGATTTGTGCTTGACGTTGGAGAACGAGTTCTCAGGATTGGAAATGAAGAAATTATTCTTTCAACGGCAGATGAAAAATTCCATAATATTAGGCTACTAACTTCGAGGACCATAAAAATTCCTGCAAGAACAGAGAAAGTAATTGAGGCAGTCCTGGAGGAAAATTCTGTGGGATACCGCTTTGGCCTCGTTGAGAAGGATGACTCAATTAAAATGACAGACAATGTGATCCTGGCAAGGACTTTAACACAGACTACAGATAAGATACCGATTAGAATGGTTAACCTAAATTCACACTCAGTGACGTTCAAAGAAGGCGAAGCAATTGGCACCTACGAACCAGTCACATGGATTGCGAGATGTGAAGAACAAATCATTGGAGCTGCGTCTACAGATATGGACCAAGAAGTTGTAAAGATGTTAAATGCCCAGTTAAAACATTTAACTCCAGATGAACATAGAGAAGCTTTAAAATTTTTGAAGAAAGAAAGTACAGTATTTGCAAAGGACACAGAAGCTCTTACAAAGACCAACATAGTGCAACATCGGATAAATACTGGTGAATCAGCTCCTATTCGTCAACCACCTAGGAGGCTCCCATTAGCAAAACAAGAAGAGGCTTCTGCAATGGTACAGAAGATGCTTAAAGTCGATTATTGAGGGATAAACCAGTCCTTGGTCATCGCCACTAGTTTTGGTTTCAAAAAGACGGCAAGATGTGTCGACTACAGAAAGCTGAATGACGTCACTAGAAAAGACAGCTATCCGTTACCCCGAATTGATGACACACTAAGTACGCTGGCAGGTTCACAGTGGTTTTCCACTCTAGATCTTCGAAGTGGATATTGGCAAGTGGGACTTCATCCAGATGACAAAGACAAGACAGCGTTTTCGACAGGAAGTGGCCTTTATCAATTCATTGTGATGCCTTTCGGCCTGTGCAATGCGCCAGCGACTTTTGAAAGAGTGATGGAACTGGTACTACGAGGACTAACTTGGAAGACATGTCTAGTTTATCTTGATGATGTGATGGTTATGGGACGGGATTTTAAGGAACATTTGAAGACCCAGACAAGATTTCCTCAGTACGAGATTGGCCGAGGCCCTCAAATGTTCACGAAGTACGAAGCTTTCTTGGTCTATGCACTTATTACAGACGATTTGTGGAACGATTTGCTGATATTGCGAAGCCACTACACCGGCTTACAGAAGAGAAGGTTCAGTACCAATGGACACAAGAGTGCGAAACATCATTCAGAACATTAAAATTAGCACTGTGTTCGAGTCCGGTTCTTTCATACCCAGAACGGAAAGGCCTCTACGTATTAGACACAGATGCCAGTAATTCTGGACTTGGATGTGTTCTTTCCCAAATTCAAAATGGATAGGAAAAAGTAATTGAGTACTTCAGCAAGACGTTGTCGAAGCCAGAACGTAACTATTGTGTGACACGGAAGGAACTATTGGCCATTGTCAAGTCCATAGACCATTTTCACAAATACCTATATGGACAACATTTTAAAGTTCGGACCGACCATGCTGCATTAAAGTGGTTATTACAATTGAAGACTCCGGAAGGCCAACTAGCTCGTTGGATAGAAAAACTGCAGCAGTACGATTTTAAAATCGAACATCGTCCTGGAAAATCTCATAGAAATGCAGACGCTCTCTCCAGAAGACCCTGTCGGGAAGACTGCAAGCACTGCCACCGGGTAGAAAAAACAACAAGGGATAATAATTGTAAACACCATTAATTGATGTTCCTGACGATTGGACAAGAGAGACATTAAGAGAAGAGCAGTTAAAAGATCAGGAAACTGGTCCTATTCTGGACTGGAAAGAAAGAGGAGCCCGACCAGGCTGGAAGGACATTTCAGACAAGGCAGTGGGACTGAAGGCTTTGTGGGCACAATGGGATTCCCCTTAGAGTAGAGGATGGACTGTTGAAAAGAGCTTGGGAAAGTCCAGACGGGAAGGAAATTTCTTTGAGATTGGTAATTCCCAGGTGTCGCATATCAAAAGTACTCCAGGAAGTGCATAATGGAACATCTGGCGGACATTTTGGCATCAACAAAACTCTCACTAAAGTACGCGAACGATTCTACTGGGTGAACAGCCGTCAAGATGTGGAAGCTTGGTGCCGCAAATGTGAAGTTTGTGCGGCAAGTAAGGGGCCACGAACAAGAAGTAAGGGCCAAATGAAACAATATAACGTAGGGGCTCCTTTTGAGCGAATTGCGATCGATGTAGCTGGTCCATTCCCCGTGACAGATGATGGGAACAAATACATCTTAGTTGCCATGGATTATTTCAGTAAGTGGCCTGAAGCTTATGCCATACCCAACCAAGAAGCAGCCACTGTCGCTCAAGCTCTGGTAGATAATCTAGTATGTCGATTTGGCGTGCCCCTAGAATTGCATTCGGATCAAGGAAGAAACTTTGAATCAGGGGTATTTCAGAAGATGTGTCGCTTACTGGGAATTCATAAGACAAGAACAACAGCCCTACATCCACAATCAGACGGAATGGTGGAGAGATATAATAAAACCATGGAGGAGCACCTATCCAAAGTGGTTGAGAAACATCAGAGAGATTGGGACCGTCACTTACCGCTTTTCCTTATGGCCTACAGGGCCTCCATTCATGAAACAACAAAACAGACGCCAGCTCGCGTGATGTTTGGATGTGAGATTAGACTGCCATGTGACTTGGTGTTTGGCACACCAGATGAGGAGCGATTTTCCATAAATGACTACGCCGATGAAGTAGGTGAACGGCTAAGGAATATCCATGAGCTGGTACGAGACCGAATTGCCATAGCAAGTGATCGCATGAAGGCTCGGTATGATCTTAAGGCGAATTCAGGAGGGTTCCAAGCTGGAGATTTGGTTTGGCTATATAACCCACAACGAAAGAAAGGCAGATCCCCCGAAGCTTCACCCACCCTGGGAAGGTCCTTACACTGTTGTCACCAGACTAAACGACGTTGTATATAGAATTCAGCAAAGTCCAAAATCCAAGATGAAGGTGGTGCATATAGAGAGACTAGCCAAGTATGCAGGGAACAATGAATTGCCTGATCGGGACGTTCAGGCTTAAGGAGGGGGCAGTGTTACGCCACTGGACTGTGTAGACTGGTTAGATTAGGCTGGAATTGTACACGAACGGCCGGGAATATTCTGGAGTGCTCTAGACTGGGTCAATGGATGTATAAATAAGACGCACGGTGGGCCGAGATTTAATCTTAAGTTGAACGTGAGCGAGTAAAGAAGTAATAAGAAAGAGACTTATAAGTGTTCAAGTGTAATTATAGTTAAGACAGTAATTAGTCTATTGTTGTTAATTGTTAATTAATAAATAAAGTAGTGAATAAGTGTTACCTGGACTTTCAATTAACGAATCTACGGGAAGAGGTGTTTGTGTGGATAGCAAACACGTAACAATAGTTTTTACACAATTTGGAGTTAGTAATATAATATTTTGTTGTTTTATTTCCCTATAATAACCGTCATTTTACATCACTAAGTATGTCGATTTCGAAAAAAAAACTTATGTAGTTATTTAGGCAAATTATTTTAACGTAAAATGCGGTTATAGTAGGAAAAGGTTAAAATCATCAAAGTAGGCGGATCATCTTAAAATGTTGCATACAAGTATAATTTATTAATCTGAATATCTTTCCTTACTGACATGTTGCTGTCGTTACAGAAAATGTACTTTACATAACAAGAGAGTCGTTTTTGCTTAAGTACCATTGCCTGCGTGTTAAAAATAAAACAAAAGTACACCAAAAATTTCTTTTCATATAACCAGGGATGAACCCTCAAATTGCAAAAAAAATCTAAAATTTGAAGTCCATCACCTATTGCGAACTCAATCGGAGGACACACTGTATATGTATATTTTTTTGTTCTGATGTTATATTTTTTTTACTATTTATTTTTATGTTTTCTGTTTTCATTGTTTGTTGCGATATAGGTTTTTTTTTAATATTCAGTTATTGTTTTGTTTTGTGTAGTAATTATTGTTATAATTTTTTTTATATTCTTAACTGTTTTAAAAACTAAAGTGTTTTTGTTGCGTTTTATTTAGTTTAATTTTTTTTTCAATATATGGCAATTTTAAGTTATTTTATATATTTTCATGAGGTAATAATTATTTTCAATGCTTCCTTTGATATGATAGATATATTTATAATGTAAGTGATTCGCCATTCTCTTATTTATTCACCTGCTTCCTATATGCGACGCTTCTGGCAGAACAAGATAGATCGCGGCAACTCGTAAGCTGGTCTGTTTACGATCTGTCTGCCAATCAGAACTAGCGAATGGCCGCCGTTTAATACCCTACCACAATTTTAATATGTTAGGCCTGCGGCTCTGAAGTAAACAATGAAGTAAACACTGACTTTACAATACAAACTGACTGCGGCTACATTGCATAGTGTACGGATTTGCCCAATCATAAATAAGTTTTTAAGGTAAAAGCTATTACTGCCGTTAACTTTATACAGTGAACAAAGTTATATATGTTATACATTAAAATTAATTACATTATAAAATAGAATCAGTGTATATTTCTCTTGTACTGAGGGGGAGATTTTTATTTTTTGAACAGTTTTGTTTCACGGGTATATTTTTGTTTTAATTTACTTTAAATTGTTTGTCTGTTTTCATTACAATGACCACATATAACTAATCAGATTATATAAATTTAAAAAATGCCATCTTCAATTAAACTAGAAGGCGTTTTGTTCACTGATAATATGATTAATATTACCTACAGGTAATAAATAATATACAATAACTACTGAATGAAAGATATAGATAAGATAAATTTCACATAAATCACACAAAATTTTACTAATTAAGCAAGTTAATACAAGTAGTTGCAGGAACACTTTTCTATGGCGATGGAGCCGTAAAAATCGCGTGTAAATTTCCGAGCTTGATTTGTTTGGGGGCGCGTTCTGACATGTTATTTCAGTTTTACACGCAACTTTATATACACCTGTTACGGGCATTTTTATCAAGAATTAAGAGGATAGGTAATTTAGGTAGAGCTTATAGGATTAATAATGTATTCGGTTTATTTTTTAAGATTAATACATGAAATTTTCCACACGTTTATTAAAATATATATTCTATAATATCACGTTTTCGGTTTTTTGTTCTACTTACAAACGAGATCAAAGAAAAAAGAGAGAGAAGAAAAATTTGAATCTACAAATAAAAACGTGCCGTGCATTGTAGAGATGATACGAATCGCCAATGATATCACGGTGCAATACAACTTCGGAAAGAGTACTGCCATGGTACTCTTAGATATCGAGAAAGTCTTCGATACTGTTTGGTTACCGGGCGTCATTTATAAACTGCTCGGTATGAATTTCCCAGGATTTCTAATTAAACTCGTTCATTCTTATCTACACAATTTTTTAAGACCTCAATCTCAAAATGTCAACGGTTTCGATAACGAAACCTGGTACCAAGAAGATGGAGCACATACTATCAATTCTTCTATGGAAGTATTTAAGGGTTAAGTTGGGGGCAATGTTTCTGGGAAAAATAGTTTCCAAATGAAGGGACATTAATTGACCGCTGAGAAGCCCGGACTTAATCCCCATGGATTTTTTCCTATGGAGTTTTCCCAAATCCAAAGCTTACGAAGAAGCTCACGCTAATATCAAAAAATTGAAATTCAAGAATATCCAACATATGTCAAGATTTTTGTTCGAGATATCGAAAATTTCAGATCCCGACTTATCGAGGTATAGGAATGCGAGGGCAAACATTTGCAAATAAATTTCCCACTGTGTACTTCATGTGTCAGTTTAGAAACAAATTTAAAAATACAGAAGTTTTGTTTTATTTAAATCCAGCAAACATTCCTGGACACCCTGAATAAAATTTGACTTCTAGCAAATCAGTAGGTCTCTACATAGATACTATTTTGTCCCGCCTAATCAGTATACATGTTTATAAATAAAATAGTAAGGAAATTAACTGAAACGCTGTGTTGGTAATTCCTCCATAAGGGTGTCACCGAATAAAACGCCAAAGCGGAAGGTGTGACAAGGAACGGTATCAGGATTCGCTTATTGTTTCCTTAAAAATAAAAAAAAATTTTTCAATTCAATCTTTTTTTATTCAGATTAAATTAAATTTCGAGATTGACGAATTCACATGCTTGAGATATCCTTTACGTTTCCATTGGCTTGTTAGTTTGGGAAGGGTAATCCTTAATACCGGCTGTCTTCAAAAAATTTAATATGGTTGACTTATACAATATTATACATCAAAGTTGAAAAATTTTTCTAATTAAGTAACCACCTATTCTACCGCCTTCAAGTAGCATTTTATCTAGGATCATTCTAAATCCAGAAGTTCTATTGTAACTGATATGGTAGATATGATTTTTTAAAAACACCACTGTTTTAAGTGCCCTGTAAATGGCTTTTAACGCCGGCCTATTTCCGCTACCAGGGTCAATCATCGACTTCAGGAGATGAGTTACCCCCAACCTGGAATTTTTGCCGAACCTCTTCTCTATCAAAGAGTAGACTTTTTTACTTGCCAAACATCTAATAGACAAGGCATTGACTTTACATCCTCTCCGAGGAATGATATATCACCTACACAACCCTCGCATAAAATTGCATAGCTTCTGCGCATATGATGATATAAACGCTGTTTCAATAAGGGAGCAATATTTCAAGGTTCAATAAAACATGGTTTTCTGTAGCAAAGTATTGAAATATTTATTGAGTTATAATGTAGACATTTGGGAGTTATGGATCAACACATCTGGTAAATGACCGCCTCGACTTTGCTGGCACATGCGTACTCTTTTGGCGAAATTTTGAATAACGGTGTTTCATCCATGTGGCGGTATTTCGTTAATGTACAGCGTCTAATTTCGACCCTCAATGCTTCGGTGGTCGCGGAATTGTCGACATAAACCTTTGACTTCAGATAACCTCACAGCCAAAAGTCCAAAGGTGTTAAATCGCAAGAGCGTGGCGGCCAATTCTGGTCACCATACCGAGAGATGACACGACCGGGAAAAGACTCGTGCAAGACCGTTAATGTTTCACGGGCGCCGGGCGGTATGACTAGTGGCACCGTCTTGCTGAAACCACATATCGTCGAGATCAATATCTTCCAATTGAGGCACAAAAAATTGGGTTATCATAGCACGATAACGCCTTTCACCGTTACTGCATTACTTGCTCCGTCTTCGAAGAAAAACGGCCCAATGATTCCTCCAGACCACAATGCACACCAAACAGTGACACATTTTGGATGCATTGCTTTATCATGAATCATTCGTGGATTCCCAAATGTGGCAGTTTTGCCCATTAACGAAGCCATCGAGGTGAAAATAGGCCTCATCACTGAAAATGATTTTTTCCGCAAAATCGGCATTCACTTCTTGTTGTTCAAGGATCCAATTGGTGAACTCTCTTCACTGTGCATGGTCTGTTAGCAGAAGTTGTTGAGTCAATTGGACTTTAAGCATGGAGATGCAAATCTTTAATGAGAATACGCTGAAGAGTGGCTGTTGTAACGTCCAATTCTCGTGCACGATGACGAATCGACGTCCATGGACTTTCGCGAACTGCCGTGATGTTTTGTTCTAAACGACCTCTACGAGCTCGTGTCGTGTGTTTCACATCACTAACCGAACTAGTACTTTCGAATTTTTCGATTCTTATTTCGACCGAAAATTGGACGCACTTTACGAATCGTGGCAATCAAACTTTCACCATTTTGAAAATGTTTAACAATCAGGACGCGTTGTCCTATCGTGTAATGCTCCATGTTTACTAACTCCCATCTGTCTCCTATCGACCGATTTTTAAATAAAAATGTAAAAATATAGGAATATTTTAAAACACATAAATTGTGAAATGCCAAATTTATTAAAGATAAATAGTTTAGCAAATATTTGCAATTTTAAAAAGCTATCGAATTATCCTTCCAAACCATGTTTTCAAACTTTCAAAATGTGGCTCGAGTAGAAGTTGATAAGACTGTTTATTTAAGGCAAATTGGGTTTGAATTGGAAATCAATCACTAAACAGTAAGCCGAATTTTGCACAAATACCACTATAAATCTTTTAAATACCAATTGCGCCAGCACTTGTACGAAAATGATAACGAACGTAGGATGGAATATGGCAATTAGATTTTGCAGAATAACGTGTAGCCAAACAATGATTTTTTTGGGAATGATTTTATTTTCGGACGAGTCTAGGCTTACAAATTTGGGATTATTTAACCGATAAAATACAAAATATTGATCACAAGAAAATCAAAATTTATTACGGGAGGGTAACTTTCAAGTGCGGTTCGGTTTCAATGTTTGGCTTGGAATAATCGGTAGTAGAATCATTGGTCCAATAGTATTTGAAGGACTCCTGACTGGTGCTAGATACTTGGGATTTCTGCAAATGAAATTGAGGACAGATTAGCTGAATTATCTTTCCACTTACGACAGGGAATATATTTCCAACAAGATGACGCTCCTCCCCATAAGGGAAAGTAACTGATTACTCCTCCCGTTGAGGGTAATTGATTACCCTCAACGAAGATTCGGAGAAAACGTAATTTCGACGATTGGTCCTGTGAGGTGGCCTCCAAGGTCACCTGATTTAACACCCCTTGATTTCTTTGAGGTCATTTAAAAAATATTGTCTACGCAACCGCTGTTACAACCCGTGAAGACCTGGAGCCTGGAGCTACGAGTAAGACGCGTAATTAATAGCACAACGGCCCAGCAATTGGCGAACGTTCTTCGAGAAACAGCTATGCGAGTTCAAAAGTGCCTTGACGTTAATGGACAGCATTTTGAACAACTGTTATAATGTTTTATGTTCATTTTTTTGTATTCCAAAGTCATCTTATGTATAAGAAGGTAATTAGAACAAAATTGTATTTTCTTATTTTCTTTTAGCTGTAATGGTTCCATTTGAAAAAATTGAGTTTTCCCCAAAAAACCAAATCACGAAATTTAGTATTTTTGAAAGGATTTCGATTTTTCTAGCATTACACGGGTCATTTAGAATAAATCGGAACCGTCATGGCACACTTAAACGGAAAACTAAAAATTATATTATAAAAAATATTGACGTTTGAAATGTCACTTATTTGGTGTCGTTGAATTCAGAGAATTATGCAGAATTCAAAAATGCAATAATATACAGGGTGTTCCATTTAAAAATCGAAAGTTGGTGTCACTTCAGCGAAACCGAAAGTGAAAAAAATTACTTGTATGTCAAAAAGTGCCGCTTATTTATATAAAATATCCTAAATTTTAATCAATTATCTTCAAAACTAAAGGAGAATGGAGGATGTACCATGATCCTGTTACACCCGGTATATCTCTTCTTTGTAACATAGAAATCTGTGTTTAAGAGTATGTATCTATTTCTATATTACAATTTACACATTTGTTTGGTGTCGCCCTTCCAATTTTATGCAAGTTTATTTGCATAGGATGCATATTATGAACAAGGAAATAAGTTAAACTTTTCTGTTTATGATCAAGAATCTTGTTATTAATATCAGTGAATACATATGACCAAGTAATTTTTATATTGTTAATTTTTCTAGTTATGTACAGGGTGGACAAATTTTGATGTTTGTTTCAATCTAACTAGGTAACTGTATGAGATACAAAAAAATGGAAGACACATCCTCGATCTCTTTTTTTGAGACAAATTCACTGACGAAAACAAAAATTTGCTATCGTCTTTTGTTTTCGAGTTATAAACAATAGTTCGATTTTTCGACTTTAAGACACATGTCAATATCTTGGTTGTTTGTAAAGTTATGAAAACGCAACTTTTACATTCTTGAGGCACTTTTTTTGTATAATACAATGGCGTGGAGAATATTAAAAAAAGGTGCAATTTCGAGTTATGGCATAAAGTTTTATTTTTTTTTAATGGGAATCACAGTTGGCTATGGTTTAATTAAAAAAGACATTTTTTTTCTCTTTCAAACTATATGTCATATGTGAGGTCGCTTTTGATGTGTAAGTATTTAATAGCGAAAATAATCTTTTAGTAGATTACTTTTGCGTTTTTTTTATATTTATTCCAAGTAGGCGTGTGTATGACAGTGTTTATCCGTTTGTCAGTAAATTGCACATTAATAATTTTGTTTCCGTCATAATTACACCCCATTTAATCGTAAAAGTGAAGATGTCTTACGAAAATTCCGAGAAATATGATATGCTAAAATGCTTTATTCAAAGTAATAACAATTGTGATATTGCATCCGAAATATATTTTAATCGCTATTCAGAAAGAAAACAACCTAAGAAAGCTATTTTTAAGAGGTTGAAAGAAAATCTGATTAATTGAGGGTCCTTCAACAAGCCAAGACCAAAAAATCAGATATTTACATCTAATTTTATAATACATTACAATCACAAAATAAAAATTCAAATTAAAGTAAATATTCAAATTGATGTCCGTTATGTTCGATACATAAATTACACATCTTCATAACACTCTGAACTGCTTTATACATATGAAGATTTGAAATGGAATTCACACAGTCTATAACATTTTGTCTGAGTTCATTTATATCGATACTGGTTTTCTTGTATAATTTGTCTTTAATGTGGTCCCTAAAGAAAAAATCTGGTGGCGTTAAGTCAGGTGATCGTAGTGGTCACCTCACTGGTCCGTTACTTCCCATCCAGTTATTCCCCAAATTGGTAATTAATAATTCTGAACTGCCCTGATATTATGAGGTGGTGACCATCTTGTTGGAAGAACTGATTTCTTGCCTCAATTAATTTTCTGGTTTAAGATTTCGTAGTACCGTTGGCCATTAAGATTTTCTTGATATACCGGGTGTACCAGGTTCATGGTACATCCCTTTTCTCCTTTAGTTTGAAATTTGGGATATCCTATATACATAATAAGTGGCACTCTTTGACATACAAGTGATTTTTTTTCACTTCCGGTTTTGTCGATTCGATTTGTAAATAGAACACCCTGTATATTATTGCATTTTTTGAATTCTGCATAATTTTCTGAATCCAAAGATACCAAATAAGTGACACTTCAAACGTCAATATTCTTTGTAATATAATTTTTTAATTTTTCATTTAAGTGTGCCATGACGGTTCCGATTTATTCTAAGTGATCCGTGTAATGCTAGAAAAATCTAAATCCCGTCAAAAATACTAAATTACGTGATTTAGGAGCAAACAAAGTTCATCAAAATGGTTTTTGGGGAAAACTCAATTTTTTCAAATGGAACCATATTGGTATCGTGGTACCATTTATTAGTACTATTAATAAGAAAATTATTCATATGTCGTATTAAAATGTGCGATAAATACAAACAAAATTACAGCTAAAAAGAAAATAAGAAAACACAATTTTGTATCTATTGTTCATTTGCAAAAAAATTCAACAAAACTGATTTAACCTTAACAGATTTATTTAATTTTAATTACTATTATTACCCTAATGCTGATTTTAATGCAGTTATAATTTTGTTAGTAGCAATTTCATTAGAATATGTATTTGATAATACTTAACCCTGTAAATTTTAAAGAATATAAGTCATACATATTTTCTCGATGTTTGATAAAAAAAATGTATAAATTCACAATTCACTTTGTGTGCGACTTTTGAACAAACGTTTCAGAAAAAAAAGTCAGATGGATATAGATCAATTACTAATACCAATGATAATGAATCTTTAATGTGTCAGGAAAAACATACGTCATCTGCATGAAGAGATGGATTATAAGAGATTGGTGTAGGTAAGAAAACTCAGGCAAGGTAAATAATGACCTACACAGGGAATTCCAGAATGTTTTATACAGGTCATAATTATACTAACAAAGATCATGAAAAGCCAATTCAGATACTGTCAGAATGCCGTCCCCGTCTAAAACCTACCTATTTTAGATGATCTCAAAAAATCATGATGTTGATCAGGTTTCCATAAATATTATATCTCTGCCTTTTATGGTATGTGGACATAATGATATATAGTGTAAATATTTTTATACCTTTAATTACAAAACTGATTGAAATAAATACAATCAACTTAAGTTGATACAACAAATAATGAACTCAAACACATGTATTTATATTATTTTGTACGTTTATCAAAGCCGGATATATTTTATCATGTGTCGGTTTTATTCATAGTTTTTATGCTGGAGAATTCCAGTGCATATTTTCAAAACCGTACGGAGAGGATTCAATATTTCTTTAATTTATTCTGAACTAAGAAAATTTATACATTGTCATTGTAGATTACATGTCTTGTCTGCTCTCAAAGAATTCTAAGAAATAAATTATTATTACTACTGAATCCATGCATACTATGGGTTTTCATTATTCATTATTATAATACTAAAAAAACTTTTTTGTAAAAATTAAATCTTACTTTAGATGAAAATAAGAAAGTGAAAATAATCGTCAGAAGTCTCACAAAGAAGTTACGTTTTGAAGGGGAGAAAGACGTAGATAAAGTACGATACAATTTAGTAGTAAGATTTCTTTACATAAGGAAAATAAAAGAATATACTTATTTAACTAAAAAAATGCGTCAATTAGTAAAAATATCACTGATTCACTTTCTATTAGAAGTAAATCACATAGACAATCATATGGATTTGAGAGGCAGAAATTAAGATATTTTGCTTAACTACTTTTTAGCACTGTAAATTTCCTACTTAGGAAATTAATTTTGAAAATTTAATAGGAAACTTCGAAAATTTATTACTTGACACATTTTTTTTATTATTCTTTCAACAATTTCTGTCACTTTTTGTATAAATATACTATATCTCACCATTTAAATAGTGCAAAATACGTATGTGTTGGTACTTATTATAATCAACTAGCAATTACTCTAATATTATAAACTTTACTTATCTATAATGGTAAAAAATTTAAAAAACCGGTTCTTGTTGAAAATAAAAAAAGTATGTTTTATCTATCTAATCAAAAGTACATACATCCAGTATTCACAGTAACATGAACTAATTGGATTTACTCACATTACATGTTATTTTTCTAATAAATTCTCCAGTTGAACTGTGGAAAGTAAACCAGATAAAAACCATTAGTTTCAACACAAACCCACCTTATTTAGGTAAAACAAAGTAAAAAGTTTTTCACTGAGATGGATACGTCCGGCACTATTGCTAAACCTTTTTTCAAGCCATTAACAAAAATATAAACAAATAAATTTTAAATTGTTTTTACCGCCTATTTATTTAACGAGGAGGGTACCAAAATTTGCTCCGTTGTTGTGTTCACAGCGGGCGTATGGTTTGGTTTGATGTGCGACACGGCCGAACACGAGAGCCCCGCGAACTTCTATTGATCGGCGAACACAGGGCCCACGATGTAGAATTTACTCAAAGCTAGGATATTATATGATTACCTGTAAAGAGTACCAACTGTTCCTATTGACACTTGGAATAATTGATTAATTATGATTTTGAGAGCTGCTACCTGTATATTCTGAGAGCGTAACAGGTATCAGACACTCATAAGAATACGGTCGCCTACAATGCATTGCTAACATTCATTGATTTTTTTAATGAGCGAATATGTACGGTACTTTAATTTTGAATTTATCTCCGTAAAATCACTAAATCAGTAATAGGTAGTGAGGAGGTGTATATCTACTGACTGAACAATTAAATATAGAATACCTATATAACATACACACATTAACATAATTTAAGGAACAAATATATAAATCTATTGTAATATGGTTAATGATGGGTCGATGACTTTTGCCAGAACAATACTAAACAATGAAATCAATAAAAAAATCTTAACTTCTATTTTAAAAATCCAAACAATAAATTCTTATTGATCCAGAAATATTTCCCTTTCTCGTGAAACACCCTGTATACTTTGAAGGAACGTAACTAATATTCTGTCTACCAATTAGATGTTTAGGGAGAAATAAAGAAGTATATATGGATTGTGCAAAATTCTTTAGTTAAAACTCATTGATAGGGTTTTGTCACTTTTGTCAAGCATATAGTTAAAAGACTGCCCCTGCTAATGTCTTCCCTTTTTTGTAGAATATAGGTTTCGATGATATATATATATATATATATATATATATATATATATATATATATATATATATATATATATATATATATATATATATATATATATATATATATATATCTGCTGAACATTGTTTCTATACTAACACAAGAAATGAACATACTACCAGTCTTTGGGAAAAACCAGTCATACATGGTAAAAAACCGATATGCTGTTATACCCTAACAATTTCAAATTGATATAATATACAGCCAAAAAAACTTTCATAACTATGCCTTAGACACTGGTAAGGCACCGTTTGCACTCTCATGTCGAGGTCGTGTTCAAACAATAAACTAAATGGAGATCGGCAAAGTAACAATCACGCCGCAATCGACTGAAACATTTTGATTAGTACTGTCCCCCACTATTTTCGATTTACTTAAGCAAAGAAAAAAATCGTGCTTTATTCGTTACAATATATCACAGATATTGTTTACTTTATAGTGCATTTTGTTACACCTATATACGTATACTTATGTATCGCCTTCAGGGACGGATGGAGTACGGAATACCGGCCCGGAAAATTATGTGCAAGCGGTCCCACTCCAAGAGACAAAATTAAAAGTAGTGGGTTAAAAAAATTATAAAATATGCACGATATATTATTACTAAAGCTGCAAATCGTTTCTGTGTATCATAGTCGTAGAGTACAGATGTATTTACTGTCGCCGGCATTCACCTTGATGGCGAAACTCTTTCTCCAGTCCAGTCTATTATTATCTTTCGAGTTGTGTACACGTTAAGTCACTTGGGCGTATTGCATAGTGTTCTTGTGTTTTCATTTTATTTGTTGTACTGTATTGTTGATATTAATTTAATAATAAAGCATGGCAGACGTACGCAGGGATAGAAAACGGCCATTTGCTGACAAAGTGAATACATTCATAGGTGAATTCCCGGATTTATTCTACGATGGTGCTAAAATAATTTGTAAAGTGTGCGAGAAAGATTTGATGTGCTGGGATAAGCGTGATTGTGGACTTCACGTAAATAGTGTACACCATAAAAAAAAGAAATGGCGTGCCTTCGACAACACAGATTATGTTTGATTTACTATTAATGCTGATTGCCTGTGATGTTCCGCTGTACATACTGGATAAACAACTGGAATAAATACAATGCCCAGGTGAAGTTATCAAGTCGCACAACGTTACGTAACTATCTACCAACTGTACACGTAGACATGGTAAATAAGATGAAATGTGAATTAAAAAATAAACGGCTGTGGTTATCTGTTGATGAGACAACAGATTGTAAAAAAATTCTATTTAAATGTTATAGTACGAGTACTGGACCCTCTTAAACCGACAGTTCTAGTGTTACTAGCTAGCAAAAGACTAAGTCAGTGTACTAGCGAAACAATTACCAGGGTGGTGCTGGAGACGTTAGAAAAATTTGAACTGTCAAGAAGTCAAGTGTTGATGTTTGTGACTGATGGCCCCGTGATAATGCGTTCAGTAGGCCGTTCTTTGCAAGAACAAGGTTGTACGTTTATAGATGTTACGTGTAAAGTGCATATTTTACATCTTGTGGCAGAAACTATTCGAAAAGGTTTTCCAGAGGTGGATGCATTAATAGCAGGTACAAAAAAAGTGTTTCTTAAATCTCCTAAACGTCTCCGTGCATTTCATAGCACGTGTCCCGGTATTCCTGAACCACCACAGCCGATTCTTACACGTTGGGGGAACATGGTTGCAGGCAGCTTTTTTTATGCTGAACATTTCCAACAAATAAAAGTTATGATACTACAATTCAATCCAGATGAGGCTGCAGCTATTAAGGAAAGCCAGACAAAATTCGAAGATATTTCCGTTGAAACAGCTTTAAAAAATATTGCGAAGAACTATAAACCATTGCATAAAAAATTAGAAAACAGTGCGTTGTCGTTAGCGGAGTCACTGCAAATAGTGGACGAAGTAAATTTACTGCTACACACTATAGATGACGCAACAAATGAACGCGTTAAAGAAAACTTCGCAAGTGTGTTAAATAAAGACACCGGTTTTACCAAATTAAGACAAATATGTGATGGTGCAGACCCAGATCCGTTAAGTGCGTTCAAAGACTATTTTACGTATGCGTGTATTACATCAGTAGATGTCGAACGGTCGTTTTCAAAATATAAGAATATATTTTCACCAAAGCGAACATCACTCATGGAGACAATCATAGAAACATACCTGATGCTGTAAAATGGCTACACATCTTCTCCAGTTTGTGATAAGCAAGCTAGTTAAGAGGGTAAGTTTTACATACATTGTTATAAATTGTAACAGTTTATTGTTTCTCGTATTAGTTAATTTCGCGTACGCCACTGTCCCACAGGACATTCTTGACACCCTAATTATTACTAAAACCAACAGAGAGTAAAAAAAAACTAAAAAATAATGCTTTACTAAAACATTAACAATAAACTTAAAAATGTATTGCACATAATTTGGTACTTAAAAAATCGATAAACTAAAAAACAATCTAATGCATGTGCCCTGATTATTGAAATGACAATGTAGGGTACCAATTTTGAATAAATTTTAAAAGTTAGAATTAATAGATTGTAATAAAACAAAGTTAGCATTTTATTTTGTAATTTTGTTAGGCTACTTATAAAACCGAAAGTATATGACGTAACTCCTTAAAAGCTCCTTTCGTAAAAATTCAAAATTCTAAATACATAATAATATATAGTTATGTAGTGTATATTAAATAAATGAATTATTTTATTTGTTAATTGCTTTATGTTGGTTTATTATATCAATACACCAAAAATCTACGTTATATAGACGTTTACATAATGACGTCATAAACTCATATATCGAAGCACCAACAATGTATGTCATATAGACATCCTTTTTGTGACGTCATAGAATAGTCATATTTTATGAAGTTATTATCACATCATATTAATGACGTGACTATCACGTCATATTATTGGTCATTGACGTCACTGACTGGTAAATTACCTTAAAAATATGTGAATCTGACGTTAGCATGTTGACCAGCCAGTGTGTACTAGCCCAGGCTAGTACACACACATATTGACATTTGACACTGTATTGCGACGACGGCTGCCACCGAATACCGAATCGGCAAATCGCCCCAAACTACGCGGTCAGCAGCCCAGTGCATGAACGTCAGGCGGATAAGTGTAATAGAAAATAGTGGAGTTCTGGGGTGCTAGATAGACCAGCAGGACCGACCCCAAAGGCACCGGCCCTTCGGGCTTTTGCCCGAATGCGCGGCCTTCCTATTCGTCCCTGATCGACTTATTACAAGAGAATTAATGTTAGTTTCATTCTTTCACAGAACTTGTGTATAGTTAAAATAATGGAACTTTAAAAGATTTAGAGTCTGCCCTGTCCTCAAACTGTCAAATACTATTTTATTGGTTTTGTGAAAAATAATAGTATTTTATATAACAAGTGGCTAAAATGGTGTTTTTTTTACAAGTGGGGAGTTTATAGGACGAGTGGAAGGCCTATAAACCACACGAGTAAAAAAACACATTTTAGTCTCGAGTTATATACAAAGTTTTTGTATCGCCATTCGAAATTAGAAAACAATATAATTTTGTAAAAATACGGCAAATTGACAAAATTACCTTATAGTAGTGACAATTCTATTGCTGTTTCCATAGAAATCAATAATAAAACAACTAAATATTGAACGATTTAACCGTCGCATTTGACACATTTACTTTACAATAATTATTATTTGGAACAATGAGTGACAGTGCGGAAGATTTTATTCCTGGTACTCCTCCGAAATCAGGGAGCAAGTAATTGCTGTCTTTAGATTTATTACCAGCGAAATTAGAAATTGTATGAAAAAAGAATGATTTATTATGCATGCAGAAAAGTAACATATCTGAATCTGTTCTTTTAACTTATCTATCTAAAAAAGCAAAAACATTAAAATGTTCAAGTCTCTGGTCCAAATATTCGATGCTTAAAGCAGCTTTGAATGTAAAGAATAATGTAGATGGGACAATCGCGTCAACCGGATCAGAGCTACGACCAAAATCGGAGCAACCAAAAAATCGACCAAGGACTCATTTTTAAAAACTAGAGCGTCTACTATCAAATGTCGAGTGCGCCTTTGAAAAATCCAATATGGTGGCTCCAATACAAGCCGAGAGAAAAATCGAGTGTCCAGCAAAAGCTTGTAAAAATAAAAATTCCCAACCGATCGGGTCATTTCTTGGCTCAAATTGTAACTGATGGACGCCCCTAAAAAGCTGGCGTGGTAGGTTGACAAAATCCAACATGGCGGATCCAATATCGCGGTCCAAGAATCCAATATGGTGGACGAATTTTTGAAAATCACCGATTTGCACCAAATTTGGTATACGGGGGTTTGGATGTCACTGATCACGAGTCCGAGGTCAGATTTGCCAAACTCAAGATGGCGGATCCAAGATAGCGACAAAATTTTCGAAAATCAACCGATGTGTACCAAATTTGTTATACGGGGATTTTGGGGTCCCGATTAGAATCGAAGTTCAATTTTCAAAATCCAAGATGGCGGACCCAATATAGTGGATTGGGCTGAGTTTCCGCCATATTGGGTCCGTCATCTTGAATTTTAAAAATCTGAACTCAGATTCGTATTCAGAGACCCCAAAACACCAGTATACCAAATTTGGTGCAAATCGGTTGTTTTAAAAAAAATACTGATTAAGAACATTGTTAAATTTTAATCTGTTGTGTCTAATGTCTACATATATGTATATTTTATTGACTTTCAAATTGATTGGTCTTGTAAGTGTTATGCCCACAGACGTGGTCTTCTAAAAAAAATTTCCTGTTGGGAATTTCTACATCATTATTTGGCTATTGAGTCCTAAGAAGTTTATATTAAACGAAAGCGTTTTATTTTTAACCTATTGTCCTGGTTCCGACAATTTCAACCTGTAGTAGATTAATTACTTAATAGGTAATAAAAAAAAACTCATAAAAATAATCATTACTGCACATATGTTTCAGTGATTTGCTAAAATTTCCAATAACTAATTGATTTTGAGCCATGATGAGCCTCGACCTTCTGTTTGTCAAAATTTTAAAATTCTTATCACAGATTTATCAGTGACCGCAAACACCCCCTTACATAAAATGTTGTGTCAATCGGCTGATTTTCGAAAATATCGCCGCCTTATTAGATCAGCCATCTTATATCCGCCACATTAAATTTGAGAATTTTTGGAAATTTGACCTCAGATTCGTTATCAGGCGACCTCAAAAACCCCCGAATAACAAATTTGGTACAAATCGGTTGATTTTCGAAAATTTCGTCCGCCATCTTGGATTCGCCATCTTGAGTTTGACAAATCTGACATCGGATTCGTGATCAGTGACCCCCACAATACCCGAATACCAAATTTGGGTGCAAATCGGTTGATTTTCAAATATTCGGCCACCATATTGGATCCGCCATGTTGGATTTTGTCAACCTACCACGCCAGCTTTTTAGGGGTGTCCATCAGCTATAATTTCAGCTAAGATATCGGTTGCGAATTTTTATTTTTTACAAGCTTTTTTTGCTGGACACTCGATTTTTCTCCGGCTTCCGGCCGCCATATTGGAGCCGCTATATTGGATTTTTCAAAGGCGCACTCGGCATTTGAAAGTAGATGCTCTAAGCTTTAAAATGAGTCATTGGTCGATTTTTTTGGTTGCTCCTAATTTTGGTCGTAGCTCTGATCCAGTTGACGCGGATTGTCCCAGATGTATCGAATTATCAAAAGAATAAAAGCTTTTTTTGAAAAGACAATCCACTGGGTATAAGGCTAAGAAATCTAAAGTTTTTGACAGAGCAGATGTTGAACGTTTTTTACTAGAAACACCAGATGAAAAGTTTTTAATGTTGAAAGTTATATTAATAATGGGCTTGGCTAGCGTTTGTCGTCGAGAGGAACTCTACAATATGACCATTGATGCCATTGTGAGAAAAGACTGCATACTGGTTGTTAAAGTACCTGATTTCGAAGACCCACATTGAAAGGACTTTTATGGTAATTAGTGAGACAGTTAATGGAATAAATCCACTAAATATTTATGATAAATATGCAACTATTCGCCCTACTCATGTGAATCACAAAGGGGTTTTTCTTCAATATCGAGGAGAAAAATGTACGGTCCAACAAGTTGGTATTAATACATTTTCAAAAATACCAAGTATTATAGCTAAATACCTTAACTTATCTAATCCTGAGCAATATACGGGTCACAGCTCTAGGAGATTTTCAGCATCACTATTAGCTGGTTCTGGAGCTCATATTCTTACCTTTAAAACGTCATGGGGGATGGAAATCCTCAAGTGTTGCTGAGGGATATATAGAAGATAGCATCCAGAACAAAAGGAAATTTCAAAACAGAAGTTTTCAAACAATACAACAGAAATGACTATGTCTGCCGATGTAGTCGTTGGTGAAAATCAGACCAACCACCATATTAATATCAATGAATCAAATATTTTTCGCACGTCTGAACCTATAATATCAGGAATAAATATAAATAATGTTAGTAACAGTACTATTCATATAAATTTTCGTTAAATTATGAATAAAATTGTTCATGAAATTTGTTAATAATTAATAAATGTTTGATGTAAGAACTTTAATTTGTTGTCTGTTGACTATTAAGTTTTATTTCACACTTTCGCACTTTTTTCTTTATTTTTCACTTGCCAATAATGACATTGTTTTGATTCATTGAAACTGTCCAATAAATGTCATTTTAGGATATGGCGTTACAAAAATTAATTTTCTTTCTCTTTATGGGATTTTATGTAACTACAGTACTTAAATGTTTATTTTTGTACAAGTTTTTAAAATCTACAATCTAATCTAATAAGATTTTAAATCATAAACAGTTTATGTGACAATTTAATGGTATAATTCAAATGTCTTAGGAGGTCGATTTTGGAAAATATTATTCCCAGAATATACAGAAATAATATAGAATGTTACACCAGTATATTATCATTCTGACTTAAAAAAATCATTCTATTTAATTCTTCACTTGCCTCAATTAAATTTTTAATAGCGTACCTTGAAATGTTTCATTAAATATTTTTTATAATTAATTGTCAGCATTATTCGATACTGTCAATAATAATTCATATATATTTTAATAATTTATTCTTAACATTGATGTTTTTTGAAACTAAATTAGAAATGTCAAATGTCAAACTGTTAAATTTATCCTAACCCCCATTTTATGAGGCCAAATGTGTAAAAAATTTCAGTTTACATCAGCTTTATTTAAATACTCGGAAAATATATTTTATTGACTTGATATTAGTAGACTTGATTTATAATTTTTCATCAAGAATATATTTTTTTGTAAAGGCAAATACAAAAAAAGTCTGGGTCCCGTGGACCTCCTTTCAGCTGGCCAATTTTGCACATCACCGATTTTATCATTATCTTTGCCCTTTAGAACATGTATACCAAATTTTAAAGTTTTATCTCAAAAACTCTGGCTGCTATCGTGATACTACAGATATGTCGACAGATTTTTTTTCATAAAATTTTTAATTTTTTTTCTCGAAATTGTACTTTTCTTCTTCTTTCATTCATTATGTCCCTTCTGGTGGTACCACGTTCACCAATTTTAATGTGTTACCTAAGATGCTGTTGAAAATTTTAACTGCCAAATTTGGGAAGTCTCCCATTAGTATTTTTTTGAGGTATCGCGGATACACACATACACACACACACATCCACCGACAGACATCATTCGGAAAATAGTCGGAATGGATTCAAGAGGGTTCAAAACATATATATCAATCAAAATTTCGAGGTCGAAAAAAAATCACGATTACTATACTTCCTATACTTTTACGTATAAGAAAGTAAATATTATGTGTAAATTGAACCTGTCGAGTTGCTTTTATGATACTCCAAACATAAAAAATGGGAATTCCTGAGCAGAGCTCAGAGCAATGAAAACGCCGCCTTAAGAGTGCTATTTCCGAAGTAGAGATCATCAATGCTCATGGGGGGAAGGTGAAGCAGACAGTTAAGGGGCGGAGTTCTCTTTTGTAAAAGGGAATAAAATAAAGCCAAGTAAGTTCTTAAGTTCCGTTAAACTGCACTACAGAACTCTTATTTAATCCCACACAAATTTATATACACGATGTTTATTTATGTTATCGGAACTAGTACGTAATTTGATTTTTTTTTTCAAAAAAAAGAAACTTTGTATGAAGAGCTTATTCCTTAATTAACCTTCATGATGCGTACTTAAAAATATAAAAAAAGAAAAAGTTAGAAGGTGATATAGAAATAATTAAGAAAGTTGACTGATAAAAGGGACAGATTGGTCTGTCAAATTGAAATGTCTGAGTTCAAAAGAGGTCCCTCGATCTCTATATGAGGATACACTTTAATGTATTTTAGAATTTGATTTTGGACCAAACATTTTTTTCCTTTTTTCCTGATCAATATGAGAGAAGAAAATGGGTATCGTTGTTTGGACAAAGAAAAAATCAGGAAAAGTTAAAAGGTCGGTCCTCGCCATGGGCAAGGAATCACATCTTCGGAGGGATGGAAAAGGAAGATGATGAATTATTAGTAAAAGAACCGATCCGGGAAATTTGCGATGGTAACGAAACGCCGCGACAATGTTACAACCGAGAAGATTTTGAAGAATTTCGGGAAAGGTTTCCTCGCGCTTTGCGATAGTTAGCACAGATCATTCTAGGGAGTTATCATTTGGTGTACATACTATTAGGCAGGGTATATATTTACAGACAAATCAAGTCGGTTATACTAATTCACAAATAGAAGAAAGTTAGACCAAGAATGAGCACGGCGAGATCCACTCGAGATATCGAAGCCACAATCCATGCAATTTTAGGCCAAAGTTAAGAGCAAGATTAAATATATGAAATATCAAAGAGAAACGTCATACAGTGGTAAGAACAGATGTGCTCAGTTAGAGGGTATCTTTTGTTAAAGATTTCATTAGTGACCTCAGACGCGCCAGGTAGATTAATTTTCTACGGTGTGCAAGGTGTCTTATCGTAAGTTTCGTGGTAGGGCGCTTTTAAAATGTGACAAAAGCGGTAACACAAGTATACCGCTAAGCGATTATGACAAATTTTTGAAGCGATCGCATTCTGAGTAAGACTTACATTTTTTAACCTGAAGACCGTTTGGCCCTAAAATATTTCATAACCTCACAAATCAATTTAATTTGAAAATTGTTCAATTTGAAATGGTGTAACCTCAAAGCGAACTTGTTTCAGTATGGTCCTTTTAACAAAGACTCATAGACTACGCAAGATTATTCTTGAGGCCTTCTACTCTTTATATTTTCTAAGCTAACAAATTCTACTTTGATGTCAGCTGGTGTCAAAGATTTCAAACTTCAAAGGTGTCGATACTGACGTAGTAAACGTTAGAAATCTTATTTTGCGATTGGACTTTGACGGATAGTGATGTGTCAGAAAATCCTAACATATGAAGAATAGTTATGGTGATTTTCATTGGTTTCACTACTGGGTACTGAATGTATCTCTGTCCTTTTCTATAATTATGTCTTAAAATAGGACAGAAATACACTCAGTGCGCCCTAGTGAAACTAATGAAAATCACCATTAGTGTCATTTGGGCAGCTTGAGTACTTTTGACAGCTTCCTCTGTTAGTGTAATTGTGACAGTTGTAAAATAAATTATAGACGTTCCGCGTGACGTTTCAGAGATTTTGTAATTCTCATAACTATTTTATTGTAAAAACACGTGTAGCTAAGAGAAATACGAAATACCTATTGTCATTTAATAATATTACAACTTCCACTGTTTCTATTTTGATACGTATGAGACGTAATAAAAGTATTTTAAACTTTCGACTATAGTTTTTTTTTTCGTTCTCAGAATTCATAATTAAAAATACCTATTACAATACCTCATCCAAGGAAAAGTAATGAGTAATACTAAAACTAAATAATAATGTTTATGTTGTTTTTAAAGTTTTAACTTGATTTTTTCTGCGATGTAGTAAAAGTGATTAGGGTAAATACAATAAATAGGATAAATGAGATATACTCGTATGAGACAAATTACGCAAATAGATAAGTGGGGCAAATGAGACAGATGAGGCATATGAGATAAATAAGGCAAATGAGACAATAATCAAATGTTTCATTAGTTAAATAGATGAATAAAATAAATAAGAAGAATAAGATAAATAAGATAGAGAGACAAATAGGATAAATAAGATAAATGAGATAAATAAGGTAAATAAAGCAGATAAATGAGATACATGTAAAAAATAAGATAAATAAATGACATAAATAAGGTAAATAAATAAGATAAATGAGATAAATAAAGAAGATAAATGAAAGAAGTAAGAAAAATAAGATAAATATGATAAATAGGACAATAAAGGGTACATTCAAGAAGGGAACAATAATGTTGAAATGTTTATTTACGTATCGCAAATTTAAAATTTAAATGAATAATTCTGACATTTCACAAAATTGTTCCTACTATTTTATTAGCTAATCGAATTTTATCAAATTGTTGTCTTTATAACATTAATTTGTTGTATCCATTCATATCTTTTTAGATTTTTAACAAATTTACATTAACCTTTTTTTTAAATTACATTCCTATACTGTTTCGTGTTTGCTATCCACAAAACACCCCACACCGTGGATTCGTTGATTGAAAGTCTATGTAACACTTACTCACTACTTTATTAACTAATTAATAATTAGCAATAATAAACTTAATGAAGGACTTAAATATAATCACAATTAAACATTTATAAATAACTACTTTAGTCTATAACTTATGTCTTCTTCACTCGTTCGTTTTCAAATTCACTTGTGGACCCACTGAGCGCATTATTTATACATCCCTGCACCGACCGTTCTCGTACAATGGGGGCTACCGCAGTAATTGTCACTGAACGTTAATGTTTATTATGGCTTTTCAACGCAGGTTTTTAGTGATTTTTATAAAAATTAGCTGAAAAACATTTAACACAATGATGGCAGAAGGGGATAGTAATTTACTTGCTCAGTAGGGAAATTATTGTACCAATCAGATGTGTTTTATGTCATTAAAGTTAGGTTATATCAAGCATGCGTATGATGAAAACAAGGAATGTGCATGATTTTCTGTAGTAGGCTCCTTTGGTAACGCATACCCGTCAGGATTAAAATGATTCTTACAAACACACGAATGTTTCGAGGGCGTAAAGTTATCCCTGCGAATCGTTACCAACCATTGTTTTAGGCGACTTTTTGTCTCTTGGAAGCATATATCCGCCTTTTTGCTTCCGAATAAAATGGAACTGCAGAACACTGCGGCATAATTAACAAGTTTTTTTTATTTACTGGTATACGAAATAATTATAATAAAACCCTATAAACTTGTTCCGCGACTAACAATAACTTTTGACAGCTACCTTACTCGCCAGTGGCGCCAACTGGTGAGCCTAAAAAACGGTAGCCCTCATTCTAGTTCCATCTATTCAGTCTACACAGTCCAGTGGCGTAACAATATGTATAAACAAAATTAATACTAAAACACTAAAAATTCTGTGCAGTTGATATCTTAAATTATTTCCAATTCTGACTACAATAATTCTTCGACTTTAAAATATATAATATTCTGCTGGGCAGCTGTAATAAGGAGTAAACAAGCAGCACGACATTAAAATTCCAAAATGCGATTAAAATTGTAAATTGAAATAATTAAGAAGAAAAAGTTCCAATTTGCAATTTTCTTGACAAATGTAAGTTTGTTTTCAATACTTTTCATTTGACTTTTTTAAGGCATACAAAAAAATATATATTTTTAGTAAAAGGACGTTTCCAGTTAAATATGTTTTTATTTGATTTAAAAAAACCACAAGCTTTTATGTCCATCGCTGCATTTTGTCTCATTAATTCTAGAAATGCCTTCATTTAAATGCGCTCATTTAGGAAATAGCACTCTTAAAATGATTGTCATGGAATACAATAGGTTTCATCTGCCCACAAGCGTCCGCAAAATACTCATACATGAATCATAAATAATAGTGACCATAATTTTTCCAAAAATTGATATCTAATGTGGAACATTTCATAAATGACTCAAAAATTACCAAAAATTATATGTAATAATGACCGATTTCTAAATGACCAGTCTCTAAACGGGATGATACCTTAATTTTCTCCATCCTATTTCTTATGATGATATAAAGATAACTAATTTGAGATATAATCTAAGATTCATAAATGACCAAAAGAAAACCTCAAAAGTAACCAAAAATTACCTAAAAAGAGATCGATTTATAATTGATTGGCCATCACTACCAGCCATTTCTAATTTTGTTGTAGAAAAAATAGTTTAATCGATAATTTTATATTTGTGATATGGAGGCTCTGGCTTTGGATATGTTGTATTATTTTCACTGTTAAAAAATTTAAATATGTAATGTACGATGGTTTGTTACATAAAATATTGAAGGTTTGCAGCAAGTGTACCTAGTAATTAAATAAATAACCTTACCTTATCAAGCCCACTATAATTTTTTATGAATCGCTGCCATGACTTTACCATTCTCATATAAAAGTATATAGTTTATATCAAACCTACTTGCAATATAAAAAACGTCTGTTTCATTGACGGCGGTAAATAGATTAAAGAAGCCGACATTTTTATATTGCAAATAAGTTTGAAATAAACTGTAAACTTTAAAAAATCTGACATTATTTTATTATTTTTTCTAAAATAAAATATAGCAACAAAACTTAGCTGCATCGAATTACCATTTGACAAATCATTTTATCTTTACGGAGGTTATGTTAACTATAATATACAGATCTAATAGAACGTACTGAAGACATTTTAGGAGGAATACATTGACACCAAGTAGAAGGTGCAGCCTATAATTTTGTTACAACTCGTTTAGATTTTTTCAAATATTAATTTTTATTAATGAAATCTTTGTAATATTTTTGTCCTAATATAAAAATCGACAACATTTTTAAAACTGTACGAAAATCGTTTTGTTTAGCAATCTAACAAAGTGAGGCTTTTTAATCTGAATAATCAGAACAAAAATCACCAAATTTTCAACGAGTGAAATTGCTTAAAACAAAATGATTTGAGTAACAATTATAAAATTCGTTTGCTAGTCAACACGATGCGATGATCGCGTTATATCTGATAAGACTATTTCCAAAACCAGTTTATATAATTTATTAAGTGTAGTCGCTGCCACATAAGCCATTGCTAGGATTTTTACAAGTTTACTTTGGAAAGCCATTCTAACGAAGCATATTTCTTAGTTAATTAATATTTTAATAAATCATTTAGGACGCTTGACAAAATTCACTTCAAACAATACCACAGTAGAATGGGTGTAATAACTACTGTGACAATACTTTATCGCGATAAACATACAAATCTTTCACATGATGGAAATAATCTGTGTAATATTTAATTTTAAAATAATCTATATCAATTAATCCAACAATCGTCAATCTGAAAATTTATTATCTTTATCAATGTTTTCGTTAAAACACGTTAATACATACAGAAAACCAAATAAAAAGATTACACCGGCACACAAAAAAAAAAGTTTTTTGTACATTTGACGCCACCTACCTCCCGACATGTATTTCGACCCGCTGAATCCGAATTTAGTCAGTTTGGACCGTACAACCTCAAATAATGAGTAAATTGAAAAACCGTAAAAATAGCGAAAATTGGGTGTTTCGGTAATAAAAAAATTTTGTGGATCTAAACCGAGCCTAATTTTTATGTATTTTCGATCCACTGAATACGAATCTAAAGCATATTTAGACCATAAGCCGTTTTAAATCTAAGCAAATTGTAAAAAACCCTCGAAAATTGCTAAAAATGGCAAGAAATTGTGTTGATGAAAAAATTTTCATTTTGTTTATACGTCATTTTTTATAGATTTTAAAATTTTTCACATTTTCAGATTCTAAACTTGTATTTTATGCATAAAAAAATACAAGAAACGTATTTAATCGTGTTTCATAGATTTTTTGCAATTTTTTCAACTGCAATTTTTTGCTATTTTATCGGTTTTTGCGATTTATTGAGATTTTGAGAGATTAATGGGCCAAATATATTTCAGATTCGGATTCAGCAGATCAAATTACATAAAAATCCTCTTCGATCCGGGTCTACCCAATTTTTTCATCAACATAATCACAATTTTTTGCCACTTTTAGCAGTTTTCGAGGGTTTTTTACATATTACTTAGATTTAAAATGGCTTATGGTCTAAATATACTTTAGATTCGTATTCAGCGGATGAAATACATAAAAATTAGGCTTGGTTTAGATCCACAAAATTTGTTTTATTACCGAAACACCCAATTTTCGCTATTTTTTACGGTTTTTCAATTTACTCGATATTTGAGGGTGTACGGTCCAAACTGACTTCAAATTTGGATTCAGCGGGTCGAAATACATGTCGGGAGGTAGGTGGCGTCAAATGTACAAACAACTTTTTTTGTGTGCCGGTGTTATTTTTTGAAACCCCAAAGAATCTATTTTCGGGTTAACATTTACAGGAGCGTCTTTCATAACAATAAAAATTTCCTATAAGAAAAAAATAAGCAGATTCTTATTCCACTGGATTTTAAAAATTTACTACCATGCGACCATATTTTTGTTAAATTACTATATATTCGGTATCGATGAAAAGCTTGACACTAATAGATTACGAATTTAGTTAAAAAAAGGATGGGGGAATTTTCCGAAATTTTCTGAGAAATATTCTCGAAAATTTTCCCAAAAATACCCATCTCTATTATAAATGTAGTCTTGACAATATCGTATTACGTATTAACGTTTCATCAGCTTTCAGATTGCATGCTTTGTTTGAACGAAATCGACTGAATACGTACAAATGCATGATCGTCGTTTGTTTTGTTGGCTTCCGCTTGCGACCAACGCTGACATCGACAATAATCAAATAGTAATAGGCATGTCCACAAAAAAATTGACATGCATTAATATTAGTTAAAACATTAGAGCTTCAATGAAAATAAATGAAATTTATTTGGAAAATTAAACAATCGTAACCATAACAGCAGTCCCAGTAACAGCTTGTGTTATTTGAATCCAATAAACGCTTGCTGGTTGGGCTGACGTCATACGCTCGCAACTCAACGGCTGACGAGAGGTCCATTATAGGTATAGTGCTGGCAGAACGAAGCCCATAGTACCATTATTTAGAATGTTACGGTTACATGGTTTAAAAGGGTTGATGTTTCTTTATTACGTGATATAGAAATGGAGGAAGATTTTCAGAAAAGGGAATCGCACGATTTGACAAATGTACACATTATTATGATGTGTAACTTGATGGTTTTTAAAGGTTTTTCAATAGGGGTGATGTTTTCAATTTGACATTGTGGCCATATCTGAAATGTCAAAATTATCTGTCACTGTCAGTTGTATTCAGTAAGGTTTGCAATTTAATCATGGAAAGATACACGCCTCAACAACGTTTGGAAATTATCCAATTTTTTTATCAAAATAATCGTTCCTTTATTATAACTTATCGTGCACTGTTACCAATTAACGGTCGTCATAATCGGCCCAGTGTGCTCACAATTCGTCGAGCTTTTGAAAATTTTGAGGGTACATTTTCTTTAGACAATGTTCGCATGCAAGTAAGACAAAGAACTGCTCGAAGTAATGAGTATATTGCTGCCGTTCAGGCAAGTGTTGTTGAAGACCTAAATTTTCGTTTCCAATGCGTTCTCAAGAGTTGGGACTGTTTGCTACATCTACCTGGCGTATTTTACAAAGTTGTTCTCACACAAGGCTGCAAGCCTTTGGATCATCGCAAACGCCGTGAATTCGCTGATTTTGCCTTAGAACAACTTGAAAATGATGCTGATTTTTTTTTTAATCGTTTTCTCAGATTAAATTTTCTTGATGGAAACTAATGCAAAGGGATCCTCCACCATCGAACTTGAAAATTCAAGTTTCAGAAGAGTACAAATTTGCAGCTAATTAATAAACGACTGCATTCATTTGTTTTAAAAATTTCAGTTCCTCACTGTGCTGTGTTTCCTTTAGAGAGGTATATCTTGCAAAAGGTTGGCCATACAGCAATTTTTGAAGAGTACCTTTTCTATATAATTTTAGCTAAGAAGTCATATTCCTATATCAAATTGTCAAAAAAGATGAGGATAAAAAACGGAAAGAAAATGTAACCCCTCTGGTTTCGCACACCCATGGTTTTAATTCGTTTTAGCCAGTACTGTAAAATAATAACCTTTATTAATGCTAAATCGTGTACCAAGTCTCATCGTTGTACCTCAAGAGATGTTAAATAAAAACTAGTTTTTGAGGGCCACCTTCGAAGGAAGCATTTGCAGACCCATGTTTACAGAAACTTTTTTCCATATTTTTGCAAGTAGAATCGGCCCTCGAAGTTTGTCCCCCTATTTTGTATACACCCTTCATAATTTCAGAGTAATTTATGATCGCCGCAAGTTAAATAACTAATGAAATATTTTCTGTGTTTGTGTGGACTGTTGAAGAAATTTCGTGAATTTGTACGTTAGTTCTTGTGTTAACAAACTTTTTTAAAACTGTGTTAATTTGCAAACAGTATAAAAATTAAGTAAGCAATCTGGGCGTGCTGTTCATTTTTGCAACTTTTTTTCTCAGATTTTTATTGAATTATTTTTCATCAAAACTGCTTCATTCAGTACTGATAGTCATGCCTGAAAGCTTGGGTTCCATGTTTCAATATTGATACAGAGCATAACCAGAATCTACCAGACCACTGCTCAAAAATGCTTTATATTTTTTTAATGTAAAACATTAAAATTTATTAATGAAATAAATACGCTGTAACAAGGGATACTTTAACAAGTAAAACTGTCAATACGCCGATACCGTATTCATTTTGATTGGCTGCTTGTTTCAGCGCAAAACCAGTCGGTTGACTCAGAGGACTGTAAAAACTTAAAAGTTGGTTATTTTTTTACATTTTTATGAAGTTAAAAAAATTCGAACAAATTTAGTGAGCTTAGATTTTCAAATGCAAATAAAAAATTGTGGGACATGCCCACTGCGAGGGTAATATGATAACTATTCTTAAAAGAGTCCAGAGATTTTCCCGGAGATCTCCCAAAAATTAAGAAAATTATCAGGACAACGTCACGCACATTGCAAAAAACCCCAAAAGAAATATTAGTTCAATTAGTTATTCCTAAACAATTTTGGTTAGTGTTTCTAAAAGATATATTTTTAGAGATCTTGCTGTATCGTCGCCAGTACGGACTCAATGATATGAAATTGAACCTAGGTCATGTCATAAATTATGTTATACATGTATTATGACTCATAACACAGATATACAGCAAGGTTTTATCTCAAAAATAAAACTATTACTTTTTATTCTATCAAAGAAATATAAAGAGTGTGGGTTCAGGAACTTTTTAAACTTCATCGAGAACAAAAAAAAACATATGTATAAATCAAACACAAATAAATCCCTTTGCTTATAGTCTATTTGTATTTAATCAAAATACTGCTTTGTTATATAAACAAGATAAATTACTTTTACGACTCGTCATTTAGTAGTTGTGCTGTTACACAGTAAATAAAAAATTTCAACAAAATATATTTACGTAGAAGTTTTAGTTATCATCGGCAGTAAAAAAAATAATAATTTATATATAGATTGCATAAACAAATAAGAAACTTAACATACACAACATAAACGTTTCATCTGCAAAACATTACCTAAAAGTTGCATGATAAAAACTTCACTTTCTATGATGTAATAATACATTTATAAACCAACAAAAATTATTTTGAACTGAATACTGAATATACAGGGTGAGCCAATAGTGTGTTCTCCTTCGATAACCTTTGAACCGTTAGTGATACAACAATTTATTAAATACAAAAGTTTTTGGGTCGATAAGATCTATCATTTAAAATTATTGTGAAATCTACAGGGTGCTTAAATTTTCTGTTATACACAAATAATACTTTTTAAATGGAACGCCCTGTATATTTTGTCACCATTTTATTAAATGAAAGAGTATTATACAGTGATATTTTGTTTTTTTGAATTTGCATGCAACGTTGCCAAGTTATTTAACATTTTTTGGAAATTTAAGGATTTATAAGGGTCCGTTTAATAATTTTTATTTACCTATGAAAACAAGCTGGGTAAGCAAATATTATACTATTCTTAGTTCATACTACACGCTAAGTATTAGTATCTTTTTTACATTATTCTATTTTACAGGGTGTCCATGACGGCATGTCAATTAATGCGAATTTCAAATGGGAAAAACTCTGTTTTTTTAAATGGAGCACCTCGTATTTTTTACGTGGTTGGACTCCTCATTCAAATTGCTTTATTTTTTGTATAACACTTCCTATACCTAACTGTTGAAGTTTTCGAGAAAATTAAGGTTTTCTCTTTAACCTTGTGATCATAGTAAAAATTAATACAATTTTATCAAGAATGGCTTTGGAAAAACAAAAAATTGTGCTGTCAAACTGATATTTTGTGGTTTACACGTAATTCATTTTACTTGGTGGTGATTCTTCTGTATTTCCCAGTTGAGTTAATTATTTTTGTTAAATAAATTATGAATTTTTCACACGAAGAGTTGATCGACATGGTTTACGCATTGGGAAAAGGGGAGAGAAATCCGCTATTGGCATCAAGAATTTATATTCAGCGTTATCCAGAACGAAGACATCCTCACCATTCTGCATTTGAAAGGTTGCGAGAAAGGTTTGAACGAACTGGACATGTAAATTATGAAAAACATGAACGTACAAAACTAGCAACAAATGAAGAAAAAGTGTTTCAAGTTACATTAAGTGTCATTGAAGATCCGCATAAAAGTACGAGAGAAATTAATAGACAACTTGATATAAGTCAATTCTCTGTAACAAGAATATTGAGGACAGAAAACTTTCATCCTTATCATATTCAACTGCTTCAGGAACTAGAGCCAAATGATTTCGAACGTAGGGTAACATTTTGTGAGTGGACACTCAATAAGATTCACCAACAGCCGCAATTTTTTGATTTCGTGCTATTCACTGATGAGGCCACATTTCACAAAAAATGGTTGTGTTAATAGACATAACTTACACTACTATCATACCATGAACCCTCATTTTACGAGAACTGTAGATAATCAACACCGATGGTCACTCAATGTGTGGGCAGGGGATAGTAGGTGAATACGTAATTGGACCGCATTTCTTTAATGGTCACTTGACTGAGAATATGTACTTCGATTTTTTACAAAATGTACTGGGAGGATTGTTAAACGGGTGTCCTTAAAATGTCTTACAGAGGCTGTGGTTCCAGCACGACGGAGCTCCACCCCATTATAGTATTGCCGTAAGAAACTTTTTAAATGTTACATTTTGTGACAATTAGATAGGTCGAGGACGACCAGTTCAATGGCCACCAAAGTCGCCAGATTTGACAAAATTAGACTTTTTTTTATGGGGGTACATTAAAGGATTAGTGTACAAAACATCACCAACTACAAGAGAAGACATGCAGCAAAGAATTCGACTAGCGTTCGACACCATCACGCCTAACATGTTGCAAAATGTGACTCATTTCTTCATAGTCAGAATTTGTAATTTACAACTAGGAGGTCACGTTGAGCATATTTTGTAACTTGTTTTATTTTTTCTCTTCTATTTACTGTTTACGTTCAAAATTACACTTTTATTTTGTTATGTACATTCCTAAGGTGAGGTGTAAATTTTGTCATTCAAGTTCAATAAATTTGCTACTTTCACTGTTTCCTTTACGATTTTATAGAAAATAATTTTTCGCCTGACCGTAATTGTTTATCCAAAGCCATTCTTGATAAAATTGTATTAATTTTTAGTATGATTGTGAGGTTAAAGAGAAACCTTAATTATCTCCAAAAATACAACAGTTAGGTATATAAAAAATAAAGCAATTTGGAGGAATCCAACCATGTTAAAAATACAGGGTGTTCCATTTAAAGAAACCAGAGTTTCCCATTTGAAATTCGCATTAATTGACATGCCGTCATGGACAGCCTGTAAAATAGAATAATGTAAAAAAGGTACTAATACTTAGCGTGTAGTATGAGCTAAGAATAGTATAATTGCTTACTCAGCTTGTTTTCATAGGTAAATAAAAAATTATTAAACGGACCCTTATAAATCCTTAAATTTCCAGAAAATGTTAAATAACTTGGCAACGTTGCATGGAAATCAAAAACAAAATATCACTGTATAATACTCTTTTCATTTAATAAAATGGTGACAAAATATATAGGGTGTTCCATTTAAAAAAAGTATTTTTTGTGTGTAACAGAAAATTTAAGCACCTTGTAGATTTAACAATAATTTTAAATGATAGATCTTATCGACCCAAAAAACTTTTGTATTTAATAAATTGTTGTATCACTAACGGTTTAAAGGTTATCGAAGGAGAACACATTATTGACTCACCCTGTATAAAAACCAACGACCATAAGTACGTACGTAAATATTCTAACTGGTGACATTCACCAACAACCAAAAAACTACTTAGAAGCAAACATGAAAAAAAAGATGATTTTATCCATTTTATGGTCATGTTACAAATGAGCGAATTTCTGTTTTTTAATAAGTTGCGTCCAATTTATGAGTATAATTGGAAGAAAAACGTGTTCAATCACATTTAACAAGTCCAAATTTGGTGTTTTCATGCAAAAGCGGATAAATCCCCAAAATTCAAGCAAAAGAGGACAAATTTTTAGTTTGCAATTATTGCCATCTATTTTCGAAGGCTTAAACCCTTCAAGGCTGTTTATTAGGAAACTATATTTTATTAAAGTATTTTAGTATCATGTATTTAATATAAAAAATGAATAAGTAAAATACTTATGTCTGGAAGGGTAATCAAGGATGTAAAAAGAAAAAAAAATAAGACACGAAGTCAGAAAAAAATGAGGATCAGGTATGTAATTTTGATTGTGTAACGGGTTTTCACAAATGATCGAAAACCACGTGATCAATTAGTTCCCTTTAAAAGCCTTTTCGAATCGTGACCTCTTTCTGGAACATTTTTTTGGAATTTATTTTCAGGTGTGCATTCTTAATTCTTCCAAACACTTCTTGAAGGTTCCTCAAATGCTCCTTAAAATCCCGTCCCATAACCATCACATCAAGATAAACTAGAATATGTCTTCCAAGTTAGTCCTCGTAGTACCAGTTCCATCAGTCTTTCAAAAGTCGCTGGCGCATTGCACAGGCCGAAAGGCATCCCAGTGAATTGATAAAGTCTACTTCCTGTCGAAAAGGCTGTCTTGTCTTTGTCATCTGGATGAAGTCCCACTTGCCAATATCCACTTCGAAGATCTAGAGTGGAAAACCACCGGGAACTCGCCAGCGTACTTAGTGTGTCATCAATTCGGGGTAACGGATAGCTGTCTCTTCTTGTGACGTCATTCAGCTTCCTGTAGTCGAAACAGAATCTTAAAGTTCCATCTTTTTTAGCAATCAAAACTACTGGCGATGACCAAGGACTGGTTGATTCCTCAATAACTCAGTCTTTAAGCATCTTCTGTATCATTGCAGAAGCCTCTTCTTGTTTTTCTAATGGGAGCCTCCTAGGTGGTTGACGAATAGGAGCTGATTCACCAGTATTTATCCGATGTTGCACTATATTGGTCTTTAATAAGAGCTTCTGCTAATACCAACATGCTATTGCTTTTTCCTCATCGTTCCAGTTATTTGAACGTGCAGCTGCCCCAAATTGTCTCTTATACGTTGACCATGAACTTTGACTGTCGAAGGAAGGTAGTTGTAACGTAGCACCAGATGACAGTACTAATTGGCATCCTCTTCTTAATTGTTGCTTGAGCCGGGCTACTTCTCCTTCAACAATACTGACTTTTCCTCAACTTGACTGACTTTTTCTTTAACTTCACTGACTTGTTCTTCCACTTCACCGACTTTTTCTATAACATCGACTTTAAATTTTTTCAGTGACAGAGAAAATGGCTGCCTGCTGTTCCTCTAGGCTTCTTTTTATATCTTCGTTTTCCTCCAATCGTCTTATTTCCAGGCCCTCCACCATTTTTTTAAGTTTTTCTTTTTCCTGTCGTCTTCTCTCTTGTCCTTCTCTTTCTTCTTGTCGTCTTCTTTCTTGAGCTTCCATAATTTTTTCTCTATTCGTCTTTCTCTTCTTGTCGTATCTCTCTTGTTCTTCTTTTTCTTCATGTCGTCTTTCTTGTTCTTCTTTGTCTTCTTTCGTATCCTTTCATGATCATTCATTTGTTCCAACAACGCTGCTAGCAAGTCCTGTGTTTGTTTCTCCGCCATACTTCTTGTTATTGAAATTAACTCACGACACGTAAATCAGTTCAAAATAAAGCTGACGACGCTATAATGTCCATAAAATGTATCTATCACGTCTATTTTCATAATGGAATATTCCAGAAAAATCTCGAAACAGCACTAGAAAGTCTTATTTTGAGTTTATGTTACTTTTGTGTTAACAAAATTCACTTATCTCCAATAATTATACAATGGAATGTTCGAGAACTTTTCACGAAATGTCACAATTAAGTCTTGTTTTGAGTCTGTAACACGTTCTCGATAACACAGTTCACGTTATCTTCTGTGGTTTACAAATCGAATATTCTAGGATTTTCACGAAAAATCACTTATCGTCTTGTTTCTTAAGTCTATAACATGTTCCCGCCGACACAATTCAGGTATCTCCTATAGTTCCCAAATAGAATGTTCTAGAATTTTTACCGAAAATGCACTAATGGTCCTTTTTCTCAGTCCACAACACGTTATTACTAGCGGCACTCTGCGTATGTAATTCTAAATCGAATGTTCTAGAAACTTCTCGAAAATCCGCTTTAAAGTAACTATTTGGTCCAGAAATAGTCCTCAAACACTCTCCAGTAGTTTAATTCTTCGTGTCACCTAATTCCTGAGAAGAACACTGTAGAATCTTTTCGAATATTCCAGAGAAATTTCTCTTCCAATCCACTTTCGACACCAAATTGTCACGTGTTTCATATCCACACAAACATCTCTACTCGTAGATTCGTTGATTGAAAGTCCAGGTAACACTTGCTTCATTACTTTTTTCTTGTTAATAATTAACAACAATAGATTAATTACTGTCTTAACTATAATCACACTTAAACACTTATAAAGTCTTTCTTATTTTTTTCTTTACTCTTTCACGTTCAATTTAAGATTGAGTCTCGGCCCACCGTGCGTCTTATTTATACATCCATTCACACGGTCTAGAGCATTCCAGAATATTTCCGGCCGTTCGCATACAATTCCAGTCTCATCTAACCAGTCTACACAGTCCAGTGGCGTAAGAATATTATTTATTTACACTTTGCACGTTTTAACAATATCGGCGAATGTTAGCGTAAAAACACATCACAAATTTTCGCTTTTTACAGAGACCTTCCTTTTCTGAAAAAGATGCACTCTGTAAGATATTTCACTGGTGCTTCCAAAAAAGATTCTATCTTTAGTTTAAACCTGGAAAAAATGCAATCAAATTTATCTCAGGTAACCCCAAGAACACGGATTTGAAATTATAACGAATTTTTACAGTCCCTTTCTCTAACCTTAAAATTTAAAAAAACAAAAAACATTGCAGGACTCAATTTTTATGTTTCCTAAATGCGATTGAGGTGAAGCTCTATCTTTTAAAATCATCTTGTAGATAAATACTTAGGTAAGTACTAGAATGAATCGTCACCACAAGGATAAAAAATTCTGTTTACAAACTGGATAGCTTTATACAATAATTAGACCGCAATATGAGTATTTATATGAATATTTGGATACAAAGAAGTACTACTCGTTTCTTTTATTGAATGAAGGGGATAAAATCAATAAAATGTAGCAAAAATTTACTTTACAAGTAGATGGCAATTAAAAAGATTAGACACAAATTTCATGACTTGGCAGATAATTATACCAGTTCCATAACTCTTATTGAAATTTATTCGAATTCCCTGACTTTCAAAGACTTTTTGGACTATTCTAAATTCCCTGACTCCAGGTTTTCCAGGATCTCCAGTTTGGTGGGAACCCTGATTTATAAGAATACACAGTTTATTTCAACGTATACATTACACAGGCACACAAAAATTCTGTATTTTAAATCAAAACCATGTTTCCTTATGTATTTTGATGTGCTGAAACCGAATCTGGCCATGAAAATTATGGCTATTTCGTCAATTTTTAGCTACGGGACATTTTTAGCTACAGATAGCGATAAATCACCTTATTTAAACAAAACATCTGATGTGGCCAGCACATAACTTTCTTATACCAGTATATATCATCCTGATCTAAAAAAATTATTCTGTTTAATGCTTCACTTACCTTAACTAAATTTTAAAGACGTATCTTGAAATGTTTCATAAAATTTTTTTAATAATTAATTATATGCGTCCTTCGATTCTGTCAATAATAAGTCATGTCATATATTTTAATAATCCTATTGACACTGACATTTTTGTAACTAAATTAGATATTTCAAATGTCAAACTGCCAGATTTATCCTAATGCCATTTTATGAGGTCAAATGCGTACAAAATTCTCAGTTTAAAGCAGCTTTATTTAAGTACTTGGAAAATATATTTTATTCGCTGCTTGATATAGTAGACATGATTTATAATCTCTAGAATATATTTTTCTAAAGTCAAATAACAAAAAGTTTGGGTCCAGTGGACTCCCTCTTTCAGCTGGCCAATTTTTTCTCATCACCGAATTTTTCATTGTCTTTGGCCTTTAGAACAAGTGTACCAAATTTGAAAGCCTTATCTCAAAAACTGTGGTTGATATCGCAATACTACAGATATGCAGACAGATTATTTCCATAGAGTTATGTTTTTCATTATAATTCATCGAGATTCGTTCAGAAATGCAATAAATTTTTTTTTCTCGAAATTGTACCTTTTTCTTCTTTCATTCATTATGTCTCTTCTGGTGGTACCACATTCACCTAATTTAATGTGTCACCTAAAATGTTGTTGACAATCTTAACTGCCAAATTTGGGAAGTCTCTTTGGTATTTTTTGAGTTATCGCGGACGGACACATACACACGCACACGCACGCACCCACACGCACACACACACATGCACACACGCATGCACACACGCACCGACAGACATCATTCGGAAAATAGTCAGAATGGATTCCGGAGGGTTCAAAAACGTATAAATCAATCAAAATCTCGAGGTATGAAAAAATCACGACTACTATACTTCCTTATATTAGGTATAATAAAGTAAAAAGTTACAATTTTGTTAGACAATTTCTTTTGCCTAAATCATCGTAATCTACGTTTCCATGGGTACCAAACTTGATTTTGACATGAAAATAGCCTTTTGGCAGCTGCCAACTGTCAAACTACAAATTGTAAAATTCAAAAATTTGTAAGAAAAGCTTATTCTATGTGTAAAACTATATCACTACCAACGTTTTCGAGGGTGCTAAATATGATTTTGACATCAAAATAGCCTTCTTGGTAGCTGCCAACTGTCAAACTGCAAATTGAAAAATTCCGAAATTTGTAAGAAAAGCTTCTTCCATGTGTAAAAGTATAACACTACCTACGTTTTTGAGGGTGCTAAATATGATTTTGACATCAAAATTGCCTTTTTGGCAGCTACCAACTAACAAACTGCCAATTGTATACTATTGCTAAATTCCAAAATTTCAAAAAAAAAAATCTTTTATTTGCAAAACTTATCGCTACTTACGTTTTTGAGGGTGTAGGCCAGTGAATAGGGAAAAAATTTAACATTAATTCTAACATTTTTGAAACTTTGTCATCTGTTGAAGTACCAACCAAAAGAAAACTATAAAATTTTGCAACTCGATTCAAGGTCGGCAACATTGTTAAAATCGCGAAAAATTAAATTAAGCAATATCTCGACGAACAAAAATGTAACACCGCTGCAAATTTGATAGAATTTGTATTACAATAATCAAAATATAAAGCTACATTTGCAGCACCTTTTCACCCGAGCATAATAATTAATTATCAATAATTAACATTTTTGCATCAAATATTTCAAACATATTATTAACATTCTTGCAAAACTACAGTGTTCCTGCTAAAATCGCCTTACATGACTATGAACATTTAATAACGTTTATAGAGTTCGATGTAACATTTGCAGTGATATTAATTTTATTTTGATAGTAAAAATTTTGCAACAAATTATTTGTTGCAAATTTTATCAATCTGCCGACGTCTGGGATTGCTGCAAAATGGAGAGCGCATTTCAGTTACGAATGCGATCATTTGCAATCCACCTGTGCATATGTTATTATTTTTTGGAATCTATTTTAGGTAAATGATACTCTACAAGTTGTAAATTGTAAAAAATGTACCACGCCGCCATCGGATAGAGTTGCAAACTTACACTTACATGTAAGGCGATTTTAGCAAGTACACTGTAGTTTTGCAAGCATGTTAATATTATGTTTCCAAAATTTGGTGCAAAAATGTTACTTATTGATAATTAATTATTTTGCCCGTGTCATCAGGTGTTGCAAATTTACCTTTATATTTTGAATACTGTAATACAAATATCAAATTTGCAGCGGTGGTACATTTTTGTTTGTCAAGATATTGCTTAATTTAATTTTTCGCGATTTTAACAATGTTGCCGACCTTGAATCGAGTTGCAAAATTTTATAGTTTTCTTTTGATTGGTACTTCAACAGATGACAAAGTTTCAAAAATGTTAGAATTAATGTTAAATTTTTTAGTTTTCACGTTCTCTATTCACTGGCCTAGTGCCCAACATGACTTTGACGGTTATTGTCAAAGTACTATTAAAATCTATAGATATATTATTACGAAAACCAAATCATATTTACTGATTTCGAAAAAGAAATTAATGAAAGTTTTTTTGCAGTCGCTCAAACTATTTGTAATAATAATAATAATAATAATAATATCTTTATTTAGCAAATAAGCTATTAACAAACACTTAAAGGGTATAAGATAGGGCAAATCTTAATGTATGCATTGTAAAGGGTACCTTAAGAGTTAATTATCCTAATAATTTTATGAACCTAAGCTTAAGCTATTTACTTATTAACAATATATATTTAGTTAAAGTTTACAATAATGTATAAAACCTTTTTAGTTTTTTTGATTTTCGAATACATATACACTTAATTGTTTTTTAAATTTAGGGTAATTATTACATTGTTTGATATTCTCTGGAAGTTGGTTGAATACCATGAGACCATTATAAAACAACGTTTTGGCTAATCTATTTGATTGAGGAGTGTCTATAAAAAAAGTCAATAGCTTTTCTCGTATCGTATGTATGTACATCTCTCACAAATTTAATTTTATTTCTCAGATAGTCTGGGGTCAATTTGTTTTTTTATTTTGAAAATCATATCTAGTGTTCTAAAAAGAATTCGCTGTTTAACATTAATGAAATGGAGTACTTCAAGCATAATGTTTATCGGTGTATATCTATTACATTTCAAAATTATTCTCATAGCTTTGTTTTGTATAACTTGGAGTTTCTGTATTTCATTTTGGTTCAGGTTAAATAATATTGTTGAGCAAAAATCTATCTGTGGACTAATCAAACTTTTATAAAGTAGGAGTTTTGTAGACATGTTTAAACAGTTGCTTATTCTTCTTAAAAAATATACTTTTTTTGACATTTTATTCATTATGTAGTTGAAGTGACTTTTGAAATTAAGATGTTCATCAATAATTACTCCTAAATACTTGATTTCATTTACTTTATCAAGTTTGTTTCCCATAATTTCGAGTTTTAAATGAGGATATGAGAGATTGTACTTAGATAATTTAAGTTTGTTACCTATTAACATATATTTAGACTTACTTATATTTAAACTTAAACTGTTATTGCCTAGCCATTTACTTATTACATGTAAATCATAATTCATCGAGTTAAACATCGTTGGCATGTCATCACCCGCAATATATATCATTGTATCGTCTGCAAACATAGATATTTTACAATACTTCACATATTTTACGATATCGTTTATGTATAAGTAATACCTGTAATACCAATTCTCTCTAGTTTACACAGAAGTAATTCTCTGTTTATCGTTTCAAATGCCCGTCGGAAATCCAAGAACACTGCTAATATTACATGATTGGTTTCTAAAGACTTGTACCATTCATCACAAATATTTAAAATTACTGACTCACAAGAATGAAGTTTTCGGAAGCCTGATTGGTTATAAACTAAAACATCGTTTTCATCACAAAATTTCAGTAGCTGATCTTTAATCTCCATTTCCAGGATTTTTTCGTAAACCAGTACCGTATTTATAGGTCTATGTTCTTCACATAATATTGTATTTGTGACTTTTGGCACTGGTATAACGCACGATGTCTTCCACCCCTCTGAAAATTCACCATAATGTAAAGACAAGTTTATTACATCAAGAAACTGATTTCCTATTACACTGAAAGCATCTTGTATTATTTTGGTTGTTACCATATCTTCACAGTCTACGGTGTTTTTCAAATTTACAATTATTTTTCTTAATTTTGCCATGGTTGTTGTTTGAAATGAGTGAAAGTTTCCTTTTTGTTCAATGTTTTCCAGAATCTGTTCATAAGTATTACTAATGTTAATATTGGAGGTAATTTCTTCGTGCTTGTGAGGAAGAATGCATTAAACTTTTCAGCAATTACATTTTCGTTTGTTTCCTGTATATTCGAGAATACGATACATTCATTAGTAGCAGGATTTTTATCCGGTAATAATTTCTTTAATTGTTTCCATAGTTCTCGGCCATTATGAGAGTTGGAGGTAATTACATCATTATAGTATTTTTCTTTACCTGTTTTTGTCAGTTTGCTAACCATATTTCTTTTTTTGCCTGTATACTTCCCAGTCTTCGTTTTCATTTGTGAACACCGCTGTTATCTAGAATTTCGAATGTGAGAATTGGCAGTTTGACAGTTGGCAGCTGCCAAAAAGGCAATTTTGATGTCATAATGATATTTAGCACCCTCGAAGACGTTGGTAGTGATATAGTTTTATACATAGAAGCTTTTCTTACAAACTTTAGAATTTTACAATTTGCGGTTCGACAATTGGCTACTACCAAAAAAGCTATTTTGATGTCAAAATCATGTTTAGTACCCATGAACACGTAGATCACGATGACTTCGGCAATAAGAATTGTCTAACAAAATTGTAATTTTTTTATTTAAAAAAAAAGGTGATTTTTACGATCTGTAGCTAAAAATCTGTCGTAGCTAAGAACTGACGCAATAGCCGTAATTTTTATGGCCAGATTCGGTTTCAGCACATCAAAATACATGGTTTTGATTTAAAGTACAATTTTTTCTTGTGTGTACCTGTGTTATCAAGCGAAATCAAGAATATTTGTGCATACATTTAATGTGTTATTTCAATTTAAAGATTTAAGTAAATCGTGTTTACTAACTAAATATCTTTATATTTCTTTTAAAAAAGTGCTCTACAAAATTAGCTATGTGCGATTTTAACGTACCTATCTATGTATGTATGGCTTGGGACTTTGATACGAGATAACCGGTTTCTATTTTTATGCGTTGTTAGTGGTCACGCAATATTATTAAATACATTGTCAATAAATAATGCCAATGTTAATAATAGTAATGCAATGTATGTATGGTATATACTTAATCTGGCTGTCTATTACTAAAAAACTCTGCAGCTGCTATTCTATTTTTTTATTGTTAGTCTTTCTTTAGCAATTCGACTAGACGTTTAAAGTAATTTGTGATTAACATTCTTAGTCTAAGAACTTCTTTTACATGGAAATACTGGTAAAAATTCTGATGGATGTGAGTTTCTTGGCTGCTTTTGAACATTTGTAATTTATTATTAGAGATGGCAAAAATGCGCCGCAGGACATAGGCGTACGCATCATAATAAATATAATAAAAGAAATTAATTAGTAATAAAACAATAAACTGTTACAATTTATAGCAATGTATGCCCAACTTACCCTATATGGCACTAAACCTTCTTTGCTTTATCAAGACGATGTTATCAACACCTTGGTCTACCGTAGCTGCATTAAGGCGGGCGGCCACTGTGAACCAAATGAAACTAGGAGAAACTCAGCAAAAATAATGGAAGCTAAACTAAACTATGTAGGAGCGGCCACTCAGAACTGGTTTTGTTTTTAGTTTTGTAGTCAGGTGTTCTTACAGTCTCAAGAAGCTGACGTGCACAAATTTTTAGTGAAAAATGAGTTCTACATCAACAGAAGTGATGTCAATGGATATAAGTTAGGAACCTGATGATTGAGATCTTTTTCAAGATGTCAGTTTAACGTACATGGAGGACACAAAAAAATGTTGGGTATTAGCTTGGTCATCACAAACTGGAAATGATCTGTAAAAACTTTGCAGCATCATGTATGTTTCTATGGTTGTCTCCAAGAGTAATGTTCGATGTGGTGAAAGAAAACCGCTGCCAATTACTTAAGGATTAGAACTCCTCACCGTAGTAAAACTCGACGTGGTGGAGTTTATAATAAAAGTAATTTTTGACGTTTCAAAAAAGTCAAATTTTTTGACGTTTCAAAAAAAGTCACATTTTGACGTTTCAAAAAAAGTCACATTGGTGGAATGTCACTAATATTTTTTTTAGACATTGGGACCGATTTTACTCATCAACGAACTCAATCTCTCCCTTGACCTCTAGAATGTATGTACCAAATTTGAAAGCTATATCTCAAAAACTGTAGCTGCTATCGCGAACCAGACAGACACACAGACAGAAAATTTTTTCTGCCTGAAATTTTGTATACCGTCATGATTCATCAAGATTCGTCCAGAAATGTAAAAAAAAATTCAAAATATTTTCACGAATACATAACTTCCTCACTTTAAGGGGTGAGGAAGTAATATGCTTATATTTTGAGAACAACCGTTTGACATCTATTAATGTAATACAAGCATACTTAAAATAGTCTTAGAACTCACGGATACGCAGATGCACCATCAGTACCATCACAAATTGGTCTTAATCTGGTAAAATCCGTGTTTTGCTTTAATACGCATGCGAACTTTTCTCCAACGGGCTCGTTTTTTGTGTCACCTATAGAGTGTAGCAGTCGATTTAATTCGTCCGCTAGCGAGCGTCATGTAATCCTTTATAGGTTCTTGTGAATAGTTTTTAAAGCTATTTCAAAAGAAACATCTTCGAATTTTTTCTGGCTTTCCTTAATAGCTGCAGCCTCGTCTGGATTGAATTGTAGTATTACAGCTTTTATTTATTGTAAATATTCAACATAATAAAAAGCTGCCTTCAACCATGTTCCCCAACGTGTAAGAATGTGGTGATTCGGAAATACTGGGACACTTGCTACGAAAAAGTTTAGGAGATGTAACACTTTTTTTGTACTTGCTATTAACGCATCTATCTATGGAAAACCTTGTCGAATAGTTTCTGCCACAAGGTGTAAAGCATGCACTTTACACGTAACATGTACCAACCTACAACCGTGTTCTTGAAGAGAACAGCCTACCGAACGCATTGTCGCGGCACCATCGGTCACAAACATCAACACTTGACTTTTTGAAAGGTCAAATTTTTCTAACGTCTCCAGCACCACCCGCGTAATTGTTTAGCCAGTACACTCAGTTAGTCTTTTGCTAGCTAGTAACAGTAGAACTGTCGGTTTAAGAGGGTCAAGTGCACGTATTACAACATTTAAAATAGAATTTTTTTTACAATCTATCGTCTCGTCAACACATAACCACAGCCGTATATTTTTTTGTATACATTTGATCTTATTTACAATGTTTTTGCTTACAGTTGGTACATAGTTACGCAACGTTGTGCGACTTGGTAACGTCATCTTGGGATTGTATTTATTCCAGAACTCCTGAAATGGTTGTTTATCGAGTATGTGCAGCGGAACATCACAGGCAATCAGCATTAAGACTGCAGTGGCGGCTGGTGAAATTTAGGCAATGTCATATCTTGGTATTGGAGCATGGAACCCAAGCGATACTTTAAAGCGTTACTATCAAGACTAAATGAAGTTTTGCAGAAAAAAAAATTACGATTAAAATTTGCGAAAAAAGTTAGAAAAATTGTGAGCCTGAAAGGTTATTTTTTAAACGATTTGTAAAATATTTGCAAAACATTTTTTTCCAAAATCAGGTGGAAAATATAACGAAGATATCAAATTTCATCAAAATATATTAGTTTTCTATAAAGTTCCACCGTTTTGAAATCTTATTTTAGATTCATTTTTCACTGTGCAAATTTCAAACAGATGCAACTTTGTAAAAAATCAATATTTTTTTATGATATTTGAAATATGTCATTATTTTTCACCTGATTCTGAAAAAAAAAAAGTTTCGCAAATATTTTACAAATCGTTTAAAAAATAACCTTTGAGGCTCACAATTCTTCCAACTTTTTTTCGCAAAATTTCTATAGCACCTTAAAGTATCTCTTTGGTCCCATGCTCCAATACTAAGACATGACAGCCTAAACACCAGCCGCCACTCATTAAGAGTAAATCGAACATAAACTGTGTTCTCGAAGGCACGCCTTTTTTTTAGTTTTATGTTGCATAGAATTTATGTGACGTTTATAATCACGTTTGTTCCAGCACATCAGGTCTGTCTCGCACACCTTCCAAATTATTATAGCACCATTGTAGAATGAAACCGGGAATTCATCGAGAAATTTATTCACTTTGTCAGCGTATGGTCGTTTTTTTACCCTTGTACACACTACGAGGCATAACAGTAGACTAAAATCAAATGTTAGTCTTTGCTAAAATAGTAAACAAGTCTCGCTTACGTATTTGGGTGTTTCTCTACTTGGCACCGCCCGTGACTTGCGAACCGATTTGCCAACTCTGTTTATTATCAGAATCAGATCAGGGTGGCCATTTCTAACTTCAAGATTTTGTTGAAAAATTTTTTTGACAATCCTGGCAGTGTCCGGTCTTGCATTATCTTGCTGCAAAATGAAATTAGGATCTTCCGGATTATTCTTTTACGCTGCCTGTATGGCCTTCTGGGGAAAATAGCAACTTCCCTGGACCGATTCCATAATCAGTGAGTTTCTGGTCGACTTATTTGAAGCACCCGTGCCACGTACCTCTGAGAATTGCCTAACTGCAATAGGGTAACAGCCCTAGCAACTTTAATCTTGGTGAGATGTCTTCTACGGACAATAGGTCTTTCAAGAACATCATTATTCATGATTGCAAAACTTTATTTTAACTTTAAGGATGTATGCATTAATGTATAAAATAATTCTGTTCTTAGCCCAATAGTCAGATTTCGACCATTTATTTTTTTTTACGGTATACGTATACAGAAAATAACTATGGAAGTTTACGAGGATCGGTCAATAAAAATGGAAATTGCAGATATTTGAATAAGTGATACCTATTTCATTGTGACTAGTTTACTTATTAGAACATACCTAAGAACCAGTTCGGTTCTGCTGAAGATTCTCTTCTAATCTCTACAACTTTCCTCTTCCGTAAGAGGCATTGTTCTAACACACAATTTGTTAATAACTATTTATTATTAATGTAATTCACTTAATGTTTGTTTTGTTTGTGGAGTTGAAATAATGGTAAATTATTATTTTTTAGATTAATATTTCAAAAATCACGTGCATGAAATGCACTGTATAAAAGATGTGTAGGGTTAATCTCTCAGGTTAGAAAATATGTAAAAAAACAAATTATTTGTTTACCTGAAAAATATATTTCTTTTAATAATTAATTTCCTATTTTAGAAAAACATTTCATTATTTTTTAAATATACTTAGAATTTACTTTCCAATATGTATTGCGTATCATATACTATATTGGCAAATTTACAAAAAAGTGAAAACACAAAAGTAATAAATAAAATACCGCTATTTTTAGGCATTATTGTAATATTTTGCAGAAAAATTCTATATTCTGATCAGCTTTGTTATATTTAAAAAAACATCAATTTAAAACAGAGATGTCAAGAGTTGACTTCGAGGATATAATTTAATTAAATGTTACGTTGATAAACACAGATTTGCAAAATTTTAGTATTCCCTTGGTTCTTTTTTATTTTAAATATGTGTACGATTATTTTTTGGGAGGGTAATTTATAATAAATATTTACATTTGAACAGTATTGACTTTTTGAAAAGTGACCAAACTGAAATTTTGATTAGATATGTTTTAGTTTATTTTATTACAAATTCTATATGAGTATTCCATGATAATTCATAAATATCAAATACTATTGTGTTTACATGCAATTTGCGGGGGTGGAAGCTTTTGGAGCTCGAAGGCGCCGATGCGGCACATAATGGACAGGACGAGTTACCTTTGACATTTAGCCAGCTCGAACCGGGAGGAGGAAATTCTGCAATAGCATCCTCGCGGATTTCCAGGACTCAGTACTTGAAACACTCGGAGATTAAACAAATTTCGTTTACTGATTAATTCTTACAATTTAAATTGTTTCTAATATTATTTTTTGATCGATAATATCATTAAGAGGAAATAAGCACAGTCAGAAGTTATTGTTTTTTGCTGGGCTATAGCCTAGCCTACTAATTTTTACTTACTATTTCAATCTGATTTTAGCAAGGGTTCGACAAGCATTGTCACATTTTTCAGTTATTAAGTGCAGAAATGTGGCACTTTTAAAATTTAAATATAAATTCTTTTTATAATGTAGTTTATTTCAAAGTTATTTACAACATAAAAACCGTTGGCTTATTTGACGGTGGTTATGACAACAAAGAAGCCGACGTTTTTATGTTGCAAATAAGTTTGAAATAAACTATACGCATTTAGTAAATATTTATTTGTAGATCAGCACCTGAAATGGGACCCACATATTCTATTCTCAATTAAATATCTTGTCCCCTGTAAAATTTTTATTTCTATTTCAAAATTTTCATTAATGTGTCTGCTCTCTTCTCCGCTCAAAAATTTTATTCTGGATATATAAATGTATAATGCAGCTATAAAATCGCAAAAAAAGTTAAAAAGAAAAAGAATTGACTATATGCATGTGTGTATACAGATTGATACAACAATACTATCCAGTATACACACATATCATATTCAATTCTTTTCGTTTTAACTTTTTATGATTTTACAGCTGCATTATGCATTTATACATATATATACATCCAGAATAAGAAATAACTGGACATTCCAAAGATAAATAAACACAATAATTTTACTAACCTTAGACCTATTATTATTTCTCCATTATTACAATAAATTTTAGAAAAGGCCTCACTCAATAATACTTACGTTTAATTCAACATACTGTTACGTGTTTCCCACAAACACCTATACTCGTAGATTCGTTGATTGAATGTCCAGGTAACACTTACTCACTACTTTATTTACTAATTAGCAATTAACAACAATAAATTAATTAATGTCTTAACTATAATCACAATTAAACACTTATAAGTCTCTTTCTTATTTGTTCTTTACTCGTTCACTTTCAACTAAGACTGATTCTCGGCCCACCGTGTGTCTTATTTATACATTCATTCACACAGTCTAGAGCATTCCAGAATATTCCCGACCGTTCGCGTACAATTCCAGTTTCATCTAACCAGTCTACACAGTTCAGTGGCGTAACACTGCCCCTTCCTTAAGCCTAAACGTCCCGATCAGGCAATTCATTGTTCCCTGCATACTTGACTAGTCTCTCTATATGCACCACCTTCATCTTGGATTTTGGACTTTGCTGAATTCTATATACAACATCGTTTAGTCTAGTGACGACAGTATATGGTCCTTTCCAAGGGCGGTAAAGCCTCGGGGACCTGCCTTTCTTTCGTTGTGGGTTATATAGCCAAACCAACTCTCCCACCTGGTACCCTCCTGAATTAGCCTTAAGATCATAACGAGCCTTTATATGGTCACTTGTTATTGCAATTCGCTCAAAAGAAGCCCTGGCGTTATATTGCTTATTTCTTATTTGTGGCCCCATTCTTGCCGCGCAAACTTCACATTGGCGGTACCAAGCCTCCACATCCTTCCAATCGGGTCGGATCCCTCTTTCTTTCCATTTCAGAATAGGACCAGTCTCGTTATCGTTTAACTGTGCTTCCCTTATCGACTCTTTTGTCCAATAATCCGGAACTTCAATCTTAACGGTATTCATTATTTGTACATTTTGCTGTTTTTCTTTATGGTGGCAAGACTTGCAGTCTTTCTGACACGGTCTTTTGGAAAGGCCATCTGCTATATTCCCCGAAGTACCAGCTCGCCAGTTTTCCTGCGGCTTCTCCATTACTGCGACTTTTACCCTCTCAGGGCTGCGCTGACGACAGTTACTCTGAATATGGCCCACTCTGCCACACTTATAACAGCGCATGCCTCCTCCACTGTCTCCCACTACTTTGCTGTTGGTTTTGTCTCGACTGGTGATTCGAGTTTATCAGTAGTTGCATGGACCTTTGTACTTCGGACATTACATCTTGAATGTTGAGCTCATGACAGTTCCTTTTAATATGGCCCAATTTGCCACACTTATAACAACGGATGCCTCCATTCGGCCTCCCACTACTTTGTTCTTGATCTTGTCTCTGCTGGGAGTTCGATTTTGTCAGTAGTTGTTCATCATCTTGTATAGATCAGATATCAGGCTTTGTTTTGTGTTGTCTGGCTTGTCTTCCTCCATATTCACAGCTCGTACTCTCTGATTTAATTGTGTGGTATCCTCATAGGCAGCCTCAATCTTCAATGCATGTACTAAAGCCTCACTATTAAGCTTATTCCTGGCCAACTTAAGAATTCGCCTAACTTCCTGGTCCCTTACTCCATCAATAAATGTACCAACTGCTGTTGTTGAAATTCCATTGGTGCATCAGGAGAGGCTAGATGGGCTAATCTTTCTACTGCAGCCTCGAACTCTTGGAGGCTTTCTCCACCTCGTTGTCTGCGTGATTTGAGCTGAGCCTGATATACTTGGGCAAGATGTTGGTCGCCATATCTTAGTTCTAACGCTGCCTCCAAAATGCTGAAGTTCTGTTGCTGTGCGGCAGGAATTGTTTGGAGCAGGTCTAATGCTTGGCCCCTTAGTGCTAATACCAATGCTGTTGCTTTTTCCTCATCGTTCCAGTTATTTGAACGTGCAGCTGCCTCAAATTGTCTCTTATAAGTTGACCATGAACTTTGACCGTCGAAGGAAGGTGGTTGTAATCTAGCACCAGACAACAGTACTAATTGGCCACCCTTCTCTCTTAATTGTTGTTTGAGTCGGGCTACTTCTTCCTTAACTTCAGTTATTTCTCCTTCAAACTTTCCTCTAAATTCACTGACTTCTTCTTTAACTTCCATGACTTCAGCCTGTACATCTTCCTTCAATTGTTCAGTGACCGAGAGCATGACTTGATGCTGTCCCTCCATGATTTGTCTCAATTCTTCCTGACGTCTTATTTCTAGGCTTTCCATCATTTTTCTTAAGTCATCTTTTTCTTCCTGTCTTTTTCTTTCTTAATCTTCCATAATTTTCCTTTGTTCGTCTTTCTCTTCCTGTCGCTTTCTTTCTTGATCTTCCATAATTTTTCTCTGTTTGTCTTTCTCTTCTTGTCGTATTCCCTCTTGTTCTTCTTTTTCTTCCTGTCGTCTTCTCTCTTGATCTTCCATAATCTTTCTTAATTCTTCCTGACATTCTCTTTTCTGTCCATTTGTTGCACCAATGCTGCAGGTAAGTTTTGTGTTTGTTTCTCCGCCATGCTACTTGTTGGCATTAACTCACGACACGTAAATCAGTTCAAAATAAAGTTGACTACGCTATAATGTCCATAAAATGTATCTATCACGACTATTTGTAGTAGTTTCCAAATAGAATGTTCTAGAATTTTCCCGAAATTGCACTAGTAGTTCTGTTTCTCAGTCTACAACACGTTATTACTAGTGGCACTCACGTATTTGCAGCTACTTCTAAATCGAATGTTCTAGAAACTTCTCGAAAATCCACTTTAAAGTCACTATTCAGTCCAGAAATAGTCCTGCAAACACTATCCAGTAGCTTAATTCTCCGTGTTACCACTAATTTCTGAGAAGAACACTGTAGAACATTTTCGAATATTCCAGTAATTTCTCTTCCAATCCATTTCTGACACCAAATTGTTACGTGTTTGCTATCCCACAAACACCTATACTCGTAGATTCGTTGATTGAAAGTCCAGGTAACACTTACTCACTACTTTATTTACTAATTAGCAATTAAAAACAATAGATTAATTAATGTCTTAACTATAATCACAATTAAACACTTATAAATCTCTTTTTTATTTCTTCTTTACTCGTTCACGTTCGACTTCAGACTGATTCTCGGTCCACCGTGTGTCTTATTTATACATCCATTCACACAGTCTAGCATATTCCAGAATATTCCCGACCGTTCACGTACAATTCCAGTTTCATCTAACCAGTCTACACAGTCCAGTGGCGTAACAATACTTACCTGATAACATTTTTAGGTCCTTCGATAATGATGTTACTGTTTTTACCCTTCTTGACTTTTCAGAGGCTTTTGTTACCTTATGCTGTGTTGTGCAAGATATTTTTGGGTATATTTTGTTTAAGTCTTATTTAGAAAGATGTTCCCAAGTAGTAGTTGTTCTTGATGACCGATATCAAATAGGTAGCTCTCCCATCACATCTGGAGATCCGCAACGCTCCGACGCTTTTTCTAACCTACACAGCCGATATTTTTAACTCTATTTTTTTGTAATATACAATAATAATATATATGACGCTCAATTAAAGTGATATTAACAATGCACGCATTAAAGTAAATAATGATCTAGCTAGATTCTATTTATCAGTATGTACTCAAAGGATTATCATCTAAAATTGAATCCTGACAAATGTGCCGGTATCTTACTTTCTCAAATGAAATTAAAAATAGTTTTATTATAAATCTTAAGTGGCATATAAATAATCAACCAGTTCATATTGCATAAATTTAGGAATATTTTTTTAAATATGCCATATTGCAAACCTGTTACAGAATATACTGTTTTCTTTGTACAATAACAATGCAAGCTTATATACTGCAAAATGTCTAATGCATGTTCATAGCATAAAGTGTATACATATATATTTTGATGTATAGGTAAACACTGTATTATTCTGCTTTCTAAAATTTTCAATCTGTATTTTTGTACTTTTTATTGTACCTTAGTTTTTGTTAGGTTAAGTTGAGCAGCCACAGGTTAGACTTCACCTTTTGTAACGAAAATTATACAAAAAATTTTTATACAATAAACATATTATCATTATTAGTTTCTGCCTATCTTAAGAATTGCAAACAAATTACAAGCCCAATAGATGTTGCTAATCATTTTAGCAACTTCTTTGCCAATATTACCAAATTGTGCCCCAAACCAAATATTGACAATATGAACATAAAAAGCCAACAGCATAGTTTTTACCTGTCACCCACAAACGCTGAATAAATTGCCGCCAAGCTAGCTGCAGGATCGATGATATTGTTAATAATGTTAATATCTACTATTTTATTTTATTTAACAAATGAATCATTCAGTACAGAGTTACATACATATTTCCATCAAAGAGCGTACCGGTATATAAAAATATAGGAGCTGACGTTGCTAATTATAGGCCAATATAATAATTACACAGCCAGTTAGCTAAAATTTCAGAACGGTTTTAGAAATATGAAATCTACAACTACGGCAACTTCTTAATTCGTAATCTACAAAGCACTTACTAGTAAAAAACATGCAATAATTGCTTTATTCTATGATTTGATCCATGCTTTCGATATTGTAGACCATCTTCTCTTAAATAAACTATGCGGTATTGGAGTCCAAAGTATACTGCAGGACTGGACTGCCTTATATGTGCATAATGGATCACAAAGTATTGTCGTGGAAGGAGTCAAATCAGATACCAAATAACAAAGAGCTAGAAATGAAGAAATGGCACAAGGCTCAATCTTAGGTCCTTTATTACGTCCTCACCCCTCAAAGTGAGGAAGTTATGTATTCGTGAAAAAAATTTTGAAAATTTTGATTGTATTTTTGGACGATCTCGACGAATTATGACGATACACAAAATTTCACACAGAAAAAATTTTCTGTCTGTGTGTGTGTGTGTCTGGTTCGCGATAGCAGCTACAGTTTTTGAGATAAAGCTTTCAAATTTGGTACACACATTCTAGAGGTCAAGGAAGAGATTGAGTTCGTTGATGAGCAAAATCGGTCCCAATTTTTGAAACGTCAAAAAATGTTACTTTTTTGAAACATCAATGTGACTTTTTTTAAAACGTCAAAATGTGACTTTTTTAAAACGTCAAAAAATGTGACTTTTTTGAGACGTCAAAAATTACTTTTATTATAAACTTCACCACACGTCGAGTTTTACTACGGTGAGTAAGTTCTGCTCCCCAAGTAATTGGCAGGGGTTTTTTAATATGTGTTGTAATACACCCTATACAAGTAGCTTATTGTAATACACCCTGTATAAGTAGCTTATTGTAACACACCATCTATATCATATGTGAATTTGCCGACTCTAAGAAAACGGTTTTGCTAAAGTCGGCGGGTAAAAAGGGAGAGTCAAAAATGGAGTGTCGGACGGTGAACATACGATTCAAGAGGACGTAGAGATGTAAAATTCGAAATTAAATTATGAAATTTGTAATTGTTTTAATTATTTGGGTTATTATAAAGTCGTTATTAGGGGAGTCGATCGTTGAACGTGGACGAGTCAGGGCGGGCGTAAACTTATGTCTACTACATAGTACATATTGGGGTAGACATTTAAATTATTTTCGGCTATAACTCTAGAAATTTTGTTGGTAAATTATTGCATAAGTGTCTTAATAATTTATGTGTGTGCCAATCGTAGAGAAGGCAGAATTTGGTGAGATCGAACTATTTTTGTAACTTGTAGCTAAAGAAATATTATATAAAGTATTAAGTGCTCTCTCCTACTCTCCAAGAGGAGTTTATTTTATCATTTTTTTATAACGCGTTATTAATAGTTTGTATTGGAAAAGTTATTATGATATGTGGGTAATTTTGATACGTATTATTTTATGAAACCTGTGTATCTTACTAATTCTCTGTCGAGAGTTCTATCCAAGACATTTCTAGGGCTACAGATCCAACCTTTGAAAGAGCTGGCACTACTAGTGTCTGTTCCCTCTGCAGTCTCAGGGGGTAGTGGCAGCAACCCTTATCCTTTATTTTGAGGGATATTGATTAAATTTTATTATAATAATGACAAAGGTGGGATTAAGAAACAAACATTTGATTATAATGCTGACAGCGATAGTTTACCACAATGGTGGCATAGGTGGGATGTTCACTACAGTGTTAACGAACTTACTTATCACTGCGTTACCTCTGATGGATTATACAGACTTTCTCATGTGTCAAAAGAACATCGATATAGTTGCACAAAATTGTAATGTAGTATTAATCCAGTCACTTAAGCCAAAAAAGAGGGTCAACCTCGGAATGAAATGAGAGATAATAAGCTGTAAACTTGTATAAACCTTTATTTTGGCGTTCTAAAAGTTGTCTCAAAAATCTCATAAAATCTCGTGTCCGCGTCTTAAGATATTCAAGGTCAAAGGTCACAAAAATCGGGTTTTTGCAAATATCTCGCTTCCTATGGTTTTAATGCCATTTGCGTTTATTATAAAAATTGTAGAGAATAATATTCTCTACAACTTTTGTTGCCAACATTTTTTTTATATACTCAACCGTTTTTGAGATAGAGGGCGAAGAGCGGCGCTTACCTATTCACAGCATAATGCAAGGTCGACCGTAAGTCCCGGTAAATAATACGCCGTATAAAGTATATAAATCATTAAAAAATATATAATTATGAATAATTTGCATTGTTTATTAATTAATACATTATATTTAATATTTTTCATTTATCGAATATATATTTGTTTAATATTACTTACCTTTCCGTGTAATCAACTGCAAGAATATTTGTGGATCACGCTGCGGATGCAGGAAATCGGGGTTGCAATGTTCTTTAGCTTGTGGCCAGTGTAATGAGCAAGCGTGCCTCAATTCTTCACCGTATCAAAGCGATCTCGATGAAGATAGTACATTTGACCCCGAAATTCTCGAAGATCTAGAGACAAATATCCTTGACAACGAAAATGATGATATTGAATTAGAAATTTTCGAGCGACCGGAAGACGATGATGAAGAAGAAGAAGAAGAAGAAAATTAAGACTCAAGTCCTTCTAATTATAAAAGTTTTTGAAAAACTTCCCCACATTTGAACTTCAACTGTAATAAATATATGAAAAAGTATTTCTAAATAAAGATATAATTAAAATGTATTTACTCTATTCTTTTTCTACTAAAATATAATTAACATATATATTAGAATATAATTAAAATATACCTACTTAAAGTATTCCACTCAACAATTTTTTAATTACACGGAAAGGTAAGTAATATTAAACAAATATATATTCAATAAATGAAAAATATCGTTAAATATAATGTATTAATTAATAAACAATGCAAATTATTCATAACTATATATTTTTTAATGATTTATAGACTTCATACGGCGTATTATTTACTGGGACTTACGGTTGACCTTGCATTATGCTGTGAATAGGTAAGCGCGGCGCGCTCTCCGCCTTCTATCTCAAAAACGGTAGAGTATATAAAAAAAATGTTTGGGACAAAAGTTGTAGAGAATTTTATTCTCTACAATTTTTATAATAAATGCAAATGGCATTAAAACCATAGAAAGCGAGATATTTGCCAAAAACCGATTTTTGTGATCTTTGACCTTGAATATCTTAAGACGCGGACACGAGATTCTATGAAACTTTTGAGACAACTTTTAGAACGCCAAAATAAAGGTTTATACAAGTTTACAGCTTATTATCTCTCATTCCGAGGTGAAACCTCTAATGTGACTGGACTATATCTACAGAACATGGGAGCTGGTATAATAATAATGAATCATCCAAGAGAAGTTTATTTTATCAGGGGTTATTAATAGTTTGTATTGGAAAAGTTATTGTGATGTGTGGGCAATTTTGATTTTTATTTTATTATACGCATTATTTCATGAAACCTGTGTATCTTACTAATTCTCTGCCGAGAGTTCTATCCTAGACATTTCTAGGGCTACGGATCCGGCCTTTGAAAGAGCTGGCGTTACTAGTGTCTGTTCCCCTTGCAGTCTCAGGGGGTGGTGGCAGCAACCCTTATTCTTTATTTTGAGGGATATTGATTAAATTTTATTATAATGGCACAGGTGGGATTAAGAAACAAACATTTGATTACAATGGTGACAGCGATAGTTTACCACAATGGTGGCATAGGTGGGATGTTCACTACAGTGTTAACGATTACACAGACTTTCTCATGTGTCAAAAGAACATCGATATCCTTGCACAAAATTGTAATTTGGTATCTACAGAACATGGGAACTGGTATAATAATAATGAACTTGTACTTAATGTAAACAAAACATTTAATATAAAACTCTATGGTAAAAATATTACTCCAGTTTATAACGTATTAATTAAATTATGTGGCAAATCTATAGAAAGTACTGACAACAAAATTTCTGGGCTTAACTATAGACCAAAAATTTACGTCGTAAGTTCATATAAATAATGTCTGCTCTAAACTTAGCAATATCTGTTATGTTATCAGAACTTTAAGAGCTACTTTTTCTATTAGTATTGAAAACCTTCTATTATGGTCTGGCGCGATCAGTATTCTTTAATTTTTTGAGGTTCATTAGCTTATTTAGATAAGCGTTTATAATCTAAAATAACATATTTAGATATCCACATATGTATACCCACATATCCATAACAAGTCAAGAAACTCGGCATTTTGACGTTACTATATCTATATGTACATATATGTATATCTCTCTACTTATTTGCACATTCGAACAAACCAAAATGATTTTTTGAAAATCACGAGATCCACACTCTCATTAGACGAGAAATAATCAATTAATACATTCACCTTTTTCTACATCTGACATAGCACAAAAATCTTATAATCGTCATAAAATCCTACAACAAAATGATTTTTTTTGAAAGGAGTGATATTTTAAATGTCTAAAAATAAATTAAATAAACATCTTACCTCAAACTGTTTTTATTCTGTGGATGAATCCTTAAACGATCGGTATGTTAATAGGGAGGTTAATATCTAAATTATTTTTATTTCTATTTCTATAATAGGATAATAATAATCACAAAATAAGTAACAAGTAATGTTTGTTATTAGATATGGAAGTCGATGTATCTAAAATACTTCAATTTTATTCTCGAAAACTAAACAGATTAGAGATAACATTTATAAGACATCTATAAACATTTAACTTGTTTATTTATGACCTAAACCATATTTTTATGTGCTAGACCAATATGATTGAAAAACTAATCTGATCTAATTTAGAGCCGGAGGGAATTAAAAAAAACCGACACATCGTGTAACAAAATGTCTGATAAACATACATACATAGAAAACAGAGACGAGACGCCTATTAAGGCCCAAAAACGTGGAGATATATCTAAAACTCGTTTTTTTTTTGAGGTGAAAGTTAAAAACATATTCACTATGATTCTAAATGAAATATGCTTATCTATTTTATTAGTTTTAATTTGTTTTGTTTACCAATTGACCGATGAAGACTTTGAACCTCTCAAGGTGAAAACTTACGTTTTCAATGTTTTACATAGGTACCTGCTTCAGTGAATGTATGTATATATTATATAAACATGATGCTTATTATAGTCTATACAGGGTGTAGGGAAATAACGTCGAACATTTCGGTGGGTGGTTCTACACCCAAAAATATGAAGAAAAGTTCATATGAACGGGAGTCCAGAAATGCTTCCTAACAGAGCTACGCCCTTCCAAAGATGGTATAAAAAAAATTGTTTTTCCTGATTTTTTAAAAACTACTGCTACTAGAGCGATGAAATTTTGTACATGTGGTAATTTTATTATGAAAAATCGTTTGGTGCTAAAAAAACGGGGGGCAACGACCAGGGGCTTACGAAATAGGGGGAGCTCCTAAGTAAAATGCCCACCATTTTTTTCTTTGAAATATTTTCCATTTTTTACTTTAAATATGATTTCCCAGAAAAATTTTTAAATAAAATGTACTCTTGGCGAGAAGTCGTAGAACGTATGGTTTTCTTTAAAACTCGATTGAAAAGTTCGATGTGAAAAGGGCGACTGATCAATTGCCCCTTCAAAAAATCAAAGTTGGCTTATTTCAACCCGTCAAGTTGTAAATGTGTACTGTAAAATGGAAGACTATTCTTTTGAAGAAATGGCGAATATGCATTTCATGTATGGCAAGGCCAACGGGAACGCTTCCAAAGCGCGTAGGCTTTACGAAGAATCATTTAATGACGGCAGAAAGATTCCCTGTGACAAAACCTTCTCCAGTTTACATCTCAGACTTTGCGAAAGAGGTACTTTCAAAAAAAATCGAGTAACTGTGGGAGACACCGTACCACTTGCACCGTAGAAGTAGAGGAAAGGGTCCTAGAATTAGTAGCAGTTAATCCAGGAACCAGCACCAGGAGAATTGCTATACAAGAGGGCATTCCGAAAATCTGTGTTTGGGAAATTCTTAATGAACAGTTGCTTTATCCTTACCACAGAGTCCAGGCATTAAAACCTCAGGATTTTCAGCCCAGGATTAATTTTTGTCAATGGTTTAGGCGAAACTGGCATGAAGACCCTAATTTTTTTAACTAGAATACTTTTCACCAATGAAGCCGGTTTCACTAAGGATGGAATAGTCAATTTCCACAATTCTCATGTGTGGGCTGACGAAAACCCACATCAAATTTTTGAATCGAGGCATCAACATAGATTTTCCATCAATGTTTGGGTGGGGATAATTGGTGACCATTTGGTAGAACCCTATGTTTTTCCAAATAATTTGAACGGTCAAAATTATCTAGATTTTCTGGAAAATATTTTATAGTCCTAAACTTACATTTTTATTCAAATCAATCATCAAATCAAAATATAATTTATTGTCCAGAAGAATTAACATTCTTGTTGACACAGCTTAAGTAATATAAGTATAAATAGGTAATATAATATATTATACAGGGTGAGTCAGTTTTTTGTAGACAAACTTTAACAGGAGATAGAACACATGTTTTTAAAAAGAAAAGTTCCTATAAACATATGTCGTAGAACGCTTCGTTTCCGAGATACAGGGTGTTGAATATAATTTTTTTTCTCGAATTTTCATTATAACTTATAAACGAATGCTTAGATTTTTTCCATGTTTGGGGGATAATGCCTTTTAATTAAGGGGCATAAAACAAGCGAGAAGAATGTTCAAAGACTTGCACAGTGGCGGAGTGGAGGGGGTGCTCAACCACTTTTTTAAACAGAACTTCTACACCAATGACTATTTTTTTAAAAAAACTGTTATTTTCATTATCTACATACAGTTTAACAAAAATAATGTCCTTTCTTCTATTTCGAAATTCCTGTGCGTTTCCGAGTTATTTTGATTTTTAGTGTATGATGTGGTACTAAATTAAGTAATTTATTTATTATCAATTATCGGCTAAATATTTAATTCTTTCAACGAAACCTACCTAAATATGGTTTGTTAAGGATTCTAAAAAGCCGAAATCTCTTATTCTTTATCTCTTTCCAATGTAGTCAAAATAAATATTTGTTATATCAAGCCATACTCAAATACAATACATACAAATACATACTCAAAAAATTCGAAAAAAAAAAATTATATTCAACACCCTGTATCTCGGAAACGAAGCGTTCTACAACATATGTTTATAGGAACTTTTCTTTTTAAAAACATATGTTCTATCTCCTGTTAGTTTGTCTACAAAAAACTGACTCACCCTGAATAAATTACTTAATTTAGTACCACATCAAACACTAAAAATCAAAATAACTCGGAAACGCACAGGAATTTCGAAAGAGAAGAAGGGACATTATTTTTGTTAAACTGTATTAGATAACGAAAATAACAGTTTTTTTAAAAAATAGTCATTGGTGTAGAAGTTCTGTTTAAGAAAGGGGTTGAGCACCCCTCCACTCCGCCACTGTGCAAGCTTTTGAACATTCTTATCGCTTGTTTTATGCCCTTTAATTAATAGGCATTATCCCCCAAACATGGAAAAAATCTAAGCATTCGTTTATAAGTTATAATGAAAATTCGAGAAAAAAAATTATATTCAACACCCTGTATCTCGGAAACGAAGCGTTCCACGACATATGTTTATAGGAACTTTTCTTTTTAAAAACATGTGTTCTATCTCCTGTTAAAGTTTGTCTACAAAAAACTGACTCACCCTGTATAGTATAAATATGAAATATAAATTTTTTTTTTTCTAAAATTTGTATAAGACAAATATAGTACGTCTTACGAATAAACATATTTAAAAACAGTAAAATTTATTTTAAAAGGTATAGTCGAAGTATTCTTGTAAGTTGTAATAGGTTTTAACAACAGTTTTAAATTTCTTGTTGGGGATTGTCTTTAATGTGATTAGGTAGATGATTATATATTTTAATGTCATTGTAAATAACAGAATCTTTGACAAGTGTAGACCTAGGGATTGGGAGGGTGAATATACCAACCTGTCGAATGGCATAATTTGAAGACGTCGTATTAAAAATGCTTTTGTTTATGAATTAAGGTAACTGTATCCAGAATGAAAATTGACACCACTGTCAGAATTCTGTTATCTACGAATAGTTGTCTGCAAGAATCACGAGACCTAGCTTAGCATAAATATCTAATAGCACACTTCTGCAGTACGAATATCGTTTGCATGAGATTTTTACTACATGTACCCCAGAAGGCAATTCCATATCGCAGCTGAGATTCGATTAGTGAGAAATATACGGTCTTTGCCGCTGAGTATACTAGTTCATTTGAGACTATCCTGACTGCTATAATTTGTTATTTAAACTAATAATGTGTTCATTAAATTTTAATTTGCCATCAATATTCATTCCCAAAAATTTTGTACATGTTTTGTTTTGAATCACACGGTCACCTAAGAGTATATCTTGCAAGTTACATCGGAAAGTAATTATATTTGTTTTCTCTATGTTGAACGAGAAGCATATAATTTCCTGAAGGGTATTCTTATCTTTATTATGCCAAAATATGGTGGTATCGTCGGCGAACAGTGTGAACTTTCCAGTAATATTAATTGTAGCTAAGTCATTAATATATAATAAAATGAGAATTGGGCCAAGAACAGAACCCTGAGGTACCCCACAGTTTACATTGAGTTTATTAGAGTTACTTGTGTTTCTGACGATTTGTTTGCGGTCTGTCAGATATGATTGGAACCATTTTAAGGTAATACCTCTGAATTTCAATTTATTTTTGGCAGCATCACAATGACAGCGACAGTAAGTACGTTCGTCTTCGAGCTAGTCTTAAAAAAATGACGGAGTTGTGTAAAGAAATTTCGGCCGTTCTGGGGAGAATTCTAACATAGATAGGCATAAGAACTATTTATGGAACGTATATAAAGATGTTATTTTCCGATGTCAGGTGGCCAAATACAGAGTTTACAAAAGACGACATTTCATAAGTACTCTCATTTATGCAAGTTATATTAGTTTTATAAACTTCTACGTAACGTTCTTTGCAAACTATATCTTTAGCCTTTTTGACTATCTGACATCGGAAAATAACGTCTTGAAGAGCATTTATATACGTTTACATAAATAGTTCTTATGCCGATCTAGAAAACTTCAACATTTAAATATTAAAAAAAAAAATCTGCAGAAATCGAATGTCAGGTTATGTTATAGATTTATTCTGCGCTGCTGTTACGGAATTGACGATTGAAAACAAATATTAATTAATTATTATAATCATTCTTATTTATTTTTAACTTTCACCCCGGCTTCGTGTTCGAGTGGTAAGGACACTTGCCTCTCACCCTGGTGTCCCGGTTCCATTTCTGAAACCGAATAAAAATGCACAAAACGTAAATAATTATAGGCCAACCTCTCTATTAAACTCGATGAGTAAAATAGCAGAGAAAATAATATTAAGAAGACTCAATAAAATCATAGATAAAAAACATTTAACATCAGACAACCCATTCGGTTTTGGGGTGGACACAGCAAGGCTCTCGCACTGTGCAGTCGTGCAGGACGTCACAGAGGGATGTAACAAAAAACAATCTACAAGTTAAAAGAAATAATTAAATTGCCGATTTACATCGTCAGTTTAATCAAAAACTACATTAGGGAGTACCCCAAGGTACCGTCTTATCCCCCATCCTTTTCAACATGTACCTATCAGATATCCCTACCTATCCTAAACAATACTATACGCAGACGACACCACTACTTACGGACAGGCATTTTACGTAGAGACAGCTACACAAAAAGTACGATACCACACGAACAAACTCACAGACTACTACAAGACCTGGAAAGTAAAACTTAACGAGGACAAAACCGAGACAATAACACTAACCAGGAAATTCACGAACATTAAGACTATAAATAAACTAAAAATAAAGAACAGGACAATAACAGAGAAAGACAGTTAAATACCTTGGTATTACATTGGACAAACGACTTAGATTTAAACAACATACAACCAACACGATAAACAAGACTTACGGAACATTAAATACCCTTTAATTAACAGATGACGCATACTAACAGACAACAAACTTCTATTATACAAAACAATACTGAGACCGACATTGACATACGCCTGTGCTGCCTGGAGCCACATTTCAGACAGGGATACAGGGGGGTTGTATTACCTGTGGTTTTAACCTGATTATGATAATTCTATCTGATTAGTATTGGAGCATGCATTTTATTAAAAAATCGTAAAAAATGTTAACGTCAAAAAAAAGAATTTAAATTATAAATAATGAATAACAATAGTAAATCAATAACAGAATCATTTTCTTCGCAAATCATTAAGTGGATTATAAATCTTCGTAAAAACGACCAAAAAATGCACAATTATTGAAAATACCTATCATTAAGTTCAAAAATACGTAAATACTTACCTTTTATTTTGTATCCAAATCAAAATAGTCTTGAAAATGTTTGATATAACACAAAAATTAATGTACAAATTCACGAAATCTTTCAAAATTACAAATATTCTCAAATAATTTTCAGCTACCAAAACAATACTTAAATAAAGAAAATATGGCAACACAAGTTCGGTCATATCACAGGGCGCATTATTTTATTGGTTGATTAACTGGCGGCAATTTTAAATTAATCCAAACTTAAAAAAAAAATGTAGTTAAATTTTTTTTAAAATCCAATCACATGAATACTGATTACATGTGTAGAATCATATACAATTAAAATTCTAATAAAATAAGTAGCAAAGAAGTTTTACAGAAAAAAAAATTGATTGATATTTGCGAACAAGTTGCAAAAATTGTGTGTGTCACAAGTTGTTTTGGACAATTTGTAAAATACTTGCAAAATATTTTTTTTATTTATAAAAAATATGATTTTTTATTAAGTTAATTATAGGTACCGTTTTGAAATTGTATTTTAGATTAATTTTTCACTGCCCTAATTTCAAGAAGGTGTAACTATAAAAACAATATGTTTTGAAGGATTTTGAAACGTCGATATATTTTTCACCTGATTTTGAAAAAAATATGTTTTGCAAATATTTTTTACAAATTGTCTAAAAAATCACTTGGGGGGGCACACAATTTTTGCGACTTTTTTTTCAATCGCCTTTTTTTCTTGCAAAATTTCTTCATTTAGTTTTGATCTCGATTTTGATTGTTATGCCTTAAAGTATCACATGGGTCTCATATTCCAATATGATATAACAACCTAAATTTCACCAGCCGCCACCGAAATATATTAGTCATATAAGTAGGTACTAAGAACACATAAATGTTGATAAAATTGTGAAATTATAGGTACTAAAAAAATATTACTAGCTTATAATTCCTATAATTTTGTGAAACTTGATTATCCTTCCAAGTCCTAAGCTGAATTTAACAAAATAACCATAATATATCTAGGTAATATAAACAGAGTAAAAAATCACTCGTCTGAGGCCCCCAAAATGTGCGCAAATGGGCTTGACCCGCCACTGATATTATTAAATATTGCAAGTAAGTAAAACAAATATTCGATAATTTAATGATACCAACTGGTATCGAGTATTTTCTATGTACAAAATAATAAAACGTTTCTTTTTTCCTTTCACAGAACCACAAGCCTGGGACACAACACACTGTATATAATTTTCTCGTATTAGTTCTTCAATAAATAAGTATATTTTGATTTAAAACTAATAATTTCATATACATAATACTTTTAAAATTAATATTTAATACATAATATAAAAAATAACTACAGATTTTTATTTATCAAAATAACATAACCTATATAAACATATTTTTTTTTAACTTACATTAAATTTTGTTATCATATTTTCCCAGGCCAGTAGCAATATTTAATGTGAATGCGTCTTTTTAAAAAATGTTTACAAAAAAAAATGTTCGAACTACAACACACTGCACAGGAAATAGCGAAATAAACACGGATAACTGACAGACACCAAAGAGCAGTTACTCTGCAGACACCGACAAAATTACTGTGACCACTCTGACTGAACTTCTGAAAACTACAAATAACCACAGAACAACCATACTAGAGTGACCAATATAAATTTAGTAAAATCTACAGAACAGCCTCTCTGAAGTTTAGGGGATTTTACTTTCCATTATTGGCGATCAATAATTTACAAGGGTGTTGTTTTACAAATTTTAATCTGTCAAATGACTCAAATGTGACATTGTTCTGTGATGTGACATTTAAACAATGAATATTTTTATATGAGACTAGTGTAAAAATATCATGGAAGAATGTGTAAATTCGTGGGGCCTGTTGTGTACTTCTTTTTATTATTTATAGTTACAAGTGGTAAATAAAATTTTATTCTATTAAAATATTAAAAAATCTCTAATTCAGTTTTCAAAAATCTGTTATAGAATCTAATTTAACAAATAAAGCTGTAAACTTAGGGCGCAATTTGACATTATCATGTCCAATTCATCGCACCAGAGATGTAATGTGGATAAGGGAGGGTCGAGAAGATTCGCAACATACTCGTATGACTGTCCTAGAGAATGGATCATTATTTATTGCACAAGTTGACAGAAATGACTCTGGGATATATGCATGTAGTAGAGAAAATGTTGTCAATTCAGATGTTAAAGCAAGGATTAATGTAACAGTAAGAAGTAAGTACTTTAAATTAAAAATTATACTTACCTGGACAGCATTCTGATACGTCGTCTGGGCGCATTTGGTTGTTAAAAACTCTCATAAAATTGAGATGTATAATGACGTCACACCTCGACAAATACGATTTTACCATTCTGAAGTCACATCCATGTAGCGTTTTTATGATACTTTGAACTGGGCTGAATATTGCCTAACATAGGTACATGTTGTTATCGTTGCAAACTTTTAACTGTTAAAAATTACCTCAAATTGTTTTTATTTGGCTTCTCACAAAACTTCACTGCAAGTGTTTATATTTTTATGAGTGATAATTTAAATAGTTCAAATTTTGGTAATTCTTTACAACAGCCACTTCTATATTTTTCGTGTTTTTTTTGTACACACACGTAAAGTGTCTCTATAGAAGACATTTGCTGCAAAGGAAATGTTGCGCAAATATATTTCGTATTTTCGCACTGTTTTGGGGCAAGGAAAATAAGTGACAATAGTTAATTGTACCGGCGCTGTCAACCCATAAGGAGTCATATAAAGCAGATATAGAATGTATATGTGTAAGTTAAACGCGCCGTATGAGGGTTATCGTAAATTCCACCAAACGCATTGAAAAATTTTATTATTTTTTTTGTGGCATTTCCCATCATAAGCGCAACATATAATTATGTGGGATGTATTCCTAACATGACGGAGCATCGTACTGTGTATTTGTTTTTTTCGTCAGGCAGAAGTGGCTGTTGTAAAGAATGACCCAAATTTTAACTTATTAAGTGGAAATTACTAATTCGAAAGTAGAAATTTTAAAACAAGATGTCAGTATTTCGATAATTTTACTGTATAAAAGTAAAAAACAAACCTCTGCTAAAAATACCACATATTATATACACTGCTCCAGGAAATTAACGCACCAACCAAAATTTACCATTATTTTGAATTTAATTTTTTTTCTAAACCATTTGTCCGATTTTAATATGTTTTGTTTTATTTTGTAGGTTAACTTTTCTGGAATATAAAGCTCTGCTGATTTTAAGTAAAAATTGCTCTACAGGAAGTAACAATAGAGATGTTTTTCATCAAAAATTCAAAACACTGGTAATCACTAGCAGCAAAATTAAAATCAAGTTTAGACTCAATTGTAGCCTCATCTTTTCTTGAAAGTTTAATTTTTGGTACACTTTTTTTTCTTTGCCATTGAGAGAGATGTGCCGAATGGAAAAAAAATCCAACATTTTTGTTTCTTGGATGCCACTTTTTGCTACTTAATCGATTTGTATAAATTTGGCGTCAATAGGTAGGCAATTTAGTAGACTACAAAACCTATAGTTCAAATAACCAAAATGAAGGACACCTTTAAAAATTGGGATTTTTCTTTCCTCGCTCTATAGATTTTTTTTAAATGAGCTTTTTAATAAGATTCTATGAGAATGATCCTTTTTCTTTATTTCAAGACTGTGTTGAGCTAAATCGGTCTATTAGTTATGAAGATATGACCCATTAAAAAATGTTAGTAAACACTATTTAAAAGCATACATTGGAAATTATTGAGTATATATCCCTTAATTACAAAAATAAAAAAGTGTACTGAAAACGAAACTATTAAGAAAAGATGAGGCTTCAATTGAGTCTAAACGGGATTTTAATGTTGCTGCTGGTGAGTGATTCCCACAGTGTGTTTTGAATTTTTGATAGAAAACATACCTTTATTTTTACGTGCTGTATTTAAAGAAAAAACAATTTTTACCTAAAATCAGCATGGCTTTATATTCCAGAAGAGTTCACCTACAAACCAAAACAAGAAACATTAAAGGTGGACAAACGGTTTAGTGAAAAATCAACTTCAAAATCATGGTAAATTTTGGGTTGTGCGTTAATTTCTTGGAGCAGTGGTTACTGAGGCTACATCAAATGAAATAATGACTTTATTCGTGCAGTGTAACCCTAAAACAACTCAGATTAGATGAGATATCAAAAAGAATGCACCTAATATATTCCAAATCCCGAATTAATATTTCACCAGTGCTTAGTAAATTTCCATTTTTTGTACTAAAATATCTATTCCAAAATTCCCTCTTTATTTTTCAATCTGGTAAAGTTGTATTCTTGTTTTCTGCCTATTCAGATACTTGGGCTAGAAATGATGTGACGTAATTAAGTGACATTACTACCTACCTATGAGGTCACTCAGGGTATCAGAACGCGCTACTGGTGTGCATAAAAAATAAAATGATGTATGTGGTACATGAATGTGTGTACATGTAGTGTGTTTATACGGTAACAGGCTTTAAAATGATATCACTGGACCATTCTTGCCATTTGAAATTCTGGGGGTAAATATTACTCCTGTTAATGGTTAGTACCATTCCAATGAAAATAGTGAATATAAAGTGTCGTCCCCCTTGAAAATAAAATTGACAGTTGATCACTGTCCTGAAATCGACCTTATCGACGTAGTAAAATTTGAAAATCATCATTGGTGTGTCTTTATAGAAGCAAACGCATGGGTGGATTTTCCGAAAATTTATATTAGCGATTTTTTTAGAAAAAAATCTAAACAGATATTCTTAATCAGCACCTTTAAAAACTCCTTTGTGCAAGATTTCATCGAGTAGGTTTAAAGATGTTTGAGATAGAGGCAAAAAAAAACTTTTTTTTTTTTTCATCGAAAAATAATTTTTTAGGGTAACTGTGGAAATTTATATGCACTGTAAATAGACAGGAGACGCCCCGTACTTTGTTGGCCAGGCACTGGCACTGGTGCACATATTCAGTGATTTTTTGGCATTCTGTATTAAAATGTGGTAGAATGATAGGAGAGAAATTAAGGATCATATAAATTTTTTTTTTCGAGATGTATTGTGGTATTTATTATTTGTTACCTTGACTTTGACCCTCAAGATCACTGAAAACGTTTTTTTTTACAACCAAAATAAAATATTGGCCACAAAGTGGATTTGTCCCAGAATTTTAAATTATATCACTTTTAAATATGTCATGTTTAGAGTATTTTTTGAGATTTTCAAAAGGGGTAACTGAGTGACGATAGCCAAGTGTGCCACGGCACTGGCCTAGTACTGACTCAAGGCACAGTGGTCTAATCATTGCAAGTTTGATTGGAAAGATTTGGCTGGTGTGAGTGTGGAAGTTTTTGATTGTAAGGTGGAGGGTAGTTAAGTTTAGCAAGTAAAATGGGCCTATGAAGGCCTAACTGCCAGGAAGCCACGAATCTGTACCTTTAACTCAATGTAACCATTTGAAAAAAAATTGTATTATGAGTTAAATGAAATGAAATTAAATGAATTGTTACACCACTGATATAGTAGCACAAAAAGGTTTTTTTTTTGTACTACATGACATTTTAGTTTTAGATATGATTTTGGTAAATTTTCCAAAAGGATCTGAGAAATTTCCAGAAATATTTAGACGTTTACAAATAGAACATTTCCTCCTTTATATCACTGGTTTAAATTAATGTTCTTTAGACTTTGGATTTCATGTTCATTATCAATGAATTTATCGGAATATTAAATGGCCATAAAAAATGTTTCTCAATTAATTTCCTAATAATTTCCTAGTACGTGGTTTGTGATTTTATTTTCAAACTAAATTATAATAATGGAAATGGGTAATATTCTTGTAATATTTGATTGCTGCCCTAGTGTTGGCTAGATGGGAACGATACTTGCCAGTTTGCTGACCAGTCTTTTTCCAGATGTACATGATTAACATATGACCATTCTCTGCTTTGGATAATAACTATAATTTTTTCGAGTAATTAGTAATAATTTTAAAACTTATTCTTTTTTCTGATATAATTATCTTTATATTTCTTGCATTTATTTATGTGCAAAATGAGCAAAACGACAGATTGTAAAAATTTATTAGGTATGTGGATTTCGTGGAAAAGTAAAATTGGGACAAGTTTCCACTGACTAATTGGAAACGTTAGACCTAACTTCAAGAATAAAAATATTGTCAGCAATTAGTACAACCAATTAGATATATCTGAAAAATTTAAACCTTAATAAATTTAAAAGTGAAATGAGAAGTTGTGATAACCTACCATTTTAAGTCCTGATGTCTTATTTCTTACCCGGCAAAAATGTTTCCACATGCATTGCTGATTTTTTATCATGGTTTTGAGATTTTTACTTTTGAGATTTTTACTTACCTACTTTATAACACAGTTTCAACAAATATACAAAAAAATATGTTGCTACTCTTATAGTGCTCTTAGTTTTAAGTTTAAAATGTAAATAAGTGTTGCCAGATTGTCATAAGCTCTTTCAGGATTTTATTTTTATTGTTGATGTTAATGGTTTTATTGGCTGTTAATATTAAATAACATATCTTTAACATTAATAGACTGGGCCAAATGCCGAGTGATTCAGTGACGTCGCAGAAAACGAATCTCTGTATTGTGTATTTATGGTCCGTTCAATGAACAGATAGAATTATGCCCCGCCCATAAATGTGCGCCAAATTCGAATAAAATGTTGCTATTGTTCGTATTTTTAAACCCCATATCACAAGATAAACTTAAAACAACATAAAACCAACAAAAAAGTGGCGTGCCTTTGACAACACAGTTTATGTTCGATTTAGTCTTAATGCTGATGCCTGTGATGTTCCGCTGCACATACTCGATAAACAACCTTTTCAGGACTTCTGGAATAAATACAATCCCAAGGTAACGTTACCAAGTCGCACAACGTTGCGTAACTAGGTACCAACTGTAAGCGAAGACATTGTAAATAAGATCAAATGTGTAATACACGGTTGTGGTTATGTATTGACGAAATGACAGATTGTAAAAAAATTCTATTTTAAATATTATAGTATGTGTACTGGACCCTCTAAACCGACATTTCCAATTACTAGCTAACAAAAGACTAACTGAGTGTACTGGTCAAACAGTTACGCAGGTGGTGCTAGTGACATTAGAAAAATTTGACCTGTCAAAAAGTCAAGTGTTGATGTTTGTGACCGATGGTGCCGCGACAATGCGTTTGGTGGGCCGTTCTTTTCAAGAGCACGGTTGTAAGTTGGTACATGTTACATCTAGAGTGCATGCTTTACCTCTTGTGGCAGAAACTATTCGACATGGTTGTCCAGAGGTAGATGCATTAATAGCAAGTACAAAAAAAGTATTTCTTAAATCTCCTAAACGTCTTCGCGCATTTCATAGCATACATGATGCTGCAAAGTTTTTATAGATCTTTTCCAGTTTGTGATAACTCAACTAGTTAAGAGGGTAAGTTGTGCATACATTGTTATAAATTGTAACAGTTTATTGCTTTTATTACTAGTTAATTTCTTTTATTACACTTATTATGATGCATACGCCTATGTCCTGTGGCGCATTTTTGCCAGCTCTACTCATCACTGCATCGAAATATGTTTTTACTATTAGGGTATTTTTAGATTGTTTATATTTATTATAGTTTATGCATATTAATTTAGGTGTGTGCTGCAAGTGTTTACATCATTCTCGTGAATATAAAGTAACACACCAACTTCATCTACTGAAAGTGTACCACAGACAACGAACAATTTTGGATAACATCAGTGATGGAACTAAAAGTGTTCTCAGACGTTTGATTCATTCATTTTTTGAAAGGAATGAATCACCAACTCTGAATAAAATGTTAGCGTTGGTGCATGAAGATGAACATCTACCTCGATTAAAACAGAGTACTTTGAGGACATTGACAACAGAAATTGGCTTTCGGTGAGTAAACCAAGTTTTTATTTCTACATATTATAATGTAATTATTGTGTTTGGCACTATAGGTTTGCAAAAAGGTCACGTGATAGTGTCCTTAGGGAATAGAATGATTTGTCATGTGCAAAGCCAAGAGAAAAAAATTGTTGCAGCTAGACATTGTAATGGACATTGTAGTAGCCTGAACATTTATGTGGGGGATGACTCTTCCTCCCCCCCAATTTGCCCCGCCCCTTGGTCCGGGGGTTCCCCCCCCCGTTGGGGGGGGGTTTTCGGGCCTTTTTTTCTTCCTCTTTTTTTATAATCCCCCCCAAAAAATAAAACCCCCCCCAAAACCCCCTTTTCCCCCCATTACCTCGTCTTCTCCCCCCCTTTTTTTTTTTTTTTTCCTTTTTTTTTTTTTTTAAAAAAAAACCCCCCCTTCCCCCCCCCCCCCCCTTTTCTCCCCCCTTCCCCCCCCTCCCCGGGTGTGGGTGTTTTTTGGGGGGTGGTTTTTTTTTTTTTTTTTTTCAAGTACAGTATGCAAATTTTTTGTTTATGTTTCTCCATTTATATTTTCGTATGATATAGTCTGATCTCTCTTAAGTTTCTTCTTGGTTCTTCTTACGAGCAGTAATCGATCCTTGTGAATATGGTGTGTATAACATGTATCGTTTTTATTGTTATTTTATTAGATTTTAGGACAGTGTTACTTATTTAGTATTTATTTTCATACAAGGTGCAGTATGCATATTTTTTATTGTTTGTGTTTACTCCATTTATATTTTCTTATAATGTAGACTGATCTCTCATAAGTTTCTTCTTGGTTCTTCTTACGAACAGTAATCGAAGCTTGTTAACCCTTTATTGCATGATTTTATTTTTCTTTTTTTTAACATTACAAAAAAATATTTTTTGAGGATATGTTTAAAGGTGTAAATAAAACATATACACCATTCTAAGACAAACTTTTTTATTTAAAATATATTCCCAATTGGGCACAGTATGGTTATAAGCTGCACTTTAATACATATTTAATTTGTATGAAGTTCTAGAAAGCAAGCTTTTCGCATAAAAAACACAGGTATACTTTAAAATTTTGACAGGTAACTCTGCTTTTACCCTTGCATCCCACTTTTTTACAGGCATAACATCAGCAACTTGATCAACTTGTGTATTAGGGGACCAATATCACCTTGCATTTGGCTGTTTTATAATTGACATCCATATGAGGATACCCAAAAATCTTTCCAACTCTTCCTTCGATAAATGCAGTGGCTTGTTAGGCCATATCTGAGAACTGAATAAAACTGTTTAATAAACAATACTATCTAAAAGATGACATCAAAGAAAAGCTTTAAAATTTTATAAGGAGTTGTCAGATTCTGGACTTCTGGAGGAAGTAGAGTATTTCCTTGAAATTGGGTATCTTCTGCATTGGTATTCGTAATGGAATTCTTCCATTTGACTTCAGCTGCTTTACTTGTCGAGGGCACATTAGGAAGTATGTCAATTAAAGGTACTTCATCATCATCACTACTATAACAAACTAGTTCTTCATGCTGCATATTATTTTCCACCAAAATGTTGGATTCATCAATATCATCCTCCAAAATGGAATCCTCACTGTCAGAAGGAAGATCTCTTATGTGCATCGAGTTTTTTCCATAGAATACTTTGGGTATCAGTGTACTAAATTTCTCTAGGTCAGTATCCATAATTAACACCTAAAAAAAGTAAACACCTAATATCTACCAGCTATGCATACTGTTCCCCAATCGGGAACATATGTATTTGCCAAAACATGCCTTCACAAATACATATTACCAGGCCATTCTACACGACAAACAGATATTGAGAGTCTGAACTAATATTTTTACAAAACAAAACTTAACTATATTGCTATTTATAAAAATTATCGAAAACACGTCTAAATTGCAACAGCTGATCGTTAGGTTATGTCACAGAATACACTATTTCAATTCTGTCACAATGCCGCCTTCTGTTGGTCGTCAGTTGAACATTATAACAGATATAAATGGCACACAAATAATAGTCCTGGTTTAAAAACATAATTATCTTGAATCTAAAAAAATTATTTTTATTCTACAAATCTTCATATTAAAATAAATCCTACCAGTTATGTGAAATGCGCCATCGTGGTGGATTTACTTTTCGATAATATTTATGTATATATTTTTTTTTGTTACAAATAATAAAGAATTTTAACCTGTCACCTAACCTAACCTAATTATTTTAATTCTCCAGAAATCAAAAACTGTAGTGTGTGAAATGGGATTTTGCAACCGGCACCTCTCCAATTCTATCTGTTCATTAAACGGAGTATAGTATACGTGAAACATACAAACAGATATTGCATTGTATCAAGTAGATAAAGGACGACTGCACATTGAAAATTAACCCCTATTCGGAAAGCAGTATTAAAAAAATTGGTCACATTAAAGCAAAAAAAAAATGGTTAGTGGTAGACGAAATGTCGGATCCAACAGGCAATTAGGTATGTGGCAAATGTGATAACTCGAATTCTAGATCCTGCTGGACTATCGTCTGCATTTTTACCTGTTAGTAAGGTTTGAAGCCGTAAGTGAGAAAACTACAGAATCTAGTTGTAATATCGTTGAAAGGAATATGTATTACTATACTAGTTCACAAGTGTTAATGCTAGTAATTAGTCCAGCTGGCCACTTGCTAGAAGCTGTCTTTCCACATTTAATACATGTAACATATATGGTCCACTCAAGGGTAGACACGTTATTGCAAATATAAAACAGATTTTTGGGAAAGTCACTAAGCATGCTAAGTACTTTTATGTGATCCTGACATCCCACTGCTACCACAAGCTGTTTTAACACGTTGGGAGACATGATAGGAAGCAGTTCTCTATTATTACAAGTATTTTAATGACATAAAGACTTTTATGAAATCAGATGATTGTTAAATCAATGAGAGGCATGGAAAAAAATTGAGCGAAATCGGACAATGTTTTTTGTATGTTTTTCCGTATAGTTCGTGAACGTTGGAGATATCTAAATTCTGTAAGGATATTTGAATGTATTGATGAATGTGACACTAACACACTCATGTATTTTTAGCCAATGATCACAAAATTAAAAATGTATTACTAATATTTGTTGTAAATGTTCCGGAGTTAATCTCCGGCGCGTCTCATTAAAAAAATATTTGTATTGTGAGAGGGACCATTCAGCGTCGACAGATGTAATTGGCGCATACGTAAAATATGTGAACTTTTTCAGAGAATCCGTATTTGTCTTGTGTAGGAAAGTCTACTTATTTGCCATTTATAAGGTCATCTGCCACCCTGCAGACCGGTGCGCGGGAAATTCAAAAACAAAAAAAGTTTTGAAATATCTTTAAAAGGTCAAATAGATGTGAAATATGTAAAGCATAAACTGACAAAACCGAAAAAATCCTTAACTCGTGAAGAGATGTAGATATCAAAAAAATAAATGAAAAATACCACCTCAAATCCCAGGTCGACTTTGGCATCCTACTATCCTGTGCAAAAGTCTTAGTCCCTTTGGATCGAAACAGAAAAGTTTTGAAAACAAATCTTTAAAAGTTAGAATAGATTTTTGTTGGCTGGCCACAAGCACTTTAATTGTTAGTTACGCCTCTGCTGTAAAGACTTTTGATTGGTTCCTTGTTAAGGGCTACTCAGCAGTAGAGGTTTGAATCCTGTACCTAATACCATTCTGGTTCCTAAATTTTTGTTTATAGATATAATACCTCAGTCCTTTTTGAGTGAGTGTTGATAATAAATTGACTTTATCAACGTTGGATATTACCGAATTCGCTAAAAAAAATTACAAGGTAAGGTATATTATGTCATACATGCATAATATATCTACGCGCTGATGCATGACCTACAGCCAATCCTGGTTGTGACGTCATTAATACCTAAATTCCAAGCTTTATTCATCACTCATTTTCAATACAAAATATCTCGGCTCCGATGGGAGAAACGTTCGCATGGATTTTCACTATGTTTTATAAAATAAAACTTTTGTATTTAACGATGTTTGAGCTTGTGTACCAATAATAGTTAGTGGCCTATGTTTTTAACTACTTAACTTTACAAAAGCATTAGAGAATTGTTTTTTTATGATTTAGAACTGATAATAAAATAGTTTACTAATAATAATAATGTCATGGAAATATCACTGTTTATCGTATCACTAGTATCGTGTAATTCAGAATCCCTCTCTGGAAGTGTCATCCGTGATACAATGATATTAATCGGTGTCACAGTGAGCAACACCTTTCAGTTGATAATTTACAACTATTTTTTAAGTGCAAATGTCACCTCCGTGGATGTTGAACGATTATTTTTGCAATATTTTTTAACTAAAGTTATAATTATTACTTTTTCGTAATTAATAATACTATAATATATAATAATTAAATTATTTCAAATTAAAGTTATCTTTTTATAATAAATTATTTTTTAATAATAAAGTTACTTTTGATAAAAGTTAGTTTTATAACTAAATTAAGAATATTTGAAAGTAATTGCTAAAGTTACTTTTATTGAATAATAAATATTCATGTTATATAATCCTTCCTATCAATTAAAAATATGACAAGTGACAGGCATATCTTATCTATAAGAGGGCAAGTGTTAGTACGTTATTAGCTGTTACTTTAGTAGAGTAGAGTCTCTTTATTGAATTGTACTAATGTCTGATAAGGAAGTAAAAAAAAAATAGTTATATTTTGTCTATAGAAAAGATTTTATAAAAATATTAAGAAATATAGTTTAGTAATGATAATATGAATTCTGAGGAGGTTGATGATATAGGCCGAAATGATAAAGTCAGAGTAGGTATATAAAAAAAAATTAAAAATAAAAGAAAATTTAAAAAGTATAATAAAATAAATAAAAAAGTGGATATTAAATTTTGTGGAAAAGTATATCATTATTAAAATATACTATTGCGTTACAATATACCGGGATTACGGTAAAAGAATTAATAAAGATTAGTTTGAAATTAATTTTTAAGAATAAAAATTTGAATGTGAATATTTGAGTAAAAAGTTTTGTATTTAAGTAAAATTTCAGGGAAAGAAAAATTCAAAAAAAATTGAATGGTAAATTAGTTAAAGTGTTAAAAATAATTCATATGATTAAAGAAAAAATTGTGTTTTGTATAAATTTTTAAGTCTAGGTAAAAATAAATAATATAAAAAAAAATAAGATTTGAGTTTATGATAAAATTAAATATAGAAAAGACAAGTGTCTAATATTTTGTGAAATTATTGATGTTATTAAAAGTTAATAAAAGATAAATTTATTATTTTAGAAAGGATTTTCAATTTTTATCTATCTAATTATTATGTATTTTTTAATAATTAAATAACTAAGATCCTATGAATTAAAATAAAAATAAGAGTAATGACAGTAAAACAAGAATAATAAAATTAAAATAATATAAATATAATATTATTCAAAGTATATAATTTATTAAAAAAAGTGAAAGTTAATAATAGTTATTTTAATAATAATTAATAGTAATATTATTTTTAAGTAACTTGCCTAGCTATGTATACAATTCTGTTTACACTACTGAAGGAAGCATTTCTCAAAAGAAAATATAGAAACAGTGTTGCTCATGCCCTTTGGGTATTTACGTATACGCTGCCTCATGTCTAATGCCTCTGAATTACTACAGAATTTGACCCAGTCTACTTATTAATTAATTGTTACAGTTATCATTAATTTATCCAATTTTTCTTTGTTTTGTCTTCAAGAAAAATATACATTTTCTTGAATGTGGCTGTAAATTGCACATTTTGGCAGTCCTACTCAAACTTTACAACAGCTAATTATAAGATTTACTACGCATGCGCATTCTACTTTTCCATGTGGAAAAGTGCCTTCAACTAGTCCACATTTTCGGACATGTCTGATGGACTTTTCTTCCAATGCACTTGTCTCCCCCCACATTTCTAAAATTTATATGTTTTAAAACAAATGTAAAAATTTAATTTTGTTTTAAAATGTTCGTCAGTTATTGGATTTTTTATAATGTATTAGAAGGAAATGTTCAATGAGCGCAATACTATAAATCATTTTCTAGCTCCTCCACCAGCATTGGTCAACATTGTTGTACATCCAAGTACTATACTTGCCCTTATTTCATGGAAAGTTCAGGGCAATGGAGGTTATCCTATTATTAATTTTACTGCTCAATACCGTTTAGCCTACACAAACGTCACAAACGTCAGTTGGATACCTATTTCGCCTAATCATATCACACCCAACTCTGTAAGTTTTCATATGAACAGGTTTAGCTTGTTGTTGCTTTATGTCTTTTGTTGTAATTTTTTTAATAGATTATTTATTATTTGACCGATTTATATGAATATAAAAAAGAAGCAATAGAAAGTGGGTCGTGTTTTGATTTTATGTGCTGCATTATTTTTGTGTCGTCAATTGTGCATGGATGGGTAATTTTATTAATAATTTTAATAAGTTCAGTTTTTTAATTTTACAGCGTCGAATTGAGGTCTACAAGTTGCTACCAAATACAACTTACCAGTTTAGAATTTGGGCAACAAATCAATTAGGTAAAGGTGTAATAACAGAAGTCAATTCAACAACTTTGAGTGTATACAAAGAGCAAGGTAAATTATATCATTTACAGATGGTTATTTTAATTTTTAATTGTAGTAAGTTCTCGTTTGAATCAGAGATTTTGTCTCTGGATTTTGAAAATATGCAAATAACCGATTTTTTTAACATTTTGTGATTTAATGCCAGATTATAGGATATCTTGAAATGTTTTATTTGGTCAAAATAATAAATCCTTAGTTAGTAGATGAAAAGTTATCTTCTTTCTTCAAATTTACGATTTATATCCCATATTTATGTGGTTTTGAGTAATGATATTGCATATGGCATTAACAACAAACAATAACAACAAGATACATTACAAAGCTAGTAATGTTACTTCATTTCTTTAAGACATTTTATTAATGCCTATTTTGCTAATGATGTAACATTTTATGTTGAAGTTGTGGATGCATGTTTAAATGTATATATGTACATATAATATACACCTTTATGCATGCAGAATCTAAGCTGTCAGTTACACGAATTAGATATTACCAACATCAGATGGGCAAATGAAGTAGGTATTTGAATTTTCTATATTTAAAATGTCTTACTAAAAAAATTATATCTTATGGCGGTCCTAGACAATGCGTGCATTCGTCGAACATTTGCTATTCGGGATCCTTCGCTCAGCATAGGAGGCTAACTTCGCCGAACGTTCATTAATCGTTCATTTCCTACGGATTGTCGGTAAATTGGCGAACCCCACTTTGTATGCCTTCGGCAAAGCTCCCACACGATTTGCTAGTATTCGCGAAAGGTTTTCTGCGGTTTTAATTTATTTGTCCATGCCAGTGCAGAAGGAGTTGTGAGTTTATCCTATGAGAAAAATGGAGTGAGCAAATGACAATATTAGAATTTTTGCAACTTTATGAAAAAGAATACGTTATTTGTCGAAGGCATCTGAAGCCGAACATTCACCAAACCACCAAATAGTGTGGAAGGTATAATGAATGTCAAAGTAAATACACAAACATTCGCTTATTTGCCGAATACACACAGCGTCTGGGACCGTCTTTAAGCCAACAACCTGGATAATAGACGATAATTGTTTTATTACGGTGCCAGTATCTTTCTGTTATTTATGGTTTGCCAGAACTCATTTGACATTTTCATTTAAATTTATTATTATTTTTTTAATTTCAAATTTATTTTAAACAAATATCTATTTTAATGTTTTCGAGGTTAAACCTTTCGAGTACCATAAAATACCCAGTTTCTGTACCTGGCTATCGAAATACCTGACTCACTCTGATTATCGAGAATTTTTTCAAATATGTAGGCTAAGGGATTTGGAAACAAACAAAATAATTTTAGATCAAATTTACACTGAATGAAATTCTCACAAATAGAAAATATGAGCAACCACTAACAAAATGCTCCCTCATTATCTCATGCCTGAGTAAAAAGAATTCATGATATGCTTAAGAAATGTTTGAAATTTTGTGTATTGTCATAATTCGTCGAGATTCGTCCAGAAATGCAATAAAAAATTTCAAAATTTTTTTCACCAATACATAACTTCCTCACTGAGGATGGCGAGGGGCGCCAAAAAGCCAAACGCGAAAGAATTAACGTGAAGTGAAAGCGTCGACCAAAGGGCGCCGAAAAACAATCTCGCTCTACCCTGATCAAAGGCTAGGACCGGCGCTGTTCTTAGGGGCTATTCATACTATCAATTCGTGAGGATTTCACTGTCCAAAATTTATCTAATCTAATGTGTGAATCGTAAGTGTTTATGCTCTTTTTTTAGAATTGGCTAAACATTATTTAGCCGGGGTAGAGAAATTTGACACCAAGATATGGGCAGTTGCTGTGGGAATTGTAATGGGAACTTTGATTTTGTTAGGATTAGGAACATGCTTTTTGTTGTATCAAGAATGTCGTATTCCAGGGGGTAAGTAAAATTAACCATATATTTTTTTTAATACTATTTCCATTAAGTTGTAGAAGAAATCAAGGTATTTTACCATTAAATAAAGCGATCAGAGGAATTTTATAAATCCATTGGCCTTGCAAAAACTACAATTGATTCGGTTATTTCTTAAACACCCTAAGTCAGTTTAGGCAATTTTTTGGAAATCGAAAAAACCTGTAGCCAGTGCCTTAGAGTATTTACTTGCTGCATTGCTTATGACAGACATCGAGTCGACTTTATCAAATATGCTAACTTATGGTATTTTAGCAGCAGTGGACGAAAAATGACCGAATTGGCAAATTTCCGTGGTTAACTCATTTTGACTTAAAACTGACGTTTAAAAAAATTCAATTATCAATTTTTTAGTTTATTAAAATTCCTATATATATTTAATTTACCTTAAAATAATTTTCATTTTCAGATTTTACTGAATTTAAATAGGTTAATACAAGCCCACCGTCATATCATTTGGCCCAAAAGATAATTTGGTGGTAACTTAAAGACGAAATCCGAAATAGTAATGAAATAAAGTTTTGGCGTTTGATAAAACTTTCATTTGTTAATTTTCCAATGTGTTTTGTTTAATTCTGACAGACACAACATATAAAAAGAAAATGAACAGGGCAGTATTTTTCAAACAAAACTTATATGTTAAATTTATTTCATTTGGCTCATAAGATTAAAATTGTGTTTCGTTTATCGTACTAGCCTTGAGTTGAAACAAAACAATTGCTAGTCATTGAGTGTTGTTAGTGACATATTGTTAGTGGAAATACAGTATTCAGCTTAACATTATGGTATGGGGTAAAGCCTTATCCGACGATTTACGCAATGTTGTTGTTAATTTACATAATTCTGGTCATATGAGTGGTAAAATTGCCAAACAACTGCAAATATCTCATAATACTATACGGAATATCGTAAAATTATACAAAACTACAGGCGCAATAGAAGAAAAACCAAAATTAGGCAGAACGTTAAGTATAACACCGACCAATATGAGAGCACTAGAGCGTATTTTAAAAAAAAATCGTCGTGCTAATTGTGGTGAATTAACTGTAGAGTGGAATCAAACTGGAAAAAATATTTCAAAATCAACTTGTCTTAGGAGTATTAAACGATTGGGATATAATTTCTACACAGATACATTTTTTAATAGGTAGAAAAAAATGTGCATTTTATATTTAACTTTTAGGCGAAAGAAAAACCATTGCTAACTACAAAATAGAAAAAAAATAGATTAATTTGGAAGAAGAATCATCAGAATTGGTCTCAGATGCAATGGAATAGTGTTATTTGGAGTGACGAATCCAAATTTGAGGTGTGTAGAAGATATCCGAAGTAGGGTTTAAGGACAAAACATGAAGCATATCAAACAGACTGTTAGCGCTGTAAAGTAAAATTTCCAGTGTCCGTAATGAATTGAGGTTGTATGTCAGCACAAGGAGTTGAAAATTTGCACATCATAGAAGGCACTGTCAATGCTGTAGAGTACATTAAAGTTCTTAGAGACAATTTATTGCCATCTACTGAGATGTTGAAACCTAGAGAAAATGGGTTTATATTCCAACAAGATGGCGTTGCATGCCATACCACTAAAAAAAGTTAAGAACTGGTTGTCACAAAATAATGTTGGGTTGTTAAACTGGACATCAAGTAGCCCAGATCTCTTGCCAATTGAAACACTTTGGCACAATATGAAAAAAAGTTACGAGCTCAGCCATCTAGAACCATCCCCGAATTGAAAGGCAGGCTGACTCAAATTTGGAATTCAGTCACACCAGGAGAGTGTAAAAACTTAGTTGACACCTTAACAAAGAGAATTCAAGCTGTAATAAAGCAAAAATGCGATGTTACACAGTGGTGACTGTAACCGTTGACATTGTACGATCTTGGGCCAAACAAAATGAATAGTTATAATAATTTTTAAATTACTGTTCCCTAATTATCTTTTTTTTTTTTTTCAGATAAAACATTGTCATTATATTCCTAAAGTTACTGTAATTAAAATGTGAAAGTTAGATTCAATACATTTTTCTTTTGTGTTCACACATAAATTTTTTTTATACATATAACCGCTAAGGAAAGGCTGAGCCAAATGATGTGATTCTGGGCTCGTAAATACCTTCGAGTGCCATTGTGTTTTCAAATCTAAGTACAGCAATTTTAAGACTTGATTTTATAACAGATTATATCTTATACCAAATTTAATAAATTCGAGCTGCAAGAAAAAATATTGATCATAAGAGCCTATATTTCGGATGACATTGATGTAAACATCAGGATAGGTATGGGAGTGTAGTATGAAATTATAAAAATTCTTACCCCTTTTTGTAGTTTATTGCTGATTCAACTGAAGGAGATTATATGAGGGTAGCCTTTCAAAAAGCATTAAGTTAATTTTTTAAAAGACGCATCATTATGTAGGGCCCCACAAGTACTTAGACTTTCAAAAAGCATTACATGCACTACTGTTTGACAAACAAAAAGCATTTTAAACTGCGCTAAGTGAACTTAATTCTTTTTGTTTGTTCATGTATTTATTTTAAGTATTTTTAACGCTTTTTGCTTGTCTAAGCAATTTTGAATTTTAAAGTTTCGTACAGTGTGAGTCTTGCGTCAATCGCCTTCTCGAGGGTACATTTTTTGTCTTTGAGCTCTTGATTTTGTGAAAAAAATTGCATATTTTTGTGTTTTTAAGACTTATAAAGGGCATAATGTATAATGAACATGTAGTTGGTGATTCTGAAAGAGGCAGCAGAAAACGAACACGGCATTTAACATCATGGGAGCGAAAAAATACTAATTTTTTTGTAAGGTTTCTTATTATTATTTATTATTTATTTTTTTTTTAATAAAGCATTGCCTATTCTTGTATAAATTCAAGTGTATTAAATCCAAAAGACGTATTTTTTAACGTTTCCGCCACAAAATACCTGAATTGCTGCTTCAGTTTTTCAAATATTTCCAAAACAAAAAGCTTTATATCTTCCATAGACAAACAAAAAGCATTATGTGGTCCAAATTACCACTACCCTTTCAGAAATTTTAGATTTTTGTGTGCAACTCTTTGCATTTCTAATAATAACAATTTTTTTTTGCTATTTTTTGAAGCCGCACTCGTTTTTCTCCCATTTTAATATTCACAGTAGCAGTTTTTTCCACTTTTCTCGGTTTCTCTATAGTATTACCTAACGCTTTTTGAGAATCTGCTCCTCATACATAGTAGTGGGTGCATCATTGTCGATCCTGCTACAGTTGTCTTATTCTGACAGCACTGGATTTACTTGAGAGAAGTACCACTGTCACTGATACTAAATTTGGAAAGGTGTCTGGGTAACACTGAACATAATGTGTAGACACTCGAGTCACTAACATTAAATTGAATAGTTACATTACTGATCAAATCCACATAAATAAAAATAGAAAACACGTGTAGTAATTACAGACTTTCGTGACCATGATAGGGTGTTGCAGTTACACCTGTCCTTGCAACACAGAAGGGGGCTGCATGTTTCCTCCCTGGCACCGGAGTAGATATCTAATTGTATCTTATTTGGGAAGGACTGTATCGTGTATTTCTACGGTTGGTTTGCGGATTGAATAAAGTTTTAGCAGAGTGGGTTTCTAATATTTTTAATTTTAACAACAATTTTAACAAAAAACTTTACAACTGTTCAGTCTAAAAATCAACAACAGTTTTGTGCCACTTCACCGTACGTCTGGTGTTTTTACTCAATTCAAGCTAACTTGATCAAAAATAATCACTCAGTAATCACCATATCACTTTTTTTTTTACTAACAGTCTGATATGAGAAAAAAAACTTATTACACTTTACAACAATTAACTAACTTAGAGATTAGAGCGGACAAGAGGCATGTTCATTAAACTTCAGTGTTTCTTTTCTATTAGGGTATAACAGAGACTTTGTATAATATACTGAAACTTATAATTCTTCAAACTTTACTCAAAAACTGCGAAATTAGTTTTTATTATTAGCATTTGCCCAGCATAGCAAAAGTAAAAATAATAGAGCTCTTTGACTCAAGAGATACGTGTGTTTTCAATTTCTTAGTGAAAACTGTAGATACAAACTAAATACTGTGGCTGAACAGAACTCTTTGTTTGATTGACATTTTCAAGGTTCTTGTAAAAACTAGGAGAGTGCACAGTGAATTATGTTGTCAAGAGAATGTCATGGCTATAAGTACATCGGTATAAGTAGAGTAACAAGTTTTTTAATCAAAATAAAATCTATAAAATTATTCTCTTTCCAAGTTGGAATGTGAAATTCCAACAGAGAGTAATATTGCATCTTTGACACTTGAATTCGGCACCATTAAATGTTAATTCGGGGTACTCATAAATCCACGATTGTACTGTATGAACTGAAGGCAGTGGTCACACCATATTTTACTAATTCTTGCAATAGTGTTTATCCCTGGCTAATATTCAATACATACTAAAAGAAACTGGGCTAGAAGCCCAGATAATGATGGGTTATTCTTGATACATGTAGGTGCTGAAGGGTTTGCAGCGTATTACCTATAAGTAGAGACGGGAGTTAGGTCGAGATAGCAAAAAATAGTATTTAGAATTTGCAATATTTATTACTTTACATTTCACTTTGTTAAATTTTGCAATAAACATTAAGCCAGGACATAAATAATATTACATAATATGACCAATTATCTTTCACCTGTCTCAAGGGTCAGAGACACTTTTTTTATCTGTTGAAAAATGTAAACATCTCAATAAACATTCACATGGATTTTTGCTATGGTTTATTTAACAGAACTTTTGTATTTAATGATGTTTAAGCTTGTGTAGCAATAATTCTTAATGGCTGATGTTTTTAACTATAACTTTACAAAGAATATTATATAACTGATTTTTTTTATGATTACAACTGCTAATAAAATAGTTTACTAATAATTATGATGACATGGAAATATTACTGTATAATGCATCACTAGTATCGTGTAATTCAGAATTCCTCTCTAGAAATGTCATCTGAGATACGGGCTCTAGTGATCATTATTTTTAAAAAATATAATTTAATATTTTAAATTCACAAAGAAAATCGTTAACAAATTTGTTATTTTAGTCGTAGAAGAACAGGAAATAATAGAATTAGTTCCCAACATTATTCTAAACCCAGGATTTGATCCGAATAATCAGAATGATCAAATACCAGATGAAAATTCTAATAATGAAACACCTCTACGCCTGAATAATAATACTGTTGTACAACCACGTAATCCATAATTTTAGTGTTTTTTACTGTAAAATGGAGCAAAATTGTATAGACTGACATCACACTAATACTCATTATTTGTTATTAGAATTTGTGTTTGTACTGTTCATGAGCTTGTTTATGTTTTTAATTTGATAATTTTATTTTGGTGTTTTGATCGTTTTGATATTGTTACTTGTAATTTAATTGTATAGAAATAGGAGTTAAATTTGAACTTTTTTTTTTAATTTCGTTTATACTGTAATTTTAGTCAAAAGGAATCTCACTTCTAGTGTCATATCAGAATTAGTATATAATTAAATTTAGTTTAGAGAAACTTTGCAATCAGCAGTAAGTAAATATAAATAAACATTTAATGCTTCCACAAACTAGATTAATAACACAATATATACATAATATATAAAAATAATCAGGCAACATATTTTTATTCAATTTTATGTTACGTTAGCTTGTCATTTATAGACTTAGAATCGATATATTGATGGGTTTTTGGCAAAACGTCGTAAGCGACATTTTAGTCCCTTTTAACGTTTTTGAACCTACTTGTCGGTTACGATAAGTAATATATCCCAGTAAATTATCGTAAGTTAATATTGTTTCATGTTAGAGTTAATATAAACTTAAAATTTAAACTAATCTCAAACGCCCATATATTGCAAACTTATACCACCAAAACATTTTAAACATGTATGCTTGACCAACAGAATATTGTAAACGCCAGAGAAATTAGTTTTTAACTAATACGATATTTTCTGAGTTCTTCAGTAAAATGATATGCGTTGTCGTATATTACATATTTACAGATTTCTTTTCATTTCTGTGCAAATAATAATATTTATTGTTAATAGGACATAACAGAAGTCTCTGGTAGAGTAATCAGTTACAAGTGTGTGCTCATTGCCGCCAATAACTTAACCTAGGTGTAATTGTCTAGGAAGTTTGCTACATTGATTCTCCTTGGTGAAATTTTTATTTAAAGTGTTTTAAAACGTTATTTTCGCCACAATATCTTTTAGGTAATTATGAGGGTAAGTAGTAATAGGAAATATTTTAAATAAAAAATTAAAATTTATTTATTAAATGCACAAACTTATTTGTTTCACAAATGAAAATTTAGATTCATTTCGGTTTTAAATGTTTCAACTATGTAATTCTTATTTATACATCAAAAAATTTGTTCTGGTCGTCAACTACTCGTAAATGCAATTTATGGCTTTTTGTGAAATGTTACTTTCTTTGTTAGTTCTTTGGATTTATGGTAATTATTTATTAACTCTTTAGATAATGCCTTCCTCGAGATGTAGACTGATGGTAGATTAAAGGAAATTACAATAAGTCCGAAACTCCCAGTATGCCTAATAATAATAATAATAATAATATGAGGATGACGAAATAGCTGAAGAATTGATGGACTTAATGTATTAATAAATTAATATTCCAATTAATTTTCATTTTTTATTTTATAAAAAGCCATATTTTTATGTAAAAAAACTTATTAGTTTTGTTGTCTTTCATGTCACTTTTTAATTATTATTAATAATATTTTCATGAAATAAACTATATTAGTTTATATTGTAGGTACATTATTTCATTTGCAAAAATACTTAAACTTATAGAATATGGTATGTGCATCGTAAGTTACAAGTTTATGTATTTTAGTAATAGCTCTGTTACCGCCAAAATAACGCAAGCGTCTAAAACTTGAAAAAAGAAAATGTTTACGCAGAAATAAATTATTAAGTATAAATTCATAATAATAATAATAATGAAATACACGTCGAATTTCAGTTTTGTATATCTATAAATGCAACTTTAATTTAAAAAAAGCTATTTCCTGTAAAGTTGACCACTTGTCTCTTACGACGTTCTGCCAAAAACCCATCAATATAATTTTAATCCATATCATTATCAATTAAATAAATTTGTGCAATCCGAAATATTATATACTGCCAGTAATAGAATGTTAAAAAAACTGGAATTTCTAAATTGGTGGTAAAGTTTGATACTACTACAGAATGCTGTTGTTCAAAAATTTGGTATTTCATTGCCAAGGATTGTTCTATGAATAAAAATATAGAGGTCTCCATTCTTGCTGTTGAAATTTGGCAACCTTAGATATTTTGATTTAAACATTAATTTAGCAATAGAACAGTGTAATTAGTTTTAACTGAAATGTATTATTGCTTTAATTGTTTTCAACATAATGGGATTTTATTAACTGCAACACAATTACAACAATGACCTCAATTTTGGTGCTACAATTAAATTTTTGCATAATATGCATGATCGATTGGAGGCTGGTTCTTATATGATTCGAACTGGTGCTATTCTTAAATGATTTAAGATCCATCTTCAGAAAGGGTTTTTATTAATAAATTATAGATTAAAGATTTGGTCTTCAGAACTTTCGATTATAACAAAGTGTCTGCCACTAACATGCTTGCGGTTCCGGTTCAGCTCTACTCCTTTGGAGTAGTGAAATTGGCAGTAGACAAGCTGTGCCAATTAGACAGAGATACCTACAAGATGATGAATGTTTGCAAGTATTCATCCTAGATCGTCCGTTCCTCGTGTGTATATCACACATCAACGGAGAGGGTCTGAGGACTTTTGAGTCTGGAGTGTACGCATGACAGAGTAGTACTGAGTATGGCATGTAGCATCCTCAGGGACCTCAGATCCCCTCTTGCGGTTTGTAAAACATCACGAAACTGTAAGAGAGGGAGCAGGATTGTTCAAGGCAGCAAAAAGGGCCACAGATGAACTCGGTCTCGTATTCGACACCAGGTGAGGTGTCCGGTAAAATCACGTTATTGTTTTTGCAAATGTTAATTTTTTTTAGTTCCTTCCATTTTTCTTTAATAGAATTTTCAAATTTATTTTTAGGTAGGCTTTTTTTTCGGCCCGAATTGCAGAGGTGGTATAGTTCCTTAATTGTTTGTAGTAGTCCCAATGTTGTGGGTTTTTGCTAGTTCTATATTATAATTAAATTTAAAACATTTTCTCGTGGGTTCTGTATAAGTTTTATATTTTCCGTAATCCATGGAGCATAGGTATGTTTACTTCTTTGTTGAAAAATTTTTACTGGAGCATGAACATCAAAAAATTATAATACGTTATTATTGAGAAAGATATCTGATCATCAACACTGTCCAATTCATAAATGATGTTGCACAGTACAGTTTCGAAATCATTTTGAAAATGTTCTAAATTAATTTTTTTAAAAGCTGTATATAAAAAATTTTCCAATTTTTACCGAAATAGTATTTTACCGAAAACTAAAAAATGATCTGAAATTTCACTGTCTCTACACCACAATCTGTACAGGAATATCATTAGTGATAAAAATTAAATCTAATAATGTTAATTACTCTTGTAGGTTCATTTATATTTTGTTTTAAATTTATGTTTTACAAACAGAATATAAATTAGCGCCTCGACTGCAATCAAGATTTAGTAAATTTATGTTAAAATCACCAAAACAAATGATACTATGTCAGAGTAAGTTTCAATAAGAGTATCCTCAAAAACACCAAAAAACTAATCGATATTGGTATTTGGTGGCCTGTATCCATTTCCAAAGGCATATGCTATTATTAAATTCAACATGTTATCCACATATGTTCTATAAATTCGCAATATTCGCTATGTACTGTTCTAAATTTTATATTATTTTTAATATACATACCAATTCCTCCACCACGACTGGGTCGATCCATCCGAATAAATGTATAATTATCTATTCTTACTGCATCATCACTTACATAATTCTGAAGCCAGGTTTTCGTCACTTATATTATATCATAGTCTGCAGATAATACATAATTTTGGAAGTCATTGAAATGATTTAGTAGGGACCTTACATTCAAGTGGCAAAAGAATAAACTTATTTACCTATATATAGTAAAACAAGCCATTACGTATTGTTCAATATTTTTTTTAATTGAATAATATATTAAGCGTTGAACAAAGTAAGAAAAAGAAAAAGGTAATTAGTTATCTAATGCAGATTTCTTTTGTCAATAACAGTGTACACCTTTGGGGTTTGTAGGCAATATTTCTTTGTTAAGGAGGGATGTCAATGATTACAGGCGTGTTATATTCGCCTGCACAATACCGTCAGGTATTTATTATGATAACATGCCATGTTTTCATTACCCTGCTTATTTTTAATACTAACATGAAGTTGTTATTAAGTTATATTTAATGGTGTTTATTTCACATTTTTGTTTTCAAAAAAAGTGTTATACATATTTTTTTTAAAAAAGTAAATTTTGTGTCCTTGAAAAATCTTCTACAGGTTGAAATGGTCGGAACCAAGACAATAGGTTAAAATAAAACGCTACCTTGCCTATGTTTCGTTTAATATGCTTAAACTTCTTCAGGGCTCAATAGCCAAATAATGATGTAAAATTCCACAACAGAAATATTTTTTTAAAAACCACATCTGTAGACATAACAATTATAAGACCAATCATTTTAAAGTCAATAAAATATACATATATGTAGACATTAGACACACAACAGATTAAAATTTAACAATGTTCTTAGTCAAAGACCGAAATCAAATAAAATCACACACACACACATTTTTTTTATTTGAAACGAGACATTAAGCAAATATTTTATTCATTTACTATCCTTCCTATGGTTTTGAACAATTAAAGTGTGGTTTTTATACTGCCATTCTTTCCATATTAGTCACCTCTGGTTGATCTGTAACTTGATGATAAGTTGTTAATTTAGATTTTACAAAAATTAACATTACCAAATTTTACATAAAAAAGCTCTTTAAGTAAATATTCACATATCTTAAAAACAAACATTAGTGGAGATGAATTGTAAAGTACCATTTTTTAGATTTTTATAACTGATACTTATACAAATTTTGTTTCAATTCAGATCCACATAATATTTTAAAGCAATATTTTTTATACAGGCAAAAATTTATAATAACATCACAGTAATAAAAATATGTTGCGTTTATAGTAACTAATATATTGTAGTAAAATGTCTAGAAGATTTCAAAAATTTTAAGACGTGTGTATTTGTAAAATTGTCGAAACTTTTGGAAATTTTAGCAAACTGGAAATTTTACATTAAATATAAATAATATATAGACCTGAGAATGAAGTCGCTATAATTATTTCTAGTAAATGTATATTTTTAGTTTGGATCTTTTTTTTTTTAGGTGTTTCATGATTTAAATTTACTGATATTGGTAAAATATTAAATGTATATTGATTGAAATTTAAGTTTCTGAATTTTTTCTACATATTTGCTTACTAGCACAGTCAAAATCTATCAAAAGAAATAAGTATTTTTATAGATGTGTAAATTCATATATAATCGAATAAATATATAGCCGATAACCGTTTATTGTTCGCTTTAGTGGGTGGTCTACTTATTAAATTTTTTAAGTATAATTTTATGAAAACTCAGAGTTGTGACACTTAGTTCCATGTGCAAGGTTCATCAGGGTGATCCTGTAGACAACCAAGAGACCTTGCGTTCACAGTCATAGTTACTTAAAAGAGGTTGTAATTTTATCAGTGCTCCGTAAATTTAGGGCATTTATTCAGCTAGTGGTCTTTTTTAGCTTAAAAATAGAAATATGCTCGCTTGTAAGAATGCAATATTTAATATTTTATTTAAAACGATAAATATACATTGTGAAAAAATTATCAGTGCCTATATAATAGTTTGATATAATATATTAGCTTTGAGCACATTTGTGACATTAACATTATAATTAAAACACAGACTGATTTTTTAGTTTTAATCATAAAATACGAGGATACATTCCTTAAGGTAAGGTGTGTAGACAAAACTTTAGAAATAAATGCACATGTGGCTATGGCATTTTATGCATTGAATTACTGTTTTAGATAAGGTAGTATTAACATCATAAGTTATTGTGTCTGGCCTTTATAGCAAATTTGTATTTATTTCTAAGCTTTGTCGATTGTTAACTGTAACAGATTTAAAAGCCTAAGTAGTAACCAAAGAGCGTAGAATGTATAAAATATCAAGTTTGTAAAAAATATTTAGTACAAATCTGTTGCAGAATAAATAAAACAATTATAATTTTGTACCATGATTGTCAAGATTAAATGTAAATAAATGTAAATGTAACCTAATTTGATTTAATTGGTGGTACATTTTAAATCGTGTTTATATGGTGTGCTTTTATACAAACATTTTTACGCAATCTTGTAAATGTGTGTAACGTCATATCTATATAATTATAATGTTGCAGAATAAAGTAAAATTTTAATGTAGATACCGGAACGTGTAAAAAATTATTGCTGTCTACTGTCCGATCAGGGAAAGAAGACCCGGGGAAAGAAAGTGATTTCTGCATTCCATTCACGATTAAGCATAAATGAAATAAATGAATTAGATTTTTTGATCTTTTGTATCCACACCTACTCATTGGGAGAGATTATATTCCTAGTATATGGTTTCACAGACAGCTGGCGACTTATCGGCAACACTCTCCTTTCGCCGACTGAACAGTATATAAATAAAAAGTAGATCCGTTTTTAGAACTGATAAGGATACTTTTTACAACTTCACTGTGCCATATATTTTTTTTCTCTGTTTAAAATAATTGGTGTCAGTTTTCTTATAATACTTTATTGCAGCTACTTGAGGTTCAGTGCATGTTGGTGATGTTTGAACTAAATATCATTTTATGGGTTCATATAAGCCTTTAAAGCAATAACAAATTTCTGTTTATTTGAAATAATTATAGGTTCTCAGCTTAATCTGCACGTGACAAATTTACGTTATATTATTTAAAATAAGAAAAAATTTCTTGGTCTGCTGTGCTGAATAAAAATTCTCATTCCTTATTATTCAAGCTCAGTAGTACAGTAGGTTAGAGTGTTGAGTGATGAATGTAGCTGGTTTTACTGTCTGGAGACTCCTGGGTTTGAATCCCGGCTCGACCCTGGCAGTCGAAAAGAGTTATATGTCCACGTTTTTTTCAACGGTGTATTTCCCCGCCCGTGCAGCTCCACCTTTGGATTTAGAGTTGTCTAATTTGTGTTTTTTTTTTTTAAAAAACCAAAAAAATATTCTGTTTTGTAGAGTTTTAAATTAATTTTAGTAAGAGGTACTGAAAAAATGCATTTTCGCTAATATAAAAAAATATAAGTGAGCATTACACCTTGCACCCGCGTATTGGAAAAACCTAGTAAGTCAGTTTTAATGCGATAATAATATTAGGTGCATAATATAATCTAGTGATATTCAAGAAGGTTCATGTACTGTATGCCGTGGAACTTCCTAGCAAGTCGATTTATTTCCTATTATACAAAGGAAATACATATTAAAACGAAATGGAAAAACATGTCATTTAATTTAAAAAATTATAAACACTTTTTATTACTTGTCTAATTTTCATTTTATTTGTTATTTTACAACTAGTTTCATCCTATTCGGACATTTTCCAAGCTAGTAAATTATATTATGGTGTGATTTTTATTAGCAGCAGTTTATCTGAATAAGTTTAATAACGGAGAATTATTTAAATCTATTTGGTCGTTTAATATGTTGTAATTTTTATTCCTATTTAATTTACAACATATTAAATGACCAAATAGATTTAAATAATTCTCTGTTATTAAACTTATTCAGATAAACTGCTGCTAATAAAAATCACACCATAATATAATTTACTAGCTTGGAAAAACCCTACATTTAAAAACATAACATCTGTACAAATTTGAATTATATTATCAACCATAAAGTGACCCATCCCTCTATTCAGTTCAGTTTATATTTAAATGAAGGTAAAATCTGTGTATAATTTAGTTTACTTGAAAATGTCCGAATAGGATGAAACTAGTTGTAAAATAACAAAGAAAGTGAAAATTAGACAAGTAATAAAAAGTGTTTATAATTTTTTAAATCAAAATGGATTTTCACAAAGTAACTCCATCTTCAATCAACTTTTTTATGTCATTTAATATTATTTGCTTTTTTATTATATATAAGCCCTTTATTTACAACAGTCCTAGTATTTGGGCTTATTTGATTGACTCTTTGATATCCTATATACATATAATTAAATATATAATATATGCTTACAGCTCTTTTTTATTTTCTTTCATTGATATAGAAGCTATTTTCGTTATTCCATAATAGAACATTGACATTCACATATTTACAATATTTCGTTATTGATTTACTAGGTTTGGCAGCAAAATAAAATGTATGCATGCTCGTTTAGTAAGTCAGTATAATATACTAGATTTATCCAATGTAAAAATATACTTTTTACAAAAAATGTTTCTGATAAGTCACATACTCGGTCGCCTAATTTCCAAAATATGTATTTTTTTTAAAAACCTCAAATTTCAGAACAATATACAAACAATTCATAGTGATCACTAGAATTTTCTTAATAGTTTCCTCTTTTTGGCTTCAAGCTAAACACATAAATCAGGTTTTTCACAATTTTACCTATTTTGAGTTACTAGGTTTTTTCATTTTACGGAAACTTGAAATACCTAATGTGTGAAACATATAGAATATTAACACTGACATGGTTTTCCACGAAACACCAAAACACTATATACTGCACTCGACGCGCGTTTCGCCAACCAAGTTGGCATCATCTGGAGATGAGGAAAAACTGTTGTAATCATTAAATTAAATTAAAACTGTTTTGATCATCTCTAGATGATACCAACTTGGTTGGCGAAACGCGCGTCGAGTACAGTATATAATGTTTTGGTGTTTCGTGGAAAATCTACGTCAGTGTTATCTTCACATCAAAGGTTCCAACCCACTCCAGGTATATAGAATATTATCTATTTATGGTCTATTTGAGATAAAAAAAGACATTTGCATTATCGTCCGTTTTTTTTTTTCATTTGGTTTAAAAACATACATATTAAAATGAACTTTATTCTGAAATATTTGTTTTGAAATATAGACTTGAAATATAATTTTTATACATAAGTCGTGATATTTTATCAATTCATAATGTTTAGGTTTAGTTTGTATGCATTAATAATCATTCTGCTGAACGTTTGCTTCCTATTAATAATTTAGTGCTTTGCTAAGCTTTACTCTTAGATAATTTCTAGTTGTATAGATCTTCCACCGAACTGTTGCATTCAAGCCACTGGCAATCTTCTCTACTATTTAAAAAGAAACAAATTTCTCATGTTAACCTTGACTTTGAACATTTTTTATATGAGAAACATTGTTCCTTTTCTAAATAGTCCACGACCATTTTATTTTTATTATAATTGATAATTATAAAATAACACTAAATACATTTTATTAATAGTATAGAATCCAATGGCGGCTGAAGAAATTTAGGCTATGTCATATCTTAGTTTAAAAAATAACCTTGGATGCTCATAATTTTTCCAACTTTTTTCGCATATTTCATTCGAAATTTTTTTTCTGCAAAGCTTCTTCATTTAATCTTCATAGTTATGTCTTAAAGTATCGCTTGGGTCCCATGCTCCAATTCTAAGATATGACAGCTTAAATTTCACCAGCCGCCACTGATAGAATCAACAATCAAAGAGGCGGTATTGTTAGCTTTCCTGCAATAATTAGTTTGATAATTTAAATAATTCTTCATAGAATTACACAGCATATGAAATCTTTAAGAAAAACCTTAATTAAAATGTTATATATTGTTTAAGTTTTAATGTTCCTTCGTGGTTGCTACACTTTTAAATTATATGAGTGAGATTATTATATTTGATTAATCTGATTGAATTTAGCATTTAACGATTGATTATCAGATAATATTTTAGTTAAGCACTAACTAATAGTACTTCCACTGGCTACATTTTTAAGTACAGTGTATCTTTATTTTTAGAAAAGAAAAAAGATGTACTATATATACAAATGTTTAGTTAGTGGAAAATTTAATAGCAACTTTATATGTAATGGTCAGTTAGTGATACTGATAACTAACTATTCTCAAAAAATATGGTTTTGATCATTTTTAACTAATGATGAACAGTGGTCAAGTGTCAATGTCGATAATAGCTAAAGTCAAATATAAAATTTTGATCAATATTATGGACGAAAATGAAATTCAAATTTGACACCTCAAAATTATACATTTTTTAATTACAGTTGAACTTCTCTAACTTGAACCTCCTAAATCCCCTCAAGACTGTTGTTAGCGGAGTGGAAAAAACTCTTATAGCTGTTTACTCGGAACCAAAAGCTGATGATTTGGTTCCATCCTGGGGCAAGTTAGAAATTTTATTTATAATTTGTGTAGTAAATGTGGTTCGGACGCCATAATAAACTGTAGAGCCTCGTCTTTCTTTATACAACGCAAAATCCTAGAATTTTCCAGGGGTTATTTCGGTGACTTGAGAGGCGGTTAAGAAAACAAAAAAAAAACTGTTCGAATTAAAGGAAATTTGAGAATAAAATACTTCTAAAACAAAGTATATATCAAGGACACAGAAACATATTGGGGTTACAGAAAATCTGAAAATATAGAAGTTCGACTGTATTTTTTGTAGTTTTTGTTATAAAACAGCTGATAATGTTGCCTTAAAATCACATTTTCACCCTTAATCAAACTTGTAGGTTATATAGAGAGCACTCATGATTAACACAAGTAAATTTCAAAAATGAAGTAAATATTTTAATCTGACACTAAGTCAGATCAATCTCCCTCCCTGCTGTATTTTTCTGGCACAGGCCATGAAATTCCGGGTGAATCCCGTCCAGTTGGACACCTTAAACCTGATAAATAATTTCTGCTTCCATATATAGCGGTGAAAAAAAATAATTAATAAAACAAAATGTCAACAGTTTAAGTCCAATTGAATGTTTGGGTTCAAATCAACTCCACTTCCAGAATTATATTTTTTAGAAATAATTAAAACCAATTTTTTTAACAATTTTTAGTTATTTGCTTAATTGTTTTCACTTATTTGTAAAATGGTTGTGACTTTACCTGAATTATTTTAGAAATAGACAAAATTACCTCATAGATCTCTAAAAAAAGTTACCTACCTACATGAAATATGAATATTTATATAAATCATATCAGGGTGTTTCGAAAATTTACAATTTTTTAAACTAGGTATTCTCTATTGTTTTTTTTTTACTGACTAACCAAATAATCAAAATATCTAGAATTAGAATTAGAAGATTATGATAGCTTACTTAAATATACTGTTGTAGTTTTTGATGTTTTGTTAAATTTAGGTTTTTAAAATTGTTAATTTATTGAAGTTCCCTGAAAAATATTTACTATGTATACACTACAAGAATTAAAGGAAGAAATAATAATATCATTTTAAAAAGTTTGTTAACATTAAGTTTTATTAAAAGCTACAGAAATCCTGGGTACATTTGTTTATACGTTGAAAACGAAGATAATTAATGCAGAAAATAATTTTAAAAAAGTAAGTAGACTAAATTAACATATTTAAAGAGGATATCTAGGCAACAAAGTTTATGATATTCTCTTTACATTCATTTGCTTTAAGCCAAATATTGTTTGTGATTGTGTATTTATAAAATTCTCAAAGTTGGTGTCTAAAAACAAATAGAACACTTTTTGTAGAATTTATTATAATAAAGATATTGATTTTCAACACTTTAACATACACCTATATTTCTGAAAGTCATTTTCCATTATCTTCACAGTTATCTTAAACAGTTTGTTTCAGTTTTTATTTTGTGTTGTTTACTTCATTTTGCTTTTGCATAGATTAAAGAAAAAAGTGACAAAAGAAGAAAACATGAAGGTTATTCTTTAGTGTATACATTGTACTAATTTATGAAATAATGTATTTTTTGCCTAAATGTTATTTTTTCTTTTTGCTACAGTACTGTATAATTAGTACAAATATATTAAAAATGTATTAATTTGAACACATTGTTTTATTTTTAATAACAAATTTGTTCTTAATATTTTATGAAACGATATATTTGCTCGCACTAGTCGCACCGTTTGATGGTGTTTAGATTCTATTGCTGATAAACTGCATGTCCTCTTGCATTAATTTGTAGTGTTCTGTGGTATATACAGGGTGTTTTATCCGAGGAGAGAGTATAATTACATGTTTCTTATTAATGTTTGTTAGTTAATGTACTGTAAAACCAAATTAATGGAAAATCGAAAAAATTCACTTACTGCTTGTTGCTCATTGCGTGTGACTTGACATCATTAATCTAAACTCAAGAAGAGTGCATTTTAGCGACTTTAAACAGGTACTTTTCATATAAAATTAAACGTTAATTCATACTGTTCAAGTGGCGCCAAAAACCTAACTTCATAAAAATTTGTGAACCAAGCACTTTTCAACGACAGTTCTGAGAGGCGCTTTCCATAAAATCCAATATCATAGTTTTGATTTTGTAATAAAAATGTGTTAAAAATTTTTAAGTTTTAACACTCAGAATCTTAAAAACTTCATATTACGATGTTTATTAAGCAACCATTTATTTTTTGATGTACTACCTGCCCTAGAAATGGTACTTTTTTGAAACACTGTATGTATGCTGGTAATTTGTCCGTACTTTAATCTTTACCCTTGTTTATAATGCTTTATAAAAAGGTCTTTACCTTCGACCACAGAACGGGAACAGATAAAAGGTAAAAGCCTTCGACCATAAGACTGGTCGAAGGTCATTTCTTTAGCCTTCACTTCGCCCTCTGGTGGTTAAAAATTGCACTTTGACTAAACAAGTACTTTGTTACATTTATTTGTTCATATTTATATAGTTTGTTTGGCGGGATATTATTATCGGTTTTTTATATTTTATCTACATTTATTCCACAATAGCTGAAAAAGACAATGCATAATACGAATTGTTGTGTGTAGAATTGTCACTCAAGGAGAAATGTGGATAGAAATCCACTTTCACTATTTTCCCAAGAAAGACGTGGGGTTTGTTTATATTACCAACAGCTGTGGTATTGTGGAGAAAATAGAGAGAAGAGAAGTATGGGAGAAACCATAGCATGGGAAAAGCACTTAACTTGAAGCCAGAGGACTATAATGCAAGTGGTATTTAAAGGTTATGGCACATGCTAATGAACCGCCGCGACGGTTCATTATGGCGACTTATTGAGCCGCCGCGCGTGTGCTTTTCTCAATTATTCTGTATTTATTTAGTGTTTATTATTTTTTATGTATTTCTAACCAATATTGTGTGCCTTAAAAAGTTTTAAGTTTATAATGGACAATATTACATGCAGAGGTAAGGTATTTACCATAATTTATAAATTATTAATAAATATTTAATGCAAGGTATGATAATATATTTTTAGTGACTCATGCAACAGAGGGTGCCCCCTTCAGAGGCCCACAGCGCTCTTAGGAGGGATTTCCAGACCCATGTTTATTTTTTTATGTAGAATCACCCCTAGAAATTAATGTCCGCATACCTGAAACACCTTGTATAGGTCTTGTCATGAAGGTCATTATTTTAAAATGAGATCTTTAATAGAAAAAAAAAACAAAATCATATCGCAAAATATTTAAAATATCAGTGATATTATTTGTCATTGTGTCTAAAATTTCATGTTTCTAGGTTGAGCAGTTTTAGAGAAAAAGATAACACCTATAGGTAGACACACAGACGGCACATGAATTTTGACATTTTGTATTTTTGATACGTCTATTTTCATCAAAATGTTTAATTCAATTTTTTCGCGACGCCAATACTTTATAGATGAGAAATTAAAAAGTATGAGAATTGCAAAGAGCAAGATAGGACGCAAAACTATCTATTGGTACAGATAACTGAACTATTCAAAAAGACCGCGTCGGCGCAAAGCAGTTCAATAATATATTCAATAAGATCGTCGTGGCGGTTCCTTAGCAGACGCCTTAGCAGAAAATAGTGCAAAATAGGTTAAATTGAATTTATTTACCAATATTCGATTCAAGTAATAATATATATTTTTCTGCCTAAAAAAAGAGCCCACAAAGCAAATAAAACGAATGTAGACAAACCCAAGAATCAGTTAATTTGTACATTTCTGATCAGCGTCATATGCGCCGTGGTGATTTTAGTTCCCAATATCAGAGAGTTGTCTCTGCCAATACCAAAGCAATAACCTGTGATCAATGATCATCAGTGATCTTACTGTCTGTGAATTAATATTCCTTTAGACTAGTTCTTATCTGACATGAGTCCTGAATCCTGTGGTTCAGTGTGGAATTCTGTAGGTTCTGATAGTTTTTCTGTGTTCTGATCTGGGAGGTTCTATTCTGTTTATTTTAGTCTGTGATGGTCTGTCTGCGGTTCTGTTTAATGTTGATGTTTTGCACGGTTCATTATGAACCGTGGGTGTTCTGTATCTATCTCTTGGGGTTTTCGGGTGCCGAAATAAAAATAACCGAAACCAGATAGTACCATATTGATTTCTGATTGGATGAGTCCTAAATTAACATGTTTTTATCCAATGAAAATCACTAGTTATAAACAGCAAGAACGTATTAATACGTTATCTCTGGCAGTATGTGTGATCTATGTTCAGGCACAGAATAGAGATGGGCTGAGCGGAACACTTTACTGATTCGATCATTTGAATCGGTCAATTGTTTCGTTTTAGCGCTGTGGCAAGCTAATGGCGAGTATTGAAATAACGCAGACTTCTGTTATGAGAGAATTTTCTAGCAATTTCATTGGCCGTTTTAAGATAACCGACCAATCAGTTTCTCTCAAAAGTGAGACAGACAACGGAACGCGAGTATTGAAATAACGCAGACTTCTGTTATGAGGACTATTTCTAGCAATTTCATTGGCCGTTTTCCGCAGGGCATGCGCAGTTACATGACCAAAGTGTATTAAATCCTTTTGGAAATAAACAAACTATAATAAAGGGCAAGGAAAATAAACAAACTGTAATAAGGGGCAAGGAAAATCTTACTAACGAACTAAAAAATCTTATTTAAAAAATAAAAAAATAATAAGTTTGTGATTCGAACCCTGGACCTACCGCGTGCTAGGCGAGTATCTTCTCTATCGTCTAACGAGTTTCTTACTGACAAATGATTCCAAAAGGATTTAATACACTGTGACATGTCATGTAACTGCGCATGCCCTGCGGCTATCTTAAAACGGCCAATGAAATTGCTAGAAATAGTCCTCATAACAGAAGTCTGCGTTATTTCAATACTCGCCAACGGAACAGGGGAATTCGGCACCGTGAAAATAAACAAACTATAATAAAGGGCAAGGAAAATCTTACTAACGAACTAAAAAAATACTTATTTAAAAAAATAAAAATAAAAAGTTTGTGAATCGAACACTGGATCTACCGCGTGCTAGGCGAGTATCTTCTCTATCGTCTAACGGAAGGATTTATTACTTTGACATGTCATGTAACTGAGCATGCCCTGCGGCAATCTTAAAACGGCCAATGAAATTGCTAGAAAATTCTCTCATAACAGAAGTCTGCGTTATTTCAATACTCGCAAGCTAATGAGGGCTAGCGCGCTTGGAATTCACCACGAGAGGTGCCAGTGTACGGAAAGGTCATTGGTTAATGTCACTGAACGTTAAAGTTTACTATGGCTTTTTAACGCTAGTGTTTAGTAACTTTTACAAAAATTGGCTGCAAAACATTTAACACAATGACGGCAGAAGGAGAAAGTAGTAAATTACTTGCTCAGTAGGGAAATTACGCATAATCGTCAGGATTAAAATGTTTCTTACAAACACACGAATGTTTCGAAGGAATAAAGTTATCTCTATCAACCACTGTTTTAGGAGAGTTTTGTCTCTCGGAAGCATATGTTCCCCTATTGTTTCCGAACAAAATGGAACTGCACAACACTGAGACACAATTAACAAGGTTTTTTATTTGCTGGTGTACGAAATAATTATAATCCAATCACTTAAGCCAAAAAAAGAGGGTCAACCTCGGAATGAGAGATAATAAGCTGTAAACTTGTATAAACCTTTATTTTGGCGTTCTAAAAGTTGTCTCAAAAGTCTCATAAAATCTCGTGTCCGCGTCTTAAGATATTCAAGGTCAAATGTCACAAAAATCGGTTTTTCGCAAATATCTCGCTTCCTATGGTTTTAATGCCATTTGCATTTATTATAAAAAGTGTAGAGAATAAAATTCTCTACAACTTTTTGTCCCAAACATTTTTTTTATATACTCAACCGAATAATTTGCATTGTTATTTAATTAATACATTATATTTAATAATATTTTTCATTTATCGAATATATATTTAATATTACTTACCTTTCCGTGTAATCAAAAAAATTGTTGAGTGGAATACTTTAAGTATATTTTAATTATATTATATATTTTAATATTTTGCAACTGCAAGAATGGTTATGGTTCACGCTGCGGATGCAGGAAATCGGGTTGCAATGTTCTTTAGCTTGTGGCCAATGTAATGGGCAAATGTGCCTCAATGCTTCACCGTATCAAAGCGATCTCGATGAAGATAGTACATTTGACCCCGAAATTCTCGAAGATCTAGAGACAAATATCCTTGACAACGAAAATGATGATATTGAATTGGAAATTTTCGAGCGACCGGAAGCATATAAGCATCCTTTACAGTCATACGGAAATGGCAGTATTTCTAGCAATTTCATTGGCCGTTTCAAGGCCACGGCATGGCGTGCTCATCAGATATCATTTTTAAAGGGGAATTCGACACCGTGAAAATAAACAAACTATAATAAAGGGCAAGGAAAATAAACAAACTGTAATAAAGGGCAAGGAAAATCTTACTAACGAACTAAAAAATACTTGTTTAAAAAAAAAAATAAAAAGTTTACGATTCGAACCCTGGACCTACCACATGCTAGGCGAATATCTTCTCTATCGTCTAACAAATTCATTGCTGACAAATGATTCCAAAAGGATGTAATACACTTTCACATGTCATGTAACTGCGCATGCCCTGAAGCTATCTTAAAACGGCCAATGAAATTGCGATTAATACTTCCATTGTCGTACGACTGTAAGGAATGCTTATATGCCGACCGGAAGACGATGAAGAAGAAGAAGAAGAAGAAAATTAAGACACAAGTTCTTCTAATTATAAAAGTTTTTGAAAAACCTCCCCACATTTGAACTTTAACTGTAATCAATATATGAAAAAGTATTTCTAAATAAAGATATAATTAAAATGTATTTACTCCATTCTTTTTCTACTTATAATATAATTAACATATATATTAGAATATAATTAAAATGTACTTAAAGTATTCCACTCAACAATTTTTTGATTACACGGAAAGAAGTAATATTAAACAAATATATATTCGATAAATGAAAAATGTTATTAAATATAATGTATTAATTAATAAGCAATGCAAATTATTCATAATTATATATTTTTTAATGATTTATAGACTTTATACGGCGTATTATTTACTGGGACTTACGGTTGACCTTGCATTATGCTGTGAATAGGTAAGCGCGGCGCGCTCTCCGCCCTCTATCTCAAAAACGGTTGAGTATATAAAAAATTGTTTGACACAAAAGTTGTAGAGAATTTTATTCTCTACAATTTTGAATTGAATTGAATATCTTAAGACGCGGACACGAGATTTTATGAGACTTTTGAGACAACTTTTAGAACGCCAAAATAAAGGTTTATACAAGGTTACAGCTTATTATCTCTCATTCCGAGGTGAAACCTCTAATGTGACTGGACTATTATAATAAAACACTATAAACTTTTCCCGCGCCTAACAATAACTTTTGACATGATCTTACTCGACAAGTGTAGCCAACTGGTGAGCCTGAAAACGTTAGCCCCTCATTTAAAATCGGCTGCCACCGTCAGATATAATATAAATTGTGTTTGATAAAATACTGCCTGAGCGAAACAGTAAATAAAAGAAGCAATGTGTGGCATAGTTTCATTGAAAAAAAGAGTGAAATGTAAATTTTGTCAGTTATATTAAATACTGTATGGGATCTACAGGAAACTTAACTAGGCATTTAAGAACAAAACACATTTTTGGGCTACACACAATAGGCTAAAATATGACATTGTAATTCTAAATTCAATCAGTAAAGGTGCCTGGCGGCAGCTAAACTTTGGTAGTTAGAATGGAACAATTGCCACACAGTACCGTGAGAGAAACACAGGAACCAAATTAAAAATCAGGATGCTCGAAACAATCAGATTCGCTGTTCTGTACCGACCGCATCATGTCATTTACGAAATTGAGCAGTCGATGGCTTCTTGCTAGTCTGTGATTGCGGAACAGTGAATTCCGTTTATATCTGAATTAGAGATTCGGTTCTTTCGGTCACTAAAATGATTCGTTCAAATTGAACGGAACGTTCCTGACCGATCCATCCCTATCAGGGAGTACTATTCTGTGGTTCAGTGGGTTCGTGGTACCTCTCAGTTATCTATGGTTCGTGGGTTCCCTAGTTTTTTTCTGTTCTGTGGTTCCCTACGAAATGGCTCAGGGCAAGTTAAAAGTGAAATCCAAATTACCACAAAATGTAAAATCTAAAAAACAACTACGTAAAGGAAATGCTGTTACAAAAAGAGCCAGTAAGTTTTTTTTAATTACTGATATAAAATTATTGAGGTTATGGTGTTTACTTTAGATTGCCCAATTCAGTCAAAAAAGAAACAGCATGAAGAAACACAAAAAATAAAGCAAATTATAAGCAAAACTGTTAATAAAGCAGTTGAAGAAGAAATTCGAGCTAGGGCAATTAGTAATAAAAAACCTCTTTCCATAGCACAGAAAGCTGTAGCAGATCATCATTCAAAAGCATCGACAAGTTGAAATAAATAATATAGGTACCTTTTGGCGTTTTCCACGATTGCACTTTGATGCTCTCGTTATATCTATTTCTCATTCTATCAACATGTCAATAAAATAGATACTACACTGAGTGCATAAAAGCAGCCAGTGGAAAACGCATTAGATAAAGTATATTTAATATTGTAATATAATTGTTGAATTTTAGTAATATATTTTGAAATGCTTATATACTGAATATATAATTTAACATGTTTGCATTTTACCAAAGCAAAAAAGTAATAAAAAACTGACTAATTGTAAAGAATTTCTTTTTCCTTTGCCAGTGCTAGCCACCTTCACTTTTGAAAGATAACCATGTATTATCTGTATAGAATAAAATCTTATATAGAGGGTGCATCAGCCATGTGGCCACTTCTGTTTGGACTATAAACAATAAACTATTTTCCTACCTATTTTCATAGGTACAAATTGTCAAACTAATACAAATCAGAAAATTCGTATGTTTCGTAACACTGCATCTTCTGCCATGCTATGTGGAGAAACAGCCTACAGTACAAATCGAAGAACGATACGATTTGTCACGACAACGGGCGATGTGAACAATCCATAGACATGTCTATGATATATATACATTATCATTAGAACTCAAATCTGCTGAAACATATTTAAATAACGTTGTCTTATTAAATATTTATAAGCAGCAGTAATATAGGGCTGATTGATGCATTCTAGTAATACTCGGACAAAATGACAATAATTGACAAGATTAGGGTACCTAGACACGACTGTCTATTTGTCTTTGTCTACAGAACTTTTATCTACATTACATCAAAACAGTGCCGGTCCTAGTCTTTGATCAGGGTAGAGCGAGATTGTTTTTCGGCGCCCTTTGGTCGACGCTTTCACTTCACGTTAATTCTACTTCAGTTTTATGTTAAATAAATAATAATTCCAAAATTTTCAAAAATCAACTTTTATTGCAAATATCAACATTTATTGAATTTAAATTAAATTAAGTAGCTCTAATTAGTCTACTTCTGCTTTTTGGCGCCCCTTGCCATCTGGCGCCTAGAGCGACCGCTCCTCTCGCTCTACCCCAGGGCCGGCACTGCATCAAAAATGAACAAACAAAGCCATTTTCCTGTTTATTTTTCAACTATAATAATAGATTTATAATAAAAAAAAAAAACAAAAATAATCCTAAATATTTATTTAAATTATCCTGTCATATAAATATATTAAATATAAGAAATATTAAAAGCATCTTAAAACACAAAATAAGTACATACATATATTTATTAAAATACAAGCGAATGGCACTTAAGTCTCAAAAATAAATCTCTTAATAGGCAACTTAGCTTCTCTTGGATTTCAAAGGCACAACAATATAAAACTATTAGGTTTAAGGAGATACAACCTAAAAATAATAAATTCATTAGTAAACACAACTTATATGTGGAGGAAGAACTAAATAACAGTCTTCAGTTGATTTGTAATTTATTTTATGCAGACCTAAATCTGTTAAGTATGTCAAACTCTAATACATTTATTTACAATATATATAGATTGTAATGTATTTCTTGTGAAAATCAATCAAATAGATGACTTTATTGCCACATGGTATTTAACTTACTATTAATAAATGGCCACTCTTGTCTTTATGAATTCTCTCAGGATTTCCAACTTGAATATCGATAGTACCTTGTTTACCCTTCATGTTATGTTCAATACTGAAACAATAAAAACATTTGTGTCAGCATATAAAAGCAGTATACAAGTTTTAGACATATAATAAATCAAAAACAACACCTCCAATACATTTTATCATAGAAACTATTAAAACATCTACTCAGTCTAGGAGCAAAAACTGCAATGAATTAAATAACAGTGTTCTTAGTATTAGAAGCAAAAAATATATATTGAGGTTAAAGAAATATTAACTCATGAAAAAGGCAAATTTTTAGACTTAAGAAATGATTTCCTCCAGTTACAATACAAAAACGAAAACCCCTAGTCCGATATATAATATCTACTTTCATTCCTCCTGAACTTATTAGGGGGTCGGTCCGCGAACAAATTATTTTTTTAAAAATATTTAAATTGGACAATTCAAAATATGAACATTTGTCATATTTATTTTGACATTTTAAATTGAAAGACAATATCTAGATCAATTATTGTAACTTCAGTAATCATTATGATATATGTCGGACTAGGGGTTTTCGGGTTTTGTAATGTAATTGGAGGAAATTATTTCTTAAGTATAAAAATTTTCCTTTCTGGTGAACTAATGTTTGTTTAATCTGAATATTCTAATACTAAGAACACTGTTATTTAATTCAGTTGCTCCTAGACCCGAGTAGTTATTTTAATAGTTTCTATGGTAAAATGTACTAGAAGTGTTGTTTTTTGATTTATTATATACCTAAAATTTTTATACTAGCACATTCAGATAAGAATATAAAATATAAAAAATTGTAGGTATTTATTATTATTATCATGTTAAGTTTGAAAGAATGATTTTGTAATATCCAATAATTATTTTATTATTTTTCTTCTAGAAATGCATAAATACGAAGCAATAATATGTCAAGTTTTTTGAAATTTAATAATTATTCTAATGACAATGATTGTAACTACGTATATAAATTTTTAGTTGTAAATTTTTGTTAATTTGTGGTCTAACAATGAAAATAAGATAAAAATAATATATATATATTTTTTAGAGCACACATTTTAATTATAACAAAAAAATAACTTAAAATTTATATGATGATAGTAGTTAGAATAAATGGGTACTCTCAATACTCAAAACTATTTTAAGTACCAAACATTTGTTTTTTTAAATATATAATTATACAAAAACCTAAAATAAATGTCTGTCTCTCCAAGACTATGTGAAATCCCAACTTTTAATCAAATATTTCAAAATGTTATAATATTTTTGTACAAAAAAATTTAACTTACTGGGATTTATCTAAAATGGTTAGTGCCTTAGGATCGTTTATGACATCCATAATAATTGTCACTGCTTCAATCAAACGTGGTACTTCCAAAATAAGGTCTCCCTTAAAATAAAAATTGAATAACATACAGACACAGACTGTCTAAGACAGATAGTTTTAAATTTTACATTAGATATTACCTTATCTTTTTTTATAAAGTCTTCAGGAATCTGTACTAGAAGCAGTTTGTCATTTTCTGGTGAAACAACAAAACTAAGACTTTTTAGTGGAAGGCAATGCTTTTGTTTTATCGATGTTCCTTTACATTCCAAGACATGTAAATTTTGTTTACTTATTATGAGGATACGTTCTCTAGGTTTGTAACCATGCCTATCATATTTTACCACACTAGTTGAATACTAAAATAGAAATTGTTTTTATTCAAATATAAAGTGGTTCATACCTAAGGTATATTTTCAAAATGCTACTTACAACTTCTTTATCACCATTTAAAGTCCTAGTATAACTTTCTTTTAGTGCTAAATTTGTTTCTGATACTCTATTGTACACAAACAATTCAGGAATGCTCGCCTTGTAACTCTTCTTTTTATCTGAAAATATACATATTAATAAATTAAAAATTTTAATCAAAAACACACTAACTGCCATATTAATATTATTACTATTAAATTGAGATAGAATATAGTGGTTTCCATTGCAGGTGGTGGCCTTATAGATTGATGCGTTACATATCTAGTACTAGTCTGTGTCCCACACTAGCGAGGGGTAAACTGCTGACCAAAAATGTGTACACTAATTCCAGTTTACTCAGTATTAGATAGTAATTTCCATATAGTACACACTAATATCCCGATAAGTATTTTTCAAATTAAACACCATAGGTTATACAACCCCTTGTATCCCTGAGGTTACCTCAAAATATCTTGTGCGGGAGAGGGCTACACATTTAGAGACAATGGACACACACCTAATGTTCGAGTATGCTAGGATTAATTTCTGGTTTAGAAAAAATCCTAGTTCCTCGACCCGGGTTCGAACTCGGGACTTCAGGGTGAGAGACAATGTGTCCTTACTACTCGACCATTAAGCCACATATCGACCACGAAACCATATTACGTCTAATACATTCACATCCTTATAAAGCCCAAAAAAATCCAAAACGATATTTTGAGCCGATTTGAATATTAAAAACTATTTTAGTAATTACCTTTAACACCCCTATATATCGAAAACTAAGCCATTATATGGATTCATGTTTATTTGAGATTTTGTCTTACTTGTAAGTAAGGAATTCGCCTTCTTTAACAGGAGCCTATGTTTTGTAATAACCTGCATTTTTTTAAACACCCTGTATATATCCCAATCCTAATGTACTCTAAACTTGTGTGGTATGTATTTGTATATAATATACAAAGTACTAACTAATACTGATGTAATTATAATTAACATACATCACTAACACAATTACGATAAATGTGTTTATAAGACTGAAAAAAAAAAATAGTTTTGCACTATTTTTTTTTCTACTAACGTTTGCAAACGCAAAAAGAGCGGCACAAGCCTCCTGAACTTGTTATGAAAATAACTATTACACAAGTTGAGATTACTTTACGTTGTAACTAAGTGATTATTTTATAGAATTAAATTATGTAACTAGGTGCTATTTGTCTGTTTCGAAAGATATTTTAAACATTGTAGTACTGCGCCCTTAATAGTGGTATTGTCAGTTGCTCATTAATAATAGTTTAATTGTTAATTATAGATAGGTAGTATTGATCTGTTTGTATAAACATTCCAAATATGCCGAGCTGCAGGCAGTACGTGAATCGCGAATCGCGTATATTGCCCCCGACACTCCTGTGCCCGCCCTACAATGAAGGACCCCGAGACTGGAAACAAACAAATCAGTTCTCGTCTGGCGGCCGCCAACCGAAGCACCACGCCGACTAGCACAGTAAGTAATCTCGTGAGTATAGAGGTATATGGGTATTTAAATTTAATTCGGAATTATTCCGTAAAAGGTGACGTATTGCCATATTCCGCGCATGACTACCGCGTCTCCTCCTACTTCTGCTTTTGGCAGAGTTTAGTAGCTTGAGGATTTTTCAGAGCATCCAGGACAGTACGTTGCTGCCGCCAGTACCGACCAGACGTGCCGACATCGACCGCTCCAGAGAGGAAGCAGCCCAAGATACGGAAATAGGTAGCAAGGTTTGATAAAGGTTTGGTAAATAAAAGGTATTACATGGCTGTTGAATATTTTCCGGACATTGTTTAGAGTTTGTAAACGCGACCGCCCCGTCCGTGGGGTCCGCGAGCGCAAAGACGTATCCGCCTCATACCCTTCCTTAGAACGGGAGAGCGGCTAAAGGTTGGAACCATAACCGCGTTAACCGCGTGTCCTCCAGGTCACCTGAGCACGTCATATTCTGCAGGGTGACTTGGAGGTACTATCATTTGCCACCGCGTGTCCTCCAGGCCACCTGAGCACGTCATATTCTGCAGGGTGACTTAGAGGTACTTCCGTAACCACGTGTCCTCCAGGCTACCTGAACATGTCATATTCTGCAAGGTGACTTGGAGGTATCGTCCGTAACCGCGGGTCCGCCAGGCTACCTGAGCACGTCATACTCTGCAGGGTAGTTTGGAGTTTGACCTTACCGTAGTTGTTGTAAATTTCCAACTGTTAAGCTTGCCACCCCTTCCCCCCCCTCCAAAACAGAACCGCGTTAACCGCGTGTCCTCCAGGCTACCTGAGCACGTCATATTCTGCAGGGTGACCTGGAGGTACTAGATTCGGCATATAAGTCCGGAACCATCCATCAGTCAAGCGATAGTAAATAACCGCCATAGATAGTCATAGTGTGCTTGTATTGGCGCTTGCTTCCCCTCCTGGTATCCGTCCGCCGTCTGCTTATGGCCGATTAGTTATTGCTGATTACCTTTTTCGCTGCTTAATCACCGTATTACCGTGTCGCACCGCTTGTCCGCCCGCTTACTGTCCCCGCTCGCCTATAATTAAGACCGTTTGTAGTATAAGTTGTAGTTACTAAGATGTATATATAGTGTAAATAATAATTAGTGTGTAGAATAAATGTAAATATATTGAATGAGAGTCGTTTCATTAGCTGTAGTGTGTAAGTTACCTTTTCCCGACCCCTGGCTTATCCGTTCTTCACTGTAGTTGCCCGGCCTCTATCGTCCCGCCGATAAAGTAAAGTGGTGTTTCTGCACTCTAAACAGAAACTGGCGCCCGAGATATTCGTACCGTGAGCACCGCCGTAGTGTTGGGTGTCAAAGTGACACTTCTGCTCTTGTGTAGTGCAGCGAGGTACGTCACAACGTTTTACGTGTGACTTTTTATCACCATTTAACAGATACGAAATTTGTTAATTATTTGGTGTTTAAAAAAAATATGAGTTAGCTTAGACATGTTTGTTGCAAATTAAAAAAAAAAAAACAAAAAAGATAATGAAACCACATTATACTCGACTACCTATACCTCAAAAAACCTGCAACCGAAAATTATTTAGTAATGATTAATGTGTGCCCCGATCTATTTCCTACCATTATCATCTTATATTATTCGTGTTATATATTGCAATGCCTAAATAATGCCACCGTAATTTCTAGTAATACCCCTGTATACACAGTAAATACCCAGTAATACCCACATAATAAGATATAATACCCAATAATACCTACTAATTTCCATTAATTTCCAATAGTACCTAGGTAATACTAAGTAATTCCTTGTAATTCCTGGATCTTATACACTAAAATTCCCCACGAGTTTACCCCTCATTCTTCTCCATCTGCACCGCCAAGTGCCAAACTAGAATCGTAGAGTAATAACTGGCTAAAGACTTGATGTGGCCATATACTACTATTATCAGGCATTTGAAGCTTCAAAATTAAAAGACTGAAGGCTAATATGTAGAGTTGGCATTTTGATTCGCAAATCATGGGTGGTGCCAGGTAGAGAAATACCCAAGTACGTAAGCGAGACTTTTACTATTTTAGTCTACTGTTATGCGTCGAGGTGTCAATAACGTAATTTATTTCTCTACGTTGTATTGTTGATAATTTTATTTTTTGTATTTTATTCTTGATATTAATTTAATTAATAAAGTATGTCCGATCTGCCCAAGGGGAGACTTTAGAAATATGTGACCTGTCAAAAAGTCAAGTGTTGATGTTTGTGACCGATGGTACCGCAACAATGCATTTAGTAGGCCATTCTCTTCAAGAACACGGTTGGTTGTAGGTGAGTACATGGTACGTGTAAAATGCATGCTTTACACTTTGTGGCAAAAACTGTTCGACAATGTTTTCCAGAGGTAGATGCATTAGTAGCAAGTACTAAAAAAGTGTTTCTTAAATCTCCTAAACGTCTTCGCGCATTTCATAGCAAGTATCCCTGTATTCCCGAACCACCACAACCGATTCTTACACATTGGAAAACATGGTTGGAGACAGCATATTATTATGCTGAATATTTACAACAAATAAAAGCTGTGATACTACAATTCAATCCAGACGAGGCTGCAGCTATTAAGGAGAGCTAGACAAAATTCGAAGATGTTTCTGTTGAAACAGCTTTAAAAACTATTCACAAGAACTATGAAGGATTACATGACGCCATACAAACCTTACAAAACAGTGTGTTGTCGTTAGCGGAGTCACTGCAAATAGTGGACGAAGTAAATCTAATGCCACACTTTATAGGTGACGCAAAAAATTAGCTTGTTGGAGGAAAGTACACACGTGTGTTAAAGCAAGACACCGGTTTTACCAGATTAAGACAAATTTGTGATGGTACTGATGGTGCATCTGCAGATCCGTTAAGTGAGTTCAAAGACTATTTTAAGTATGCTTGTATTACATCAATAGATGTCGAACGGTCGTTCTCAAAATATATGCATATTTTTTCACCACGTGGAACATTACTCTCGGAGACAACCATAGAAACATACATGATGCTGCAAAGTTTTAACACATCTTTTCCAGTTTGTGATAACCAAGCTAGTTAAGAGGGTAAGCTGTGCATACATTGTTATAAATTGTAAGAGTTTATTGCTTTTATTACTAGTTAATTTCTTTTCTTACACTTATTATGGTGCGTACGCCTATGTCCTGCGGCGTATTTTTGCCAACTGTACTAATATGTAATATCCATTTTTCAATTATACTGTTTACTATTAAATAAACCAGAGTACTTAAAAGAGTTAAAACATCAATGAAAAAGAACTGAAAAGAGACCTTTGATATGAAGATAACATAGATGTAGTTTTCCACAATACACCGCATATGGTGTTTTGGTGTTTTGTGGAAAACTATATCAGTGTTAACGAAAAAGAAAACTAATTTGTTCAATAAAGTATCTAATGATAATGTTTTAAAAGTTATAAATAGAATTAGGAAGTCTGGATATCATCCCAGAGAGGATTTTTAAACGTAATATCATTATTGCGAAAAAGCGTGATATATAATAGTAATAAATTAAACTATAATTTTTGACAGTGTACTTACACACTAATTAAATTGATTAACTTTTGCATATAAAACCGGCACCGATGAGCGGTCGTCAAGCGCCGAGAATTATACTGGCACTGATGAGCGGTCGAGAATTTTATTATGTATGTATGTAATGCCGAAAGGTAAATATCGTTTACGTCCCTAAACGACTAACTAATTTAGTTTACATCCTTGCTCTATGCAGTTTGTTCAGTTTAAAAACACTCTAGTTAGTAATCTGTTGTGTGTACGGTGAGTATAAAGACATTTTTTATTTATTCGATATTGTTTAATATAGCGCGTTAGTGGACGTAAAAAATGGCGAGGAAGTCCACGTCTTCAGAAAGAGTGATGGTTTGTGTGTTTTTATGTATAGTAAGATGCATTAGATTGTCACATGTATATCCAATGCAATCATTAGTTAATCCGCTGTGATTAAGCACGTGTCGTCGAAAAAACACCAAACGTTGATTGGCTGGAGATGACGCTGGGATATGGAGCACTGATGATGGGCGACAGAAGAAATGGAGTTGTTGAATAATGTCAGGCGCCACTCATTATTTGAAACGAGGAAATTTGGAAAGTATAACAAAATAATTTAATTGGGGCTGCGATGCGGGTAAACTGATATGTTGTGCAGTACGCTTGGTGTAAATGGCAGAATGTATGGGAACGCGCAAGAGATATCTTGGAGCGAGATTTGAAAAATTATAAACTGCAATGAAATAGGAGAAGATCAACCCGCTGTGTGAGCGGCGCGCGTCTCGGGCGCGTAGAGCAGCCGGTAATTGGTCTAGTGTGTGTGAAGAGGTGGGAACGACTCAATGTCGGGCAGTTGTCGAAGGGAGGCGAGAAAGCCCTGAAGCTTTGAGGTCACAGGAGAATTCAAAACTCCCATGAAAATCGGAAAATCGGTTGTATCGTGGCTTTCGGGCTAATTAGGGATCGGTGCTTTATGAGAGCAGTAGATATATGTTAACAAGGCCCCCGACGTTGTTTAAACACGGAGAGAGCGCTTGAAAAGTTTTACAGAAATTTTTAGAAGCATTCACGAAATGTAGTGCGGTGCTCGACGCGTAGATGGAGCGCCGTGAGAATGGAATATCACTTATTAAAAATGAGTCTAAGCTCACCAGAAAATTGGTAGGATGGGCATTGAAACACTCACTTAGAAAATAAGGGTGCAGAGTAACAAAAACAAAAGAAAAACCACCATAAAATGTAAGACAAACAAAAGCAGTGAAACAGGGAGGATCTATTGTGTAAAGGTAAAATACTATTTCCTGTACTGTCTGCTCCTGTTCTGCAGTTCGCCCCTGTTATTTATGCCATTACCTCCAAATTCCCCAAGTCTAATTATAAATTCATTGTAACAAATGAACCAATTAAACCAATAATGAATTCTGGCCCTATGGTGTAACAAAATATTTAGTATGAGTGGCATTTATAGTATTATATAAGATATTTTCTGAAGCTTTACTTGCAATTTTTAATCACACAATTTAAAAAAATTAGGGAAACTAAAAGCATTCGAGAATAATGTAACTTATGTACATAGATATTTTTTGATATAATACAGTTCAATAAATTGCCCAGCTTGGGTGATTCAACATTTTTTTTCTGATAGTTGAATCAATCTTTCAAAATGGTGACATAACAGTTCAATGTTACAATTCTCTATAATGCACAGATTGTCGATGAGCTAAGCATGTAGAATATATTTACAATCGTATGGCCCTCTTGTATCCCAGACCTTAACCCATTCAAACAATTTCACCATTTTCATTTGTGTTCTTTATTGAACTTTAATATCATTTTACAATAATTTTAATTTGTATATCATTTTTTAAACAAAAATACCTACCTTTGAATATTTTTTCGGCTAGTACTTTGAGTTCAAACTGTCGTTTTCTTTCTGGTGTTAGGTTACGACGATAAACTCTAGATAAATGTACTGCATATAGTTTTTCCAAATATTCAGAGGCTTCTTTACAAACATAGGGACAAGGTGGCCACGGTTTTCTATGAAGGATATTTTTAGGAAGACTTCTAGCCAATCTGTTCAACCATTGTACTTTAGCCAAACTGAGAAAGGCCCTGTTCTCCTCTGTAGGTTCACCATTTCTTGTAATAAATCCCTTGATAAACCTAGAATGTATAAATAGTAGTTTATGTAATAAGTACGCAAAATAAGGATTTAGCGGACGAATCGTAATAATGTTTCGTAATATGAAGGTGAGTCCTGTAAAACCATTTGCGTACGTACTGCATACAACGTTTTTTTTTTCAAAAAACAGTTCTTGCATTATAATATTCATTTTCAATTGCCATCAATATGGTAGTGTATTAGAAGACCATGCGAAAATGTCCATGGAAACATCTTGTTTATTAACGACACATTTGTCAAATACTAAAAAATAGCGTTTGTTGGTGTTGGGCCTAAAGTAAGTGTTAAAAAGGACATCTTGAGGAAATCTTGTGGTCTGTAGTGTAAAATGAGTGCTGTACTTGGTGGAGGCGTACCAGAATCAGTTACCGAAAGAGCAAAGAACAATATGCTAGACAAAATCTCGTGGCCAATATGAGAAGAAATATGAGCGATTTCAAGAATGGAATAAGAAAAACGGCATTAGGATGATGTAATGAATAAATAAATAAATAAAATTAATAAACATACAAAATTCAATTTAATTATAAGTTTTCTGAATAACCAAATTTGAATCCGCTACAGTGTTGCCATGACGATTTTAAGTTCTAGGCGTCTAAAATAGCATTTTGCGGATTCTAAACAGTGTCCAAAGTTGCCGACCATTTTGGAGAGCGTATACAAAAAAATATATTTACAGTAACCTACAGTATACTTTATATTGTATTGTAGTGTAATGGATCATACATACAGGGTGTCGCGCTTAAATGTGATACAAGCCTGTAACTTCTTTATTTTTTGGCCGATTTAATTTTTTTTTTTTTTAGAATGTAGGATAATAAAAACTATCTACGTGTGATACTGCTTTTTTATTAGTGCAATACACAGGTAACTGGGATTCCCTTTTTTAACTCAAAAACTGCTAATTGCTATTAGCAATTTTTTTTTAATTGATTACATATTCTTATTCAGCATCCCTTAAAACGTCTTATCACCAAGTTTCATCAAATTCGGATCATCTTCAGACGAGCACTCCATGATGATTTTATCCATTTTTTAGTTTATATGCCATATTTTACTATTAATAATAAAATTATAAAACAATTTGTTTGAATTTTTACTGCACAAATACATTTTTTTTAATCGGGCCAAAATTAAAGTTATAAGCATGTAACATAAGGTGCTCGCCTGAAGATTATACGAATTTGATGAAACTGGGTGATAAGACGTTTTAAGGGATGCGGAATAAGAATATGTAATTAATTTTTTGAAAAAAAATCTAATAGCAATTAGCAGTTTTTGACGTAAAAAACGCATCCCAGTTGGCCGAGTATTGCACTAATAAAAAAGCAGCATTACACGTAGATAGAGTTTTTGTTACCCTACATTCCAAAGAAATTATATATTTGAATTCGGCCAAAAAATAAAAGAGTTACAGGCTTCTATCACATTTAAGCGCGACACCCTGTATGTTCATTACTGTAGTTTCGGAAATTACCGTTAGTCTTGTGCTACAGCGCACTTCCTGCCGCCATGTGATGAATCATGCATATTATGTTCATTTTCATAGTTTCTGCAATTACAGTTTGGCATGTGCTGCAACGTACTTCCTGCCGCCATGAAATATGAGACTCCACCAAGGCCACAATTTTGATTTAAATAGAATCGCCGTAGCCAAGAGAATGAATTCAGTTTTCTACTAACAGCTACCCTCAGCGCATTGAGCTGGATAATTGAGGAGTCTTAAGCGCGTTGAGTCTGACTCCATTTGGTTAGAATTCAGAATCTGACGACGACGCCGCCCTGCTGAATGTCTGGTAGCATCTTGAGGTTTTTAGCGCACTGAGCTAGACCTTCTAGTATTGGTTGCTATTTTACCGTCCTGCACCGCCAGCACCAGTCCCGTGATTATTTATTGACGTGAGTCTTCAGCGCGTTGAGTTGGACCCGCCGCCGTTAAATAATTACCGACCTTACCGTCGCATCGAGTCGTGGATGTTTCCTTCAGCATGTGGAGCGGGACTACCGTCGTACTGTTTAATCACCGAAATTACACTCCTCCCCGTAAACTAATTTCACCGATGTAGGTATATATGTGAAAAGAGTTTATTAACTTTGTACTTGACTTGGTTTAATTGTTAGAGAATCTGATTTTATGTTTATTTGACTTCATGTTTTGGATAAATGTTACTTTATTGAAATAAACTCTGTTATGTATACTTTTGGCTTTCTTATTTACAACTAACGGAAATCCTGGATTAATTCTCCAAACCAGCTATCCAAAAGCAAACACCGTTACATATTAGGACGCCCAAACATACTTACACTAGGTAGTTTATTAAACATATACCGGTAGTGTAAAATCCAGGCATTCTTTGGAATGTCAATACAACAATACAGATTTATTAGTTGTTAGCAAAGTGTGAATTAAAATTATTTCAATTTATAATAATAAATACCATCACAGAAATTAGACAACTCCGGAACCCAAAGCCGACGCTGCACGGGGGGTTATACTTATGATGAAAAAACGTGGACACAGAACCCTTCCCACCAACATTGCCAGTGTTGGTGGCAGGAATCGACACCGCAGAACGATGGAGAGATTTATTCACACTTGCCATCGTGCACTCTAGCCAACCACCCAACGGAGTTGGTTATTTTATAGATATCTCTTTTTCCTGCATATATACGTTAGCAGGAAATTCATAATATATTACTCGGATCGGATGTTACTGAATCGTAATATACACATGTTATTCATATGAAAGGCTAGAAACAAATGTGAATAATATAAATCTTATGGTACTATTTGTGATGATAATGTTCACTTCACATATATTTATTTACTTAAAAAATGTTTTATTCTGTCAGTAATTATGTCAGTGAGTATTATATTTAAATAAAGTTATCAGATTCATAATTATCTTTTATGATATAATAAATTGCTATTATAATAACTAATTTAAGTTTTACATGTACTCACTTCCTAATTGTATTCGCAGCTCTGCGTCTTCTTTTCGCTAGCCGAATTGCAAGAAATCTTCTTATATTTTTTTGTAAAACTATGGCAGCTTCTTTCATTTTTAAATATTTTCGCCTTTGCATTATGGCTTTCCAAGATGCTTGAATTATTGCAGCGATATCATGTTTTTTCAGCTGAAAAGCATCTTCAGTTTGAAATAAAGTTTGAGGATGTCTGATGAATATTTTTGTCCTGAAAGGAAGATAAGTATGGAATAATATAAATAATACTAGAAACCTCCACTTTACACGGAAATTTTTTCTATTATATCGAAATGTAAGAAGCATAAAAATAAATTTAATGATATACATTTATTTCTAGAAGTATATGAACAAAAATTAGATGTTGTAGCATTAACAGAGCATTGGCTTAAATCAGGGGAGAAAAAAATTGCATCCCTAAGACAGTATCGCCTTTCTTATTTTACTCATAAAAGTGTATATGGAGACATTTGTATATTTTTAATTCACGATTTTGATTTTCGGGAACTGAATAATCTATCTGATAGATGAAAGTATAGAAAATAATATAGAATGCTCAACAATAATCGTAAAAACTTTAAATATAATAGTCATAAATATTTATAGACCTTCTTCAGGAAGTATTCAAGAATTTTTAAATAAATTAGAAATAATTCTACTGAAAGCATCGAAAATAGCTAGCCAAAGAATAATATTATGCGGAAATTTTAACATTGACCTTATTGAAACATATAAAAGTGAAGACAAAAATTTCAAGAACCTACTTACAAGTTACAATCTACAAGCAACCATTAATAAGCCAACAAGAATACCTAATAATAGTGCAACTTCAATAGACCATATACATATTTATAAATACCAATCCATATGAAAGTCACGTTGTATATTTTATCAGATCATTTTAGTCAAGAAGTTAGTATTTATATTACCAGTAAAAATAGTCGTCCACATTCAAAATCAGGAAAGAAGAAATTTTACAGATCATAAAATAATGTTAATGGAGAAAAGACTAAAATGTGTGCAGTGGGAAAGTATAGAAGAACAAAACGATGTTAATGAAGCCTACAATAAATTCTACGAAACATTGTTAGATATTATTAATGACTATTAAAAAAGGAAACCATAATAAGACAAAATAATGGAATACGGGTGAACTAAAGTATAGGTGTCAAATTGAAACGACAACTATATGAAAAACATAGAGTTCTCCAAAAAACTTGAAAAAAGATATACAACAAGCCAAGCATAACTCCGCATAAATAATGAATTCAGAAAATAAAATTAGAACTACTTGCTATTTGGTCAAGGACATAACCAACTGTGAAAACAAAGTAAAATTTAATGTACAAAACACTGACATAGTTTTCCATAAAACACCAAAACACCATATACTGCATTCGACGAGCGTTTCGCCAACCAAGTTGACATTATCCGGAGATGATTAGAACTAACCTTATGCTAACAATGTGTCCTATTTATGCCTAAACTATTGTCATGGTTCGGTGAACCGTGACCCGCTAACCAATAAAGCGGGCTATTTGGGATTGACCCTCTATCACTATTCATACTATTTTTACACTTTGTGATTTACAAGCTGTCAGATGCATCCAACTGTCTAGTATTTGTTACATTTCTAATTAATCTTAAATTGCTAATATCTATTTTATGGTTTTTCTCAAACGCCTGTTGGGCAATGCTAGACTTATCTGTTCTACCATATTTGAGATAGGCCATATGCTCTTTGAATCTAGTTTGAATTAATCGTCTAGTTTATCCAACATACTTTTGATTACAGTCCTTACAGTTAATTTCGTAAATCCCCGACTTTTCGTTTGTTTCAATTTTTTTTTTTTTGGTTTCCTAAAAGTTGTTGTAGTTTATTTTCCAATGAATGAACCACTGTCATAACTATATGTTTAAAAATCTTACCAATACCACGGGCGAATCAAGAATAGAATGGAATTGATACCAATTTCGGATTTTCTCTTTCATTTTGAAAGATCGAGGAAGTGACTTTAAATTTTTGTTTCCTAATTATTTTATCAATTAAACCTACAGATATCCCTTACTCCCAATTCTGTGTTGAGCACAATGGTGTGAGTCCTTAGGGATATATCTTAGAGTAGTAGTATCTTTTCTGTATATGTCAAAGTCTAACTTATTTTCACTATTTCTAATTATTAATACATCTAAAAATGGTAGTTGTCCAGAGTTTTCAATTTCATGTGTGAATTTAACTGACGTGAAACGACTGTTTAATTTAGAAACAAAGTTGTCAATATCAGCGACTTTTGTATCAGACACTACAAAAATATCATTCGCATAACTAAGCCAAACCCTGGGGAAATACTCGAATTCTACTTCTTTTGCTTCTGTCTTGAATCTGTTCATGAAGAGACCGGCAATGAATGGTGTCAAAGAGTTACTCATTGCTGTTCCTTCATGTTGTTTGAAGAAATTATTTTTGAATCGAAAGCAATTTTGTTTCATGCAAAATTTAGTGAGTTGAAGATATTCTTTCTTGATCTTGATTGAGATTGTTTAATTCGAGTAGATCTTTAAGGTAGTCCAAGGTCTGTGGTATCAGAACACTTGGAAACAATGAACAAACGTCAAAGGAGATCAAAATTTCACCTTCTTGCAACTGAATATTTTTCACCTTATTGATGAAATCATTGGAATTAATCACAGAGAAACTAGGTGGTGCGATAGGTAAATTTTCGAACTTATATCTGTTAACCATTTTGATAGGTGGTAAGTCGGCGATCCGATTGCTGAAACAATAAGATATACCAACTTTCCTGGTTTATGTATCTTAGGCAAGCAGTACAATCTAGGTACATTTGGGTTAGATACATGTAATTTCCCTTTTAAAGCCGGAGTAATAAAATTCTTGCAGGATTTAAGTACATTTCTTACATTAACATTTAATCGACATGGTGGGAGATAGAAATAAAAATGAAACGGCGGATATGACAAAAGTTAAGAAGAAAGTGAATTCATTTGTTTTCTTTGAAATGGATCCTTTGGAAGTTTTCAATACAATTCATGATTTGACAAACGAAAATTCGACTGGTTTTGATGAAACTTCAACAAAACTGTTAAAGAAATGTGCATATATTATATATGAACCAATTGCAAAACTTATTTATATGTCTTTAATTCTTCCAGAAATACATCGTAGTCCACACAGTCTGTTACAGAGATATATTTGATATAATTTAAAATTTATCATATCAAAAACAGTTAATTGTGAATAACGCCAAGTACTTAGGAATTAGGAGTTACTCTAGAGTAAACTAAACTGGCAAGCTCATATCAACCAGTTAGCTTCTAAGATGAGTTCATATAACTGTGTATTGTGAATAATATCATCCACAGTTAGTCAAGAGACATGTTTAAGTGCATACTATGCTTTCATTCAATCTCGTACTTAATAAAATATGGAATAATATTTTGAGGAAACTCTGTCGTGGTCCCCAGAATATTTAAACCTCAAAAAGCATGCATTAGAACCGTGTTTCGCCTAAGATATAGAGAATCCTGTAAATTTACTTTTACATCTCAAACCGTATTAACTGCTCCATCATTGTTTATATGTATATGAATGTGCCTGTTTTGTTAAAAACAATTATGATATGATCAGTGGTAGAGAACTTAATCATATTTATGACACAAGAAGAACTGTATGTCCACATCACTGTCCTCCCCAAACAGCCAAACCCCAAACAACCAAAACTAAAGTGCAAAAAAATACTCTGAAGTTATTTGAACATAACAAGATACCTGCTGAAATGAAAGAACTACCATTCAGTAAATTTAACCAAGTTGTAAAAACGATTTTAGTACGAGATGCTTTTTACACAATAGAAGATTTCTTTCCAACAAATATTACAGATCACCTAACTATTTAACTTTAATTTTATTAATTAGTTTATTTTTCACAATAATTTTTTTAATATGTTCTGTTATAAGTAAAGCTGGCCGAGATGGCTGGAGTACAGCCACGGTCTTGCGCTGGCGTCACACGTGCCGATTTAGAAGTGATTTAGGCTGCAGTCTTATTTGATTAATGCGTGAGGTTGTACCTATAAATTATACATAATGTCAAACGCGCCAAAGGGTAAAAAACGACCGTACGCGGACACAGTGAATAAATTTATCGGTGAATTTCCGGATTTATTCTATGACGGATGCAAAATAATTTGTAAAGTTTGCAATCAAGACTTAATGTGCTGGCACAAAACAGATTGTCGTCGTCATATCAATACCGTGCAACATCAAAATAAAAAAAATGGCATGCCTTTGACAACTCAGTTTATGTTTGATTTATTGTTAATGTTAATAGCCTGTTATATTCCGCTACACATACTGGATAAACAACCATTTCGGGAGTTTTGAAATAAATACAATCCCCAGGTGAACTTACCAAGTCGTACATCGTTACGTAGATATATTCCAGCTGTTCGTGAAGACATTGTAAATAGGATTAAATGTGGATTAACAAATACACGGCTCTGGTTATGTATTGACGAGACGACAGATTGTAAAAAAAATTCTATTTCAAATATTATAGTACGTGTACTGGACTCTCTTAAACCAACATTTTCACTTTTACTAGCTAGTAAAAGACTAACTGCGTGTACTGGCGAAATAATTACGCGTGTGGTGTTGGAGACATTCGAAAAATTTAAACTTTCAACAAGTCAAGTATTGATGTTTGTGATTGATGATGCCGTGACAATGCGCGTGGTAGGCCGTTCTCTTCAAAGAGACAATTGTAGGTTTTTACATGTTACGTGTAAAGTGCATGCGTTACATCTTATGGCAGAAACGATTCCAAAATGTTTTCAAGAGGTAGATGCATTAATAGCAAATACAAAAAAAGTATTTCTCAAATCTCTTAAACGACTTCGAGCATTTCACAGACAGTGTCCTGGTATCCCTGAACCACCAGAGCCGATTCTTACACGTTGGGGAACGTGGTTGAAAGCGGCTTTTTATTATGCTGAATATTTTTAACAAATAAAAGCTGTGATACTACAGTTCAATCCTAACGAGGCTGCAGCTATTAGGGAAAGCCAGACAAGCTTTCAAGACGTTTCCCTTGAAACAGATTTAAGAACTATTAATAACAATTATAGAGGACTACACGACGCAATAGAAAAATTGCAAAATAGTTCGTTGTCGTTAGTGGAATCGCTGCAAATAGTGGACGACGTAAATACACAGCTACAGGCTATAAATGACGCAAAAAATAGTCGCGTTAGTGAAAAATTCGAGAGTGTATTACAGAAAGATCCTGATTTTAGCAAATTAAGACAAATTTGTGATGGTGCATCTACAACTTCGTTAAGTGAGTTTACAGATTGTTTTACTTGTATTACATACGTAGATGTCGAACGATCATTTTCAAAATACAAACATATTTTTTCACCAAAGCGAACATCGCTGACGGAGACAGCTGTAGAAACATACCTGATGCTATTATACTATAGATCTTCCCCACTTTGTGATGACGACAACCAAACTACTTCATAAATCTGCTTAAAAGGGTGAGTTTTATACAAATTTTTATAAAATGTAACATTATTGTTAAAATTTATTTCCATTTATTGTACTTATACAAGTATTATGATATGATATAAACATATGAGTCATAAGACGGCTCTGTTGGCCAGGTGACCTCGGCCAGCTTTAATTATAAGTCAAATTTTAACTTAGTCTGTTTAAATAATATGTGTGAGGATATATTTTGACTTATTCCATACATTGTATTGTATTCTTAATTTAATAAATATATTTCTATTCTATATAAAGTAAATTATAAATCTTTCTTACTTTCCCATTTGATAATCTCCCCTTTCATAACCAAGTTGACAAGCTAAGATTTGGACACCATCTTTAGCAGATCCGTAGTAATTTGGCCAGGTTTGTTTGGATAGGCACTTATACCTCTTCAAGAAACGTTCATATACTCTGCGATATGCAAATCCAGCTCTTCTCACTCTCAAATTTTCCATTAAACCTAAGTATTTTATTTGATGCTTCACACCCTCCTCATCAAATATCCCTATTGGAAAAATCAAATTAATAATTAGAAAATAGAAGTTTGCATGTATTTTTAGCCATCTTATGTGAAATTTTGGGCTAATCTAGGTATAAACTAATCAATCAGTGATTCAGGTTTTATCTTGAAAATTTGAGGAAAATATATAATAATTTTCAGGCTATTCTAATATTTCTATTGCTAGTGCTAGCTAGTGAAGAATAAATTATAGAATAACCTAGTTGATTTTAACATCTAGGAGTCTGAGGCGCACAGTTGAGACACTGAACTGTTAAAATTTTTCGTTTAATTATGAAAGAAATATGATTTCTGCAAAAGAAAAACTATGTGTTATACGCAGCTTGCGCTAATTGGCACAAACTTCAGATAATGGAAAAATTTTCCGTTTTAGAAAATTCTCCAAAATAGACTATTTCCCTCACATTATAAGAACCAATGAAATAGCAAGATTTTGAAAATTTGGACCAATAAGAACAAATTTTCAGCAAAAGTGGCATTCCAAGTGAAAATTTTACATAAATGACCGAAAATTGCACTGGGCAATTAGATGAATCATATTTCTTGTTCTATGTTTTGTTCTGGAAATAGTCTAATAATCTAAAAATTCAGCATTCAAAGCGTGTTGCCTTTAAGAAACTACATTCGTTCATTTTGATGTGATTTGACTGAAAAAGTACCCTCGACTGCGTCTAGGGCCCTTTTTTGTAAAATCACATGAAAAAGAATTCAAGTAGAGTTTCTAGGTAACACGTTTTCATGCGCTGAATTTTTGATAATTTTTAATGCACTTAATATATTACTACAGAAAATACACCAACTAACGACACTAATGGAACAGTATAAGAAGAAGTATTAATAACTGACAGCCATGGAACACTTTAGTACAAATAAGAGCTGTTCCTTAAGTTGTCAGGATTAGGCCCAAATTGTCCTATACATTCTATGAAAAATAGTACAAAAACATTTAAATAGGTAGGAAGGAACCTATTTGAAATATTTCTAAATAACTATACCTGCTCTCTTAGATTCATTTGGCTTTATACATCTAATATATGAAGGTTCCTTATCTCGTAATATGATCATCAGGTTATTTACAGAATTTTTAAATTGTGTTATGGCCGTTTCTGGCCTTTTCTTGCTTTTTTGTTCTGATTCCAAAAATACTGCTTGAATAATGTAGTTTCTAGAATTTGTCATTGTCTCTCTCAAATCACGGAATAAAAGGTCATTATTTTTTTCGAGAAATGACTTAATGTTGTAAGTTACAGCGCCAGCATAATGGATAAGACGAAATTCCTTAAATTAATGATTATTTTTATAAACATAATTTTATTTTAATAATGCTCTTACATCTCGTCCCATTACTTTTTGAAGTTTCACGTCTGCTTTTTGATGACTTATGTAATGTGGATGGTAGCTAAGGTTCGTATTAAATTTGGCTAATAAAGTTTTGTCATTTGGTTCTCCAGGTCTAAGGCATTCTTCATCCATAAAGGCAATTAGTCCTAAAATTGTTTAAAAATGAAGCCAGGAAATTACTTACAACTACTTACTGAAATATAGTGGTAAATCGGCATTTGAATAGTCCTCAATGTTTAAATTATAGTTGCTCAAAATTATAATTATTATACAATTAATTAAACAGTTCTAACTGCAATCAGCAAATAAGATAAATGTAAATAATTATCAAATGGTACCATGCGCCTCTATAAACACCAACCCCTCCCCCTTGTTAAGGCTCTGATCAGAAAATTGCTTTTGATTAATTAAATAGCGTTTTCACTTACCTTTATGTTTTTCTTCAATTAAATCACAGATAATTTTGTTGTCAAAGAATTCCACATGTTCCCATTCAATACCTTCTTTTTCGTACTCTTCTTGTTCAGATTTCAAAGTTAATTCGATGAAGAGTTGTTGGAGTTTTTCATTGCAAAAGTTTATACAAAGTTGTTCAAAACTAGAAAATTTTCGTTTAGAATTTCATTTCTAGATCACTCGATTTTACTAACCTGTTTTTTTCAAATATTTCGAAACCATAAATATCTAAAATTCCCATTACATTATTGTTCCTGTTTTCGATAGGCTGAAGAGAATCGTTTAGTCGTTGTACCAACCAGGTAAATAATCTATCATAAACAGCCTTAGCAAGAGCATCTCTTGCATAAATTGACAATTCTCTGTTCAGTGGGCTAGTTACTACATCTCTGATAGCCTCTATAGTTCGATGTGTTAATGCATGCCTCAGTTCTTTAGAATCACAGTTAAACAACTAAAGAACAGAAAACGATGTATGTAAAGGCGCTTTCTTGTAAAAATATTGATAGATACCACAAACTATAAAAATATGGATATCTACTACTAAAATAGTAATTAGATTAGTAAAAATGGTTAGCAATATTGATGGTACATGTGTACAAGTCAGGGAAAGCACATACATATAATGTGTCTTCCTTTAGAAATGTTTAACTTGCTCCAGGATGGATTCGAACTATCGCTATTCGGTACTAAGTAAATAGCTATAAGCGCTTTACCCACTCAACTACCATGCCCCTCTCTTTAGCAATAAGTAGGTAAAAAGGTATTATGTATTTTATTTACCTAATTGTTAGTCTTTGAGAAATAGTCTTTTAGGGAAGGGATAATTAAAGCTTACTATTTTCATTTAAAAATAATCATTTAACTACCTTGCTGACGGTATCAACAACTTCAGGTTTTAATATAGTTGAAATTCCTTCGTCTTCAGAAAAACCTATATTTCCTAAGTGCAATATGGCTGATATAATCGAAAACATATCAGTTTGTTCTAAATCTGTAAAATCCAGCGCTGTTAAGGCCTTTTTAACGGCATTAAAATCTTTTTTGGTCATAAATATCTTCCACGTTACCTTTCTCCTATAAATATAAAAAAATGATAAAAGATGAAGAATCTACTTAGAATTAATATAATAAAAAATTTTACCATAATAAAATATTATTTATATCACTGTTTACCTTTGTTCCCTAATACCTTAAAAAAAATTATTTTAATAGCACGAACAAGTTCCCTGGAAAAGTTTTTCCGGGCGCCCATGTGTATATGTAAACTTGTGTTTAAAGTTGTCACAACTCACAGTCTTTGTTGTGTCTGCAGTTATGATAAATTTATAGCAAAATTTATATACAGGACCAATTAGTAAGTATAATATTTATATTAAACTTATTCATTATTATTTACTTAGTTTACTAGTTTATATATTGTAATACTTACTCCATCAGACAGGTAATAATAAGATCCCAGATTTTTTTTTCAGTGATAACTGATTCAGCAGGTCATCACTAGCACCAGAAAGTAGTTGGTAAAAAATGTGAAAATTTCTCTCTCCTGGTACTTGGCTTATAACTCGGGATTTTTCTAATAAATAATTTAAAATGTTTCCACCAACTGGATTACCCTAAAATATTGAATGAAAATATAATTTAAAAAATATGTATAGGTATTGCTAAATCGAGAAAATAGGTATTGATTATTCAAAAAAATGGTGTAAAGCCAAAGGAGTGTATTTATCACTCAGGTGCTCAACATAAAATTGTAAATCACTCTTTAAACTTAAAAGCACTTAATTTGTATTTCGACCAACGTGTGACAAAAACATAATTGTATTCTGTTTGAAAAGTTTTTTCAACATTTTCAATGTTCAAGATATTTTCAAAATGTATGAAAAATCTGTAATAACTATCCGTTTTTTTTTCTATGACAAACTAATAGAGTGAGATATAGTTAATTGATAGAAATAGTAAAGACATACATCGTAAGCTGTATGTTCAGGCTAATATTATACAGTTATGGTATGAATCGGCGAAAACGTATCACTTTAACTCGTGAATCACCGTTTACTAATTTCAATATAATTTTTTTTAAGTAGAGCACTAATTAATTGGTTTCATTGACGTTTTATTATTCTTTTTCTAATGGTATAAGGAAACCTGTACAGCAATTAATATTAAGAAGTGTCGTGCAACATGTTTTTTTTTAAAGCAGCTATTTTTTTATTTTTGAAAATATGTAGTAACATGCGACACAAATAAAGCAAATACATCAAATAATGTTGTGAAAAAGAAGTAATGGTAAATCCATAATGATTTTAAAGTTAGTCGAGTTGGGCATTCTTAATACACAAGACTGCGAATTGCCGTGTCGAGATCGCGTCGCATCGGCCTAGTATAACATAATCGTGTAATTTTATGACAGTGGCAACAGGTGGATTTAGGTTATACCATATCTCAGTATTGGAGCATGGAGAACCCAAGAAAAATGTTAAGGTACGACTATCAATAGTGAATGAAGTTTTGTAGAAAAAAAACTGAAAAAAAAGTTTGAGAAAAGTACAAAAATGCGCTGGCACGCCAGATTATTTCTAGACCACTAGTAAAATATTTGCAAACTATTGTTTTCGTAATCAGAAGGAACATTTATCACCCGTTTTTTTTTTGGTTTTCGAAAATTTTGATTTTTTTGAAATTTAAATTCTTCATTGTGTAAATTTCTAAATGTATAAATCAAAATTTTAGGAAACAAACAGGAGGATAAATGTTCCTTCTGATTGCGAAAAAAAAATCAAATATTTTACTATGTAATGGTCTAGAAGTAATCTGGCGTGCCAGCGCATTTTGTAACTTTTTTCCTCAAATTTTTTTTATTTATTTTTCTGCAAAACAGAAAAACTGCTTCATTCAGTACTGATAGTCGTGCCTTAAAATACTGCTCCATGCTCCAATATTGAGATATGGTATAACCTAAATCCACCAACCGCCACTGTTTTATAATAGTTTTTGTTTACAACAAATGTTAAAAATAAAATATTGACGAAAATAAATAAAACCTTGCAACAAAAATAAATTTAATTAACAACAACCCCATTATATTAATCAGATACGAGGGTTTAATCAAACGCGCCTCCCTTTGCAAGAAAATGATAAAGTTTGCGGACATTTTTTATAAATAAAATATAGGGAATTACTTTAATATCCGAAATAAAGATGTATATTATTTAAATGTTTTTATTTTTTGATAGATGACTTTTTTAAAAGATATATTTGTGTTATTTTGAATGCAAACTGAAATATTTGATTAAATGTGAAAGACGTTGAATGATATTTTATTACATACTACAAAAATAAAAAATTAAACTAAGCTAAATCTTAAAATAAAAAGTTGAAGTAATTTCCGATTAAACCGAAAGTAAAAAATATGTATGTGATATGCATTTGGAATCGGTGAAATGCCACATGTTAAATTCTTCATTTATTGGTTTTCGGCCATAACTTTTTTATTTAACGTTCAATTAGTTTTTACTTCCTTAAAAAAAATGCATGAGTATAGTTTTGGAATTTTTTTCCTAGGTGAAAAATCAAGCCGTGAAATCGGGTGGAAATCTTAAAATGATCATCCTCTACAATATTTCCCACTTGAAACACTGAAGGAAACATAATATACATAATAAGATGTATTGAAAATAATATGTTCCAAAGCGATCAACGATAATGTAGAGGATTTACCATGTAATCTATGAATAACACTTCAATTGTATACATCGTTGCGAGGGATGCAATAACAAGCGGTTTTCCATGTTATACCTACGTTGGGTAAGTATATAAATAAAACAAATAAATGGTCAATATAAATGCATCCTACTATTTGATGACAAAATATTATTATTTAACGTTTAAATGGAACTTACTGCTCTAAATAAAGAAAAACGAATAAAATGCGCACGAATACATTGTGAAGAATAATGACAGCGCGGGAATAGCCTAAACGTGGCGGGGATCTCGGAGCACGAGTACGCGTATGTCCTAACTATTTCTATCAAGTAACTATAGTGTGAGAGACCCAAAAAAGATATATTCGTAGTGGTTTTTGGTCACTGTGGTCATGTATTTCTATCTATATAAATGTACCGTGGATGGAGCTTTACTACAAACACACTTATCTGATACGTAGGTACCTTACACACGTATTAGCTACTTTTGAATAGGCTGGTAATGCGTTCGCTTCGACTTTCTCCACTTTACGCAGTGTGGTAAGATGCTTAGGAGTTCAAATCGTAGGATGTGAATCATGTAAAATCGTGATATCGATAGTCCGTGAAAAATCATGAGAAATTGTTAAATTGAAAAAGTGAAAAATAATAATAAATAAATAATAAATAAACGTCACAGAAAGTAGACAACCCCTGAATCCAAAGCCGAGTTTCATGGGCGAGGGTTACACTTATGAAAAATAGCGGACACACAACTATTTCCACCGACATTGCATTGCAGTGTCGGTGACGGGATTCAAACCCACAGCTCAATGAAGAGATTATACAGGGTGAACCATTGATAATGGGGCATAGTTCAAGGATAGATTGTTTAGACCAAAATATGAGGATATAACCAAATATGCTTTAGTAAAATATTGCTGTGGAAATTATTTTTTTGTTTTTTTGCAATAACAACAACTTTTTGACCAATCTTCACCAAATTTGGTAAAGGTACATTTTTTAATCTAAGAAACAATAATTTATGTATCACATCACATTAGACCATAGAGAACACCGCGGGAGCTGTTTCTGATGAATTTTTTTTCCTTTTTTTTTTTTTTGATGAAACGTTGTGGTACTTCTGAATAGAAAATCTGATGAGGGCGCCATTTCCACGTAAAAAAGGTACACTTGGTAGAATTTGATAATTCCAACCGTTTTTGAAGAAACTGCCGTTAAAGATTTCAATAATTTTTTGAAAGACAATTTCAAATTTAATGAAACAAATTGTATTTATTGGAAAAAGTACAAAAAGTAAATAAAAACAAAAGCGTAACAACAGCATAAACTCTCTCTCACTTTCTTATGAACTAATTACTGCAACTTAGAGTAAATGTTCAATATGGTTTCTACCTACTTCTATGCCTTTTCTAATTCTTTTGATAAAATATTTTCTTACATTGAAAAATACATTTTGCTGTTCTGTAATAAAATTGGCTGCGTTTTGTATTTGGTCCCACAGTTCTTCTCTTGAATTTATAGATTTGCATGGACTCAGGACTTCATATGTCCCCACACATAGTATTATAATCAGAACTCCTTGGTGGCCAAGCACACTCACTTCCGCATCCGATCCATCTGTGAGTGAAAGTCACATCAAGATGATTTCTGACTGCAATGGAGAAATGAGGGGGGAGCTCCATCTTGCATAAACCACATTCTGCCCCTTATGTCAAGCATGAAATCATCTATAATATATAATCAAGAGTATTTCGAGCAAGAAACAGATAAGACTGTCCATTTAAATTTGGAGGAAGAACAAATGGTCCCAATAACTGATCGCCGATAATACCACACAAAACGTTAATCTTTAATTCGTGCTGTTTATGCCTTTCTTTAACGGCATGAGGATTTTATATTTCTCAGTAATGGCTATTTCTCCAGTTAAAAACTCCTCGACGAATAAAAGTTGCTTCATCGGTAAATAAAATGTTTTTAAGAAAATTTCGATCTCTGTTGTGTTTATTGAGAAGAACTTGGCAAAATTCTAACCTTCGTGGAAGATCCCTTGGAAGTACATTTTGTACAGGAGTGAAGTGATATGGGTAGAGGCGTTCTTTGCGCAAGACTCTTAGAACAGACTGTTTACTCACTCCTGTTGCGGCTGATAAATGACTAAATAACGTACATGATAGAACTAAGACATAACCAAAGCACAGTTTTCAATAAATACAATTTGTTTCATTAAATTTGAATTTGTCTTTCAAAAAATTATTGAAACCTTTAACGGCAGTTTCCTCGAAAACGGTTGGAGTTATCAAGTTCTATCAAGTGTACCTTTTTTTACGTCGAAATGACATCCTTCTTAAATTTTCTAGTCAGAAGTACCACAACGTTTCGTCAAAAACAAATGAAAAAATTCAGCATCAGATACAGCTCCTGCGGCGTCCTCTATGGTCTAACGTGATGTTATACATAAATGATTGTTTCTTAGATTAAAAAATGTTCCTTTACCAAATTTGGTTAGGATAGGTCAAGAGGTTATTGAGTTATTGCAAAAGAATGAAAAAATAATTTCAACTTTGACACCCTGTATCTTTTTCCACAACAATATTTTACTAAGGCATATTTGGTTATATCCTCATATTTTGGTCCAAAGAACCTACCCTTGAACTATAGCCTATTATTAATGGTCCACCCTGTATAGTAAAACACCATTGCGCGTTCCAGCAAAAAAAAAAAATAAAACAACGTCATACCTGAATGTAACACAAAATTTATTAATTGAAAAAATTAAATAAAAACGTAAAATTTTATTAAGAATCCTAAATAAAATATAAGAAAAACTAAACTGCTTTGGGCAACTTGAACTCTTATACCAATTCAACATTTTCAACATCATCATCGTTGCTAGTGTCAACAGTTGTAGAAATACTGGCGGTCTCTTTGGAAATGTATACATTTTAACTAGTCATTTCTTTTTGTTACGTCTTTTAGATATTGGACACAATATTAATAATTATTAATTATACTTAGCCAATTCTAAGCTACGGTTACTTGCTCATAAATGACGCTGCATATATTTTCAAATCATGAAATTGAACGTACAACTTGTGAGATTAGAGGTGAAATCATGACATCTCACAATTAATCGTGAGATATCTTGCAACACTGACTTTACGCCTCTCAGAATGGTTAGACCGCGGTCGAGTAAGGTGAACTGAGTCGTTTTATTGAATGTGGATGCTGTTTGTGTTTAGTAAATGAATGCACTATCTCTGTCTCTCCCCCATATTCAAAAGTAGCTGATACAGCGTGTATGTGTATTGTGTAGTCAAATAAATGAGCGAGTCTATTTCCCATACAAAAGCAGTCAAAAACTTGAATAAATTCTAGCATTTTTGAAATCGGAAACCTTTTGGTCCTGCTTGTAAGTTGTGGTTACTTGAACGTTACCTCAAAATTAAATTGAATATCCATATATTTTCCAAATCGACTAGAATTATCGTTGCGGTTAGTTTTTGCATTCCCAAATGCCTCAAGGACTGGATTCGAAAACAGTAATTTATCTTTAACCTTTTCTACTTCTCCTTTATGATCTGTCACTTCTGCGATATACTGAAGAACTTTTTTTGATGCTTCTGTTTTTCCCGCACCCGATTCTCCTGAAAACATGTATTATTTTTATCTGTTTTGCTAAAACGTAAAAATTTTTATTTAGGTTTTTATCGCAAAATATTGCAAATATGTGTGTGAACAATGATAATTGTTTCAATCCTGCACACATCCACCGCGGAATAATACCCATTAAAAATAATAGTTGCCTCACTAATTGATTTATTCTTAAACATACAAATGATAATCAAACTGCATTTCTATTTCTAGAAAATTTTGAAAATTAAATGTCTCTTACTGTTAACTAGAAAAGATACCTAGTTGTTTTAACTATTCCTAAAATGTGTTGTGTTCATTTATTTACCTAATTAGTAATGGTATATTTCAATGTGACCAGATTTCTGTAAATACTATCCTCAAGAAATTGTTTTCATATATTATACAGGGCGTTTCAGATTCCAACATAGTGTTATGGGAGGTAGAGCACACTTAACTGAGCTCAAGACAGCCCCAAATTTACTCTATAATGTGAACCGTTTTTGAGATACAGGGCGTTTTATGGTTTTTGACTAAAACTGTAGTCGGCCATATTTCTGAAACGATTTTAAATATTTGGATAAAATTAGGTACAAACGTTATACTCCTTTAGTCCAATCAAAAGCATAATTTACTTTGGAAAAATTCCAGGGCTCAATTTTTATAATGTTGGCCTCAGTACCGATAACATCACCCTGTATATCATTTCTTGGTAAATGGTAGTAAACATTTAAAAAGTCAATACACCAGTGTATAAAATAATGTCACAATATTTGATGGCACGTTTATGGTTATCCTCCAATGAATTTTTAAAAAGATTGATTGACCAAATTTTAAATTCTACACTACATATTCCTTGTATTCCCACATGTTCGTAGTTTTATTTATTAAGTAGACACGGTGGCAACGCTGGTTATATGTAGGACCCAAATCGTAAATTTCCCGAATGTGGATGTGTTTAAATGACCACTGCAGATCATCAATGCACCTAATTAATCGAAAGCTTTGTCAATTTCATAGAGATCATATTTTCGTGGTCATCCAGTAAAATAGTACCTAATATTTAAAAAGCTCTACCATGAAACTGCTGTAACTTTGGTTTATTGTAAAATTCTGATGTTACCTGATATTAGTATACATTGTTCTTGATGTTCCTCTTTCAGTGATCTATACGCTGTGTCCGTAATGGCAAATCTGTAAAAAATAATTAAAGTGCTTATTATTTCAGATTCGGATTTGCGTCATAGAATACGTACATATGTGGTGGAACCTCGAAGAAATGTTTATTGTCGTATTCTTTAACAACCTTGGGACCGTAAATATCAAGTTCTTTGTACGGATTTACGGATATTAAAACTGGTCCAATGTAGGTCTGAAACAAATTATATTCAACTAAACAATTAAACTGCTTGCATTTTTTTATAATACAAGTTTCAGCGTTTTGACAAATAACCGGGAAAATAATTGTTTGAAAGGATATACCTATGTTATAGTTATCTGTAATAAGTTTTTGTAAAAGTTAGAAAATAATAATATTTCATTTCATTTCAGATTAATTTAAGGTAATTATCGAAATTTGTAAAGAAACCTGTTTTTGTGGAAATTACATCTACTTGTACATATGTAATTAAAAATTAGTTAGTGTTATACATTATTGGTTTCACCTAGTTTCTTGTACACACATATTTTTTAAATTTAGATAATGTCGGTCCTAGCAAATCATTGTTGTTTGTACCTAATTAGATAAGTTGTGATTGTTGCAGATTTTCACATTTGTCACCTTTTCTTTTTGACTGCTTGTATAGTTTGCAAGAGCTAAGAGTATTTTACATCTTACCAACTATGTATTTTTATATGTTTTTTCAGTCATACTCCCCATGGAAAAAATTCTGTGGATGCATATGAATAAATCTACTAGTAAATTGAAACTATCGGATTAGAAATTGTTTCTTTAAATAAAATGAACACCATAATTAAAGAATTTAGTAAAAAAAATTTGAAGTATTATAAAGTAGTAGGTGAACACTAAAGCTACTACACACGGCCAACTTGGCTTGTCATGCCAAGTTGAAACAATAGTATGAAGTAAGGCAAGAGCCTCCACACGTCATAAACTTCGGTCGTCTCACTACCACAAGTGGGTGCAGTCAGTGACTTATAATTTTCGAAATTTGAGCTTTTTGATGTAAAACCATGACATATTAATTGCAACGGCAGTGGTATTACGAATAAAAGCCCAAAATCAACGGAGACGAAGAGTTTGGGCCAAGGATTTTTTCAATTTAAAAACGACCAAAATATAGGCACATAACTAAGACTGCAGCCTATTGATTGAATAGTCAATGTTTCAGTTTGTTTATTTAGTGTTACCGTTTTTTAAAATTGTTTATACCTTGTTTGTGTTTATGTATGTTAAAATTATTGATATTTACAGGGAAAACCTAAATTAAATATAATCCTGAGGATGTCTCTAAATAAAGACGAAACTTCGACCATTTAAAATCTGTTTTTTTTTGGTTTTTTTTACCACTACCCAACAATTTACAAAGCAATATACCAAATACTGACGTAGTTTCCCACAAAACAACAAAACACCATATACTATACTCGACGCGCGTTCCGCCAACCAAGTTGATATCATCTAAAGGTGATTAAAGAGTTTTAATTATCTCCAGATGATGCCAACTTCGTTGGCGAAACGAGCGTCGATTGCAGTATATAAGCAAAGTATATAAATAAGGGTCACCAAACAGTTTCTAGTTTTATTTAAACTACAATTATCACACATATCGTAGCACTACTATTGTTATATTGGTGTCCACTATTATTTTTGCCACTTAGAAACACCTTAACGCTTAAATCAACTAGAAATCAGGATGACTGAGCTGAAAATCTAAATAAAAGTCGTACGCGCATCCACACTTCCAACTTTCTTGTCGACTTGCTTGTCGGCAATCGGTCTTGTCTGATTTCTCTCAAGCTCAACTTCATGACCAACTTAAGCCACGATTTGCATTATACACGTTCTAGCAAGTTGTACAACTTGGCTTGTACAAACCAAGTAGACTGACATGCATGTGCGTATGAAACGGCCTTTAAAATGAGAGATTGTGTCAAAGAATAACAAATAATAAAAGAACTTGTGTCATGCATTCTAAAGAAGGAAACACAATAACACCATGCAGCTACGGAAACCCGGAATTGATTTTTCTTATCTACATAGGGTTACTTCATTCATGTTTATTATAATGTTTTTTATTGTCATAATCAAAAATAAAACCAATGTTAAATTAAACACATTTTTCTGTATTCTCTCACTTTTATCGGAAAGTTATCTTTTCCAAATCCACATGAAATACTAAATGAGAAAAGTGGATTTACCTACTGATTTTAATTATATAATAAATGGTTATACAGGGTGTTCCGCAACTCGATGGTCATAGTGAATATACATATTCTTGAGGCCATTCTTACTCAAAAAATTCTAATGAACATATATCCTAAAGTGGACTGTTTCTGAGTTATTGATAAATTAAAAGTTCTAAGAAAATGTTGATTATATTGCCAAGTTTTGATCTTGGTTACCAAAACGTCACGTTTCAATAAATAAATGTCGCTGTCTGATACAATTTAGTAGTGTGTATTAGTCATTGATCAAATTTACAATTAAATTAGTTAATGTCTACATTTTCTGACCAAGATTCGCAGACATTGAATTCGTATACGGTTTTTGTGATGGTAGTGCGCGTAGAACAGTACAATAACATCAACTAAGATTTCAGAATGGCAGGCTACCAACCAAATAAACACGTATTTAACAATGTCTATCGAAGTATCGCACGATCTGGTAGTGTGCCAAATAGAAAAATTGAAAGACCATCACGACGACGCAGTGAAGCATTGGATAATCAAATACTTGAAATAATAAAGCGCATTCCCACCACTAGCATATGACGAGTTTCTGTTTGTCTGCAAATTTCCCAAACAACCGTGTGGAAAACAGTTCATAACTTTGGTTTGTTTCCGTTCCACATCCAACGTGTCCAAGCTTTACAACCGAATAATTACGAAGCTCGGGAGGAATTTTGTCAGTGGACTAAGCGCAACCAAAATCTCTGCAGCAGAATTTTATTTACTGACGAAGCTTATTTTAATAGAGATGGAATAACAAACACTCGAAAATCCCACGTGTGGTCACCTATTGAGGAATATTCTCATGCCACCAAAGAAGTGAACCTCCAAAACCGTTTTTCAGTGAATGTTTGGTTTGGTATCATTGTGGGATCATTCGTACTTGAAAACCGTTTGACAAGACAAAGGTACCTAAACTTCTTACAAGAATTACTGCCATTGTTATTAGAAGAAGTTCCACAGAATGTGAGTCCAGCAAAAAGGCGTACCCCCACGCATTTTTGCAGGGCAGTTACCACATTTCTCAAAGAACAGTTTCCGGGCCGATGGATAGGTCGAGGGGGGACCGGTTGCTTGGCCTGCGAGATCACCCGATCTCACACCTTCGATTACTTTCTGTGGGGTTACATGAAGACTCTGCAGGATATAAACCAGGGAAGAACTAATAGCTAAAATAATGGATGTCGCGAATCAAATGAAAAATGATCAGGAAATGTTAATAAGGTTATGTCAATTGTTCGAAGAGCTCAACTGTGTATTAATAATGAGGGTGGTTCTTTTAAATCACATTTACATTAAAACTAGGTAATTAAAAATTTAAATAAAAGTTAAATCTTAAAAGTTAAATGATAAATATTATGATAAAGTAAACAGAAAAATTCTCATAAAATTCCTTGATTAATGTGACCGGTTTCGTGAACAAATAATTACTTCACATCATCAGACACAGGAATTTTTATAAATAAAAATTCCTGTGTCTGATGATGTGAAGTAATTATTTGTTCACGAAACCGGTCACATTAATAAAGGAATTTTATGAGAATTTTTCTGTTTACTTTATCATGAATAATAACTCATATGGGATCAACCTACCTACGTTAATAAATATTAGAATTACAATCACTAGAACTCATATGGGATCAACCTACCTACGTTAATAAATATTAGAATTACAATCACTAGAACTTTTAATTTATCAATAACTCAGAAACAGTCCACTTTAGGATTTATGTTCATTAGAACTTTTGAACAAGAATGACCTCTCACGCACTATGACCATCGAGTTGCTGAACACCCTGTATGTTCTGAATTTTTCAGGTTCTTTCAAGAGTTGTTTTTGAGACTGATGATTTCTTTTCTACGTGTATTTGGTAAATATTGCATAAACCAGACATCACATAGAGAGAATCACTGGGATTTTTCATTATCTACAAATAATGCATAAATCAACCGATATCATAAACAACAATAATTCAGTAAATTTATCGATGTGTTAACTCGAGGGCATTACATACGATTTATATAAATAGATATGATTCACACTTATCTGCGCAGGTGAACGTCAATTCTACAAAATTAAATTAAACTTTATAAACCCATATACACATTTACAGAAATACGCAAAATGAAAAACTGTAATTTTTAAGTAGACGAGGTCGCCCCGGTGATGGTGTAAAGACAGTGGCGCATGCTTTCACCCACAGAACGGATAAAATTTCACCCAAATTGTCCGGGATCAATACCGGGCAGGACGAAGTGGATGAGTGGACCTGCTCGCGTCAACGTATTTCGAAAATAATGTAAAACTGTAGGTTCCCTGTAGATGAGCGTGTTAAAAATCTCTAACCCACGACAAAGTGGGTTAGGCAAAATTTCCAGGTGCCAATGCTTGCACAAGCTTTAGAGAACTTATCTCCTAACGTCGGTGAATGGCTTTAGTAGCGAAAATAGGCCGACGTTAAAAATTATTAAAAAAAGTAGATGAAAAATAAAATAATATAGAAAGTAACGGATCAATTTTGGGTACGTGCAATTTTCGGTCGCCATTTGGCACCTAAGCGTACAATTCAATGTTTAATGAGGAAATTCGAAGATGATGGCTCTTTGTGTGATACACGAACACCTACACGTCACCGTAAAGAACGCTCAGCTGAAAATATTAAAGCGATGCATCAATTAAAGTGTGGCTGCAGTCAACACCATCTCCATCTGACATCGTGCGCAACAGTTAAACCTCTTAAAGACCGCATTACGTCGAATGATCTTCATTTCCATGCGCACAAGATTCAATTGACCGAAGAATTGAAGCCAAGGCGCCGTGTGTACAATAACTGGCTGTTGGAGAACGTCGAAGTTGACGGCGATTTTTGGGAAAAATTGATATCAAATGATGAAGCTCATTTCGTCTCAATGGATACGTAAATAATCAAAATTTCCCAATTTGGGCAGCTAACAATCCACGTGTCATCCAAAAAACAAACATGCATCCATGCAGAGTCACTGTTTGGTGAGCTTTGTGGACTGGAGGAGTCATTGGATATTTTTGTAAACGAAGCAGTTGATGCGGTTACAGTTAATGATGTACGCTACCGTGAGATGCTTAACGATTTTTTTTAACAAATCAATGATTTGGACATGTGGTTCCAGCGAGACGTGCTACACAGCTAATGAAACACTAAATGTTTTGGCCATTAAATTTCCTGGGCGCAGAGCTGAAATTAACAAGATCTTGATCTTGTGACTTAACCCCGTTAGACTTTTTCCTTTGGGGATACGTTAAGGGAAAAGTCTATGCGAACAATCTGGCGACGATTCAACAACTGAAAGAAAACATCAGAGATGTTATTGCGGAAATAGAGCCACAATTATGACGTGTAGTGATGGAGAACTTTGTTAAATGAGTCCATACCTGCCAGAGATGCTGAGGCGGCCATTTAAACTATATTGTATTTCATTATAATGTTATAGTCTGAAAATAATGCTCTATGCAAAAAAAAATTCGAAAATTTTATTTATTTGTTATTAAAACAAATCGGCTACCTCCTGTTGGAACTTATTGGGATAATTTGTTATATTTAATGTTTTTTCTCTCACGAGAACTGCTGAAATCAATATCATTTGTTTCAGCAGCTTCCGATAACTCGTATTCGATTAGCTCTTCAATATTGATGCAGCCGTTCGCGCTGCTACAGTTTCGTAGTCAAGAAAGAACACTGCATCCTTGTATGAATTTGCACGACAATGTTCAAAAGGTTCCTTTGCAATCGTAATGGGTAACAAATCAGTCAGTAGTCTTATTTTTCATTCCCAGTCTTGTGGATTAAACTTATTTCCAAGTCAAGTTCTATACGATAATAACTGGGAGAAAATGTTGCAACCTAGATATAAAGAAAGCAAGCATTTTAATCCCATAACTTCTAGATGTTGTACATTAATTTAAAGTTTTCCGTTTCATTATTCTTTGAAATGTTGGAAAAAACCTGATTTATATAGACCGTCCGTTGACTTTTAAAGCTCAAACACTATTAAATTATTGTAAAGAGGTTATAAACCAATTTGCAGTGAATTTTATAAACTTATTACAGTTATTACTGATACTTTGCTTCCAAGATGGCGGCCACTTGTTGAGCCTTCTGTCCGATCGGTAAGTAATATGATTGTGGCACTAAAAGGACCCTTACCAATTTTCAGCTTTTCTAGAATTGTCTTATTTTTATTTGTCCTGATGCCTGTATTAATTAATACCCCATAAAGTTATGGTAATGCCGCTTCATGGACACAACATTCAAAACAGTAAATGCACCTACAGTTTATTTCAAACTTATTTGCAACATAAAAAACGTTGGCTTCTTTGATCCCTTTACCGCTGTCAAAGAAGCCGACGTTTTTTATGTTGCAAAGAAGTTTAAAATACACTATACATCGTCTACTTTGTTGCGACGGTCCTGACATCGACACATACTGTAAATGCAGTTACCGAAAAATGTAAAACTTAATAACTGAAGTATTTTGTATGGTTCTTTACAACAGCACTTTAAATTTTAGGTCGGTGATATAACTAATTATAATAATACGTGAAACTATCTGTACAAGTATTACATGTATCAATAGAATATAATATACCTAATACAGGTATAAAAACATCATGTTTTCCAAACAAACTAAAATATGACCAGACCCATAATAACCGTAATTAGTCAGTCAATCAAACTGATAATGAAACAGCCGCATAATAATGATTTTTTGTCAATTTAATACATTCTTACATATATGATATCTTCCTTAAATCTCTTGTATAAATTATCTACAAAGGCATCTTCGCTGGTATAATCTTGTAGTAAAACAGCGTCTTGAACTCCTACTCTGTCTCTGTCTTGGAGATGGTGTTCCATGGTTTATCTGAAAAGTACAAGAACAATTGATTGTTAAAATGTATATAAAGAAAAAAAAGGCTTCTATAAATAATTGAGCGAATAGTCAAAAAATGCTACGAGCAAGTAATTTTCCAAATACTAATAATAATAATAATGTTTATTCACACAAACATATTTACATAAAGAAATATTTCAGTAATGAAGACTAATATATTTATGTATGGTTATGGAAACAATAGATATCTAATATAATTTTATTTCCGTGTTTGTAACTTTTAAAGCCTACAATATTATTTGCCATGAGTAACAAGTTGGAACAAAATTATTTTTAATATACCATATTTTATGTGCAAGGACCTCAACAGATAAAAGAAGGAAACCATATTTTAATGGGCAAACACAAACCCAGAACATGCAACTTTAAAGTGTGCAGAATTTTATTAGTAATTATTAGTCATACTATAAAACGTTTACTAAATAATGACTGCCATTAAGAGCCATTTACAGAGCACTTAAAACAGTAGTGTTTTTAAAATATGTCTGTCATATGGATTACCCTAAAAAATTTAAATAAATACGTATTCACCAATCACCCTTGAAACTTCAAATATTCTACTATAATTATAAGGTAACATTAGACATTTAATAAACATTGAATAAAAAACGTTACATATACATATTGATAGTAACATAGTAAACTCGTTAAAACAATATTTTATCAATATTAAAATACATTCCATTAGTTGTGAAAATATGTAAAAGTGATGATGTAAATAAAAACATCCAAAAATTTATTTTAACGTTGTATAAATATTTTTGCTATATTAAACAATTACTGTGATAATGTTATTCTGTTGCAAAAAAAAAATTATTTAAATATTGTACAAATATTTTTACAGCCTTATATAAATATTACAATAATATTGTGTTTGTAATGTAACAACGTCCTTAGAAAATAACGTAACTATGTAACCCTGATACATAATTGTCTTATTACCACAATATTTTCATGTTTAGTGGGTATTGCGCATTATGTTTTAATTTAATATAATGTATTCCCTGACAAAACTAAGTTACCATGAATATTGTAAAATTAAATAAAATGCACTTAATATGTTTTTGTAGTTTGGGAATTTCAGTAGGTATTTGCATTATATTATATCTGTAAAGGCCATCTCTGGGAACCGATCGGTAAATCCCACGTATGAAAATAATATACCTACAATGCTCTGTTCTGTGGCGTCCACGATTTCGCTGAAAAATTGGATGCATACTAGTCTACGCGCATTCTAATTTTATTTTTATCTATTTTATATCTGAGTAGAGCCACAAATACTGATTCTGTGGTAGAGCACCATATATGGGAAACACAGACAGAGAGTCGACCAGATCAGAGCCAGCGTGAAACACAGATCAAGTAAGCTAGTCTGCTGATAGAGAAGACATGATATGATAATGTGTATTTTTATGAAACTGTTGGTTCAATGTTGCGGAACACTTATAGTGCGCCAATATTCTTTGGCTTAATGGCGGTCTCGGATGCTAGGGCCAGGCAGAACTATTGCCTTTTACCCTAATTATCGCTGTAGACCTGGACCGGCCTCGTGCAGGGCGGGTTAGCTTACTTTACAAACGGCCCCACTCACAAATGTGAGCGGTGCCGAAGATTTCAGCCAACCTCCCTAAGTCCTGGCTGATGAACCCTGCTGGCTAGGGCCACTTCTGGTGCTCTTCTGTCTTGATCTTCTTTCTTCTCCAGCTTGTCACCCCCGGGGGTAGTCATCTGTCTGTTAGGAAACTGTGAGTGTTGCATGGTTGGGATTGATTGCCGGTACGCGAAGTGTAAATTGTCACATTGCCGTCCGGATCATCGGTTGGTTAGGATGAACTATGTAGTTCGAGAAGTCTAAGCAAGCCTAAGTGCTTTCTTAGACTTTCGTCCTGCACGGAGCCGGTGGGACAACAGGTGCTAGACGATTTATTGTCTAACGCCTGCAAGGTTAGTGGGTAGGTAGTTGGAGTAACATGTCTTTTCTGTGGGTTGGTCCATCTGTAAGGGAAGAGGTTAGTTATACTCACCAGTTTTCCGAGATTTACTTCAATCTGTTTGCCACGGAGTGTTCGCCAGGTAGTAGTCGCGTCATCTTGCTCGGCTTCTCCTGAAAGGACATCACACATTAGTGAGGAAAGGCATCTGTGCAAAAAATGCGTTCATTGCTGAGCACATTTGCTGCATTTGTTGTAGCACCGCGGTGAGGTGGGCCTCAACGAGTGCCTTTTGTTGTTTAACAGGGCTGACACTGGTCCCTGCTTTTCCTTGAGCTACCTTCGCGTAGCTCAGTCCTCCTATGTTTGGTCTCCTGGCCTCTTGTTGAGTCCTTGGCACTTGTCTTGGAAGGGGCCAGCCGGCTTCTTGGGGTACTTGGGGGCACCCCTTGTAACTGGCAGGGTGCGCTCCCTCGCAGTTAGCGCACTTCGCCGGCGTATCCTTTGTCTTCTTGCAGTCCATGGACATGCTGTGGTCCTCCGCACTTCACGCACTTGGCCTGTGCAGTGCACTTGCCTTGCGCATGGCCGAAGTGCTGGCAGCGGTGGCATTGCGATACTTTTTGCTGCATTCGTTGACGCTCCATCCGCACTACCATGGAGCAGCATCGGTTGACTGTCAAGATGGCCTCCTGATCCTTAGGTACTTGTATAAGTACCAGCGGCATCTGGGCCCTGGTTCTTCTGCTAGTTATCCTTTGTACGGATGACGGCGCGAAGCCCTGGTCCATGAGGTCCCTCTTTATGTCGGCGCTCTCCACTCCGCTGGGGATTCCACGCATCACTACTCGTAGTTGACGCTCTTCTGACAGCGAGTACGTGTGGTATTCGTGTTTTTCCGCCATCAGAAGTCTTGTGAGCTTCCTATAGTCATCTACGCTGGTTAGTTCGATGGCTATACCCTCGCTCGTCAGCTTCGCCTTGACGTAGTTGATACGGCTCTCCTTGAGCCACAGGTTACGTGGCTCCATTTGTCCTTACTCCTTAGAATGACCGGAGGTATTCTAGGAGATTTGATGGTCGGTGCTTCTGCAGCCGTTGGCCGTGGTGCTGTTGTGGTCTCCTCGGGCAGCGTTTCTGCCGCAGTTGGGATGGGCGTCATTTTCCTGGTGTCCTTTTCGGAGTCCGCATCGCTACTCCGTGCCGTCTTCTTTCTCTTGGAAGCAGGTCCCTTCATCCTGGGTTCTTCCACGTCCTCATCCATAGGTGTGGTTGGTGCCTTCTGGGTTGCGAACTTATTCGCCAGCTGTGCAATGGCTGCTCGCAGACTTTTGGTCTGCTCCGCAGCCTCTTTATTCTGTTGTATTTCCACTTCTCTCCGTTGTTTTCCTTTTTCTCTCCGTTTTTTTTTTCCGTTGTTTTTCCTGTTCTCTGAAGGCTGTGAACTCCGCCAAGACTTCGACTATTTGTGCCCTGAGCCTCTTATTTTCTTCCATTAGATTTCGCATCTTTTCGGCTTTCCTGGAAGCCTTAGTTCTCGCTGATTTCGCCTCGGAGGATGAATCTTTGTCGCTGTCCATCATTCTGTCCTCCACAGAATGCCTTTCCTGGTTCTTCGCCCTGTCTTTCCTGTAACAGATTTGGTTATTAATTTTGGGGTTGGGAATTGTTGCCTCCAAGGTGGGAGTCTTTATTAAAAACAGTTTTGTTCTGAAAAGAACAATTGGTTCTTCTGTCCCACGTTGTAACTGAATTTGGTTTCAGACCGCGCAGATCGTTGCTTAATTTTCGTCAGCCCCGTCTACACAGATCTTTGCCAAACTACAGTCGCTGCTTGTCTTGATTCGCTGTTCACACACGCAATGTTTGCTTCTGCACTCTACTAGGTACTAGGTAGATCTGCTCGCTTCGACTGCTCGATGAACTATGTTGGCACTTATAGTGCCAATTAAAGATGTTCAAATAATTACAGCTACCCAATTTAGTTGAAAAATATTTATATTTATCACTATAATCGATGAAATATGCATTTTATTTATTTTTCTCTGAGACGTAATAAAAAGTAATAGAAATTGGAAAACATAATAGATTTTGCTACGAGAGTAATAAACAGAGGCTTAAGTAATAGATCTGTTACTATAGTAATAAAACATTGGTAACACTGATCATAGTATATTGTATATCGTAACATGATGTTATCGTAATATAATGAATGTGTAAGTACAAGGGCGGGTCTAAATTTAGTGTTATAGGGGGAGCACACTTGCTGCGTATTTATTTTAAAGTGAAATAAATTGGCTACGTCATTTACAGTATATCGCAGTTACATAGAGCATGCGGCATAAACAATTTCCCCACTTCCCCGCTCGTCTTAACTAGGCATAAACTTGTCGATTGTCGTTATATTCTTTATATTTACCATTATTTTTGTTGGCGCAAATTATGTCATTAAATTTTAATATTATGAACTTTTTTTGGTACAGTAGGCATTACGCCCCTCATACGTGTAAAATATGTGATGAAGTATTACTACACATTACTTATATCTAGCGAGAATATAAGTATTTGTATCTTTTAATAACATAATCTTTTAATATATGAAATAATGACGATTACTTATGAAAAATGTATAAATGTAATCAGATTTTATTGGTATTATATAAAAACGATTTGAAATTATTTTACAATCATATTTCATGATCATGCAGTAAATATCACTTCTTATTCTACTATCTAGGTGATAATATAAAACATCTATAATATTTTATAATTGTTGCATAACAATATTTTTTATGTTTTCATCTGAACATTTTATAAAATAGTGGAGAGAATCAAACTATCTAAATTTCGTACCTCCCCCCACCACTAAATTAACCTACTTTCAATAGTTACTATCTTTCCATAACAAAAGGAGAACAAGTTGAAAGTCATTCTGGTTAGGAATTGAATAGTATATATCAGGTTTGAAGGTATAATCAATTCGGGTATTTGCCCTGAGTAGTTGTTTCTTCAAATCATATTAAATTAAATTTTATAAAACAAGAGAATCAGATATCAAATTTTATTTAATAGTTATTTAACTTTTTATGCACCAAGGGTGTAAAGTTAGTGTTTTAGTCACGGCATGAATAGTATAGCCCGAGCGCAGCAAGGGAAACATCCATGCAAGGGACTAAAATACACTTTACTCCCGAGATGCGTACAACAATTTTTTGCACGAACGAGCATAATTTTTATTGCAAAAAAATTTAATATAAAACTAAACAATAGTGATTGGCCGCGAAGCTTTTGTTGTATTTCATTCCAAATTTATCTATGTATCCTGGTATTTCATTGTCTATTTGACATTATTTTTTATTTATTTGACGTTCAGATTACAAAATATTACTAATTAACAAATATTGCGAACGGTGAAAATTACCCTATTAATATTAATTTTAATTTGAAATGATATATTTTATGGTTTATATGTTTGATATTTTATTTTTTGTTATTTCTACCATTAAAAATTTGACATAATAAAAATGTTGACGTTACACAAATATGCAGTATAGTGTTTGCGTTACGTTATGTTTGTATTGTTCATTGCCTTCCATTGCGACTGTAAATCCCAGGGCAGTAAGTACAATACTGTTCTATTCCCGTTCAGAAAGGTTTTTATTTAAACATGTAATAACTTTCAAGTCAACTTGTTAATTTACATTTGGGTTTGGTAATTGGCCCGAAAGCTATGATGTTTTAAACTGCCTAGAGTTAGTTGTAACAGGTAGAGGTTTTTAAGTTATGGATGAATATAAATAGAATAATTCATTTATTTAATAACGATAAGCTACTAGTGTCGACATATGAAGAAACTGCTATTATTTTGCCACATATTGTCTGTAAGATTACAATTAAGAGTACACTAGACGTATCATTGATTGTGAAGATATAGATGTACAGCTTATTTCAAACTTATTTGCAATATAAAAAAACGACGGCTCCTTTGATTCCTTTACGGCCGCACAGTGGTGCCAAACGGACATTTCTTTGACAAAAATCTGTAACTTTGTCATTTTTAGGCCAATTCTTATAAAATTTAGTAAGTAGAACAGGAAAGGGCTAAAGTTTAATGTGAGCAATGAAAAGCCATTAAAGTATTATTAATTTGTTTATTAAGAAATAACAAACATAACCCTTTGAGCCGCAAATTTTGCTTTTGTGTCAATTTTTATAAAAATTAAAAAAATTTTTGAGTCGCTGAATTCGAAAATGATTCCAAAATTCAAAATCTCAAATATCTAAAATTTAATCAATTGTTGTGAATCTCAGTATTTAGGGTTTTTTCTTCATCAACTCTATTATTTCACATATACAAGTAAAGTTTGCAGAAAACCGTATAGTATTTCCATCATTGCTATTGCCAATTAGTCAACCAAAATCGTTACGGAACCATTTCTGCACACGTTTTTCTCAGTTTCTTCTCCCTCTAATTTTCTTCGGTAATCGTAGACTACTTTTGGAATGATAGATTATAGGTTATAGGAAGAACTTACTCAATAAACCTGATCCAAGCGTGTAAAGTTGATAGCCCAAATCTGAATATTTTCTATCTTTCTGGTTTATGTTTGCATGTGCAAGATCGTTCATTTCTCTCGGTTTAACTAGGCATACATTACACATGGCACTTGATGGTGTATTTGTTAAAACACTTGAACCACTTTACCATCTATCATAGTGAAGTATAAGCTGTGCTTTACATAAAATCTTTTTTCATTTATCATTACGGTAGAAGGCGTTAAAGCAAATATTTGTGATTAAATTTCCCCGAAAATACTCCTGGTTTTCTCGGAGTTTCTTTTGTGAACTCTATAAGAATAGGACGACAAAATTAACGCGGATTAATAAGATAATGGATTTTGCCAAATAATATTGCCATTATCTTCATTAACAAGCTTAAGTGGTACAAGCGATGATATTAACAAATTGGAATCGGATATTAGTTGACTTCCGCTTGACAAAATTTGTTTATATACGCTTTGCGCAGAAGAACCATAAAATCTTCACGTACTGTATGAAATCAATCCCGCGTCATCAGGTAGATTAATTGAATTGAGCATTAGCAATCTATTAGCTGTGTGATCTAAAAAGACTGCAATGTTACCTGAGCAATTATGTCAGTTATCTTCACATTATCGGGATAATATTCTTTTTTAGCTTCCAATACCTTCTTATACATGGGAAACAAATTATATTATCATATTATACTTATAAACAATTTCTAAGGTACTTATATTGTTTTGTTAAGTCCAAATCGAGCAAGATTTCTACAGCTTCTTTGTTGGAATAAGTCACTGTAGATGATTTTCCTTCCAGCCAATCTCTGTGAAGTACGTCCAAGATTTTCGACGATATAAAATGTACCTCTTCAACAGCAGCTTGCTTCATTTCTACGTTACCCAAGCGATAACATTATCTTCGTGTCAATAAAAGCTTGCGGTATATGACAAACCCCATGAGCACCTAATAATGATCAGCAAAACAGGAAACAGTGGATTCTTGTCACTAAAGACATATTTGATTATGTATAAACATTTTAAGAAATAAATTATTAACAATAACGTTGTTAAACACCTGTGATCCAATTTCGGAAATTTTCCATCATATAAATGCATCGAAATGCAGTATGGGTCCTATTGCATTTTATAGGTATATAGATAGACTAGCTATCACAAGTAGTATTTCACTTAACTTGGGCAAATCCGGCAAGTAGTTAAAAGATTAGTCAAAGTAATTTTTTTTTTAATTTTAAACTTGTATGAAAAAAACTGTATAAAGAAAGTAATGTGCCTTAGAAATGAGATAGAGAATTTATAAGAAGTAGAAGAAATACCCTTCCCATGGATGTATAATACATTAATAAAAATTAAGAATCTATAACTTTATTTCATCATATTTTGAGACATGCACTCAAGCCTTTTTCGCGAGTAACCGAAAAGGTCAACTTTGATGCCTACTACAATAACAGTGAGAGTTTCAAATAATAAAATATTTTGCTAAATAAAACTTCAACCTATCTACCTTATTATAAAAATAATTCCCACTCAAGCAAAAAAGCATTTTTGGCAGAGCCTTATATGGAACTATGAAGCCGTCTAGTGAATAAGAATTATTTATCAATAACTGGTATTTTAGCTTAGCAGTAACGATATTGCTTATAACAAAACAATATTATTAAATAGGCACATAAAAAAAATATATATATTTTAGTGGTAATAGGAAATAATGCTACTTATTGTTTTTGTGGGAATCCATCGCGTTAGCTTCAGACTCGGGTTTAGTCAGGACTTTAGAGCAACAAGCGCGGGACAATCGTTTCATCGAAAAGGACACGGCAAACCCGTTGACTACATGTAAGAGATCGTTAACATTCATTACCCAGTAATCAATGGTACGATTTTAAAAAATGAGAAACCACTGACATTGGAGGATTTCGACGTGCATCGTTCATTTCAGGGGTTTTGTCGATAAACTGGCTGATTTATTTACTAGTGTATTGTAAAGTAAAAGTTCGCAAATAAATGTTTCCCCGTAAATTGTCATAAACGCGATATGCTTACGAGCATTTCCCATACTTCAAAAATGATTTAAAAATACTTCTAAATACTATTTGTTTATTTTGAAGCTCAAGCAACAGCCTCCGAGTGTATCATTTATATAAGCGATAATGAAATATAGGGTAAATTTTACATTTACCTCCTACACAGCCGCTCCTCCCTACAATTTTTGGTCGACCGATACATTTTAAATTCTAAAGGTATAAGTAACATTTTTAATAGATCTGTACAGGGTGTGCAAATTTCGATGTTTGTATAGGGTAACTCGGTAACTGTAAGAGAAACAAAAAAATGGAAGACACATCTCTTTTTTTGAGAGAAATTCACTGGCGAAAACAAAAATTTGCTATCGTCTTTTGTTTTCCAGTTATAAACAAAAGTTCGATTTTTCGACTTTTAGACACATGTCAATATCATGATTGTTTGTAAAGTTATCAAAAAACAACTTTTACATTCTCAGGCATTTTTTTGTATAATACAGTGGCGTCGACAAAATTTAAAAAAAGGTGCAATTTCGAGTTATGGCATAAAGTTGTATTTTTTTTAAATGGGAATCATAATTGGCTATGGTTTAGCTAAAAAGGAAATTTTTCTCTCTTTCAAATTGTGTATCATGTTGGGTCGCTTTTGATGTGTAAGTATTTAATAGCGAAAATAATCTTTTAGTATATTACTTTTTGCGTTTTCTTTTACATTTATTTCAAGTAGGCGTGTGTTATCAATGACTGTGTTTATCCGTTGGTCAATAAAGTGCATATTAATTATTTTGTTTCTGTCATAATTACACCCCATTTAATCGTAAAAGTGAAGATGTCTTAAGAAAATTACGAGAAATATGATATGCTAGAATGTTTTATACAAAGTAATAACAATTGTGATATTGCATCCGAAATATATTTCAATTGCTATCCAGAAAGAAGACAACCTAATAAAGATATTTTTAAGAGAATCTCGTTAATTGTGGGTCCTTCAACAAGCCAAGACAAAAAAATCAGATATTTATATCTAATTTTATACTACATTACAATTATAAAATAAAAATTCAAATTAAAGTAAATGTTCAAACTGATATCCGTTATGTTCGATACATAAATTACACCTCTTCATGACGCTCTGAACTGCATTATAAATAAAGCTGCAAATCGTTTCTGTGTATCATGTTACTGTCACCGGCATTCACCTTGACCGCGAAACTCTTTCTCCAGTCCAGTCTATTATTAGCTTTCGAGTTGTGTACACGTTATGTCACTTGGGCGTATTGCATATTGTTTTTGTATTTTTATTTTATTTGTTGTACTGTATTGTTGATATTAATTTAATAATAAAGCATGGCAGACGTACACAGGGGTAGAAAACAGCCATTTGCTGACAAAGTGAATAAATTCATAGGTGAATTCCCGGATTTATTCTATGATGGTGCTAAAATGATTTGTAAAGTGTGCGAGAAAGATTTGATGTGCTGGGATAAGCGTGATTGTGGCCTTCACGTAAATAAAAATAAAAAAAATGGCGTGCCCTCGACAACACAGTTTATGTTTGATTTATTATTAATGCTGATTGCCTATGATGTTCCGCTGCACATACTCGATAAACAACCATTTCGAGAGTTCTGGAATAAATACAATGCCCAGGTGAAGTTACCAAGTCGCACAACGTTATGCAACTATCTACCAACTGTACACGTAGACATGGTAAATAAGATGAAATGTGAATTAAAAAATACACGGCTGTGGTTATCTGTTCGCAAGTGTGTTAAATAAAAACACCGGTTTTACCAAATTAAGACAAATATGTGATGGTGCAGCCCCAGATCTGCTAAGTGCGTTCAAAGACTATTTTACGTATGCGTGTAATACATCAGTAGATGTCAAACGGTCGTTTTCAAAATATAAGAATATATTTTCACCAAAGCGAACATTACTCATGGAGACAACCATAGAAACATACCTGATGCTGCAAAACGGCTACACATCTTCTCCAGTTCGTAATAAGTAAGCTAGTTCATCAAGCTAGTAAGAAGGTAAGTTTTACATACATTGTTATAAATTGTAACAGTTTATTGTTTCTCGTATTAGTTAATTTCGCGTACGCCACTGTCCCACGGAACATTTTTGACATCCCTAATTATAAATATGATGATTTGAAATGTAATTCACACAGTTTATAAAATTTTGTCTGAGGTCATTTATGTCGGTACTGGTTTTCTTGTATAATTTGTCTTTAATGTGGCCCCAAAAGAAAAAATCCAGTGGCGTCAGGTGATCGTAGTGGCCACCTCACTGGTTCGTTACTTCCCATCCAGTTATTTCCAAAATTGGTATTTAATAATTCTGAAACGGTCCTGATATTATGAGGTGGTGCACCATCTTGTTGAGAGAACTGATTTCTTGCCTCAATTAAAAGTAGATTGTCCATAAATTCTTCAATAATTTTCTGGTTTAAGATTTCGTAGTACCGTTGTCCATTAAGATTTTCTTGATATATGTGATACGTTAAAATACGATTGCCACGTAGAGCACACCAAACACTAAAAGCAAAACGCCCCTGAGATCGCACGTCAATGGTACGGTGAGGGTTCATATCAGACCAATAGTGCTCGTTATGCCTGTTGAAAATTCCTGCACTGCTAATGTAGGCTTCATCTGTCCAAACTACATTTCTAGAGAAGAATGGATCTTGTTGACTTTTTAGACCATACCATTGCAAAACTCCAATTGTCGCTGAAGATCAGTTGGTTGCAGGTGATGTTGTTTCCTTATTGTATCAGGTTTGAATTTGTATGTCTTCAAAATACCCAAAGCTCGACGTCTTGAAATCCCAGAATCAGCTTCGATTTGACGACTTGAATTTGAATGATTTGCAACCGCCATTCCAGTTACAGTTATAGAAGTTTCTTCAGCATCTTCAATATTGTAATTTTTTGGTCTTAGTTTGTTAAAGGATCCACAATTAATGAGATTGTTTTTTAACCTCTTAAAAATAGCTTTATTAGGTTATCTTCTTTCGGGATGGCGATTGAAATATATTTCGATTGCAATATTACAATTGTTATTACTTTGAATAAAGCATTGTAGCATATTATATTTCTCGTAATTTTCGTAAGACATCTTCACTTTTACGATTAAATGGGGTGTAATTATGACGGAAACAAAATTATTAATATGCAATTTACTGACAAACGGATAAACACTGTCATAGATGACACACGCCTACTTGGAATAAATACAAAAAAAACGAAAAAGTAATCTACTAAAAGAATATTTTCACTATTAAATACTTACACATCTAAAGCGACCCCACATATGATATACAGCTTGAACGAAAAAAAGAAAAAACATAGCCAACTATGATTCCCATTTAAAAAAAAATACAACTTTATGCCATAACTCGAAATTTCACCTTTTTTTAAATTTTCTCGACGCCACTGTATTATACAGAAAAAAGCGCCTCCTGAAGAATGTAAAAGTTGTTTCTTGATAACTTTACAAACAACGAAGATATTGACATATGTCTAAAATCCGTAAAATCGGCCTCGAAAACAAAAAGACGATAGCAAATTTTTGTTTTCGCCAGTGAATTTGTCTCCATTTTTTTGTATCTCTTATAGTTACAGAGTTACTCTATATAAACATCGAAATTTGCTCACCCTATACATTTTAAAATCAAAGCGCAAACAGAATTTATTTTTAGAGAAGTTTTGTGTGGTACTATACTATATGACAAGATATGAATAGTTGACACTAAATGAGTAGTATCGTGGTGGTTTGTGAAAACTGTTAAAGTTATGAATAAATAAGATTTAATAATCTTTGAGTTTGAAAATAGACAATTATTAAATACGATGTTATTTGTTGACAAAGTAGACACGAGAGTGCTTCTGCAAATGAGTAATCAATATGGTAACAGAATATTTTTAATATTTATCACGCTCAGAATTCGGAAGTATCTGAAGATGCGATAATAGGTTTGTTCCCCTTATCTGTATTTAGTATGAAAGTACAGAAAAGGTCGTATTTATTTTTTCTTAAATATATTTAAATTACTACTTTTGCTAAGGAGAACGAGTTAGGTATGCTTTTTGTGAAAAGTGTACGTTAGAAAGAAAAAACCTACTCAGGCTGTGCCGTTTTATTCCTAACATGTCCATCTGTTGACATAATATCCACCAGGACATTGTTTTATTTGTGATGTATGCACCTTTATGTAGAATATGTGTCCATCAAATCCGTCAGACTTTGAGTTTGGTGGCTTTGTTAGATGGATTCTTATTCCGGGCAATATCAGGATATGTCTTTGGTTATGCCTTTCTTTATGTGATGGTTATTTTCAAGTGTCAAATATATTTACATATTTACGCTGACATTAACATTTTACTATACAATAGAATACAATTCAAAATACGATAGAATCCATCACTTGTCGCTTGTTGCGTGATTCTATCAATTTCATCTAATCTAAGATGAAAATAAAACACACCTAATCATGCGCGGCGCCTTCGCCAAAATTTTAAAAGCTAATAAATGCAAGCCCACTAAACTTGAACAACTAGAACAAGTACCTATAAAATTAAAATAATATACGTGTTGTATTTCAAATGATGACTTATAATGATAATGTCAATATGTCGATTGAGCGTCTATATTAGGAGCAGTTTCTGTTTCTACTAAAACATGATTTTACATCAGTTTCAATCAGAAAGTGTGCATGATATGATGAAGTTATTATCTGCACTTCTGGTAATTGAATGCTCGTAAAATGTTCTACGGGTATTTCAAAAAGCTATGCCTCTTATTTCAATCAATCTTCATAGCCTAAAGTATTTACTTTATTTATTTATTTATTTTTTAATACATATCCAACAGGCAAAAGCCCAATTACAGGATAAGGAGGTAAATTTAATTTAAAAATTAACAATTAAAAATTGTAATAAAAATGACAACAAAAAAATTGTAAGAACAAAAATGGTAAGGGTAAAGCACAGACGCTTATACAGATTATTATCTGTAAATTTATCGACCGCACCTCTCCATCTCATCCGCATATATTTCTCTTTATATACAGGGTGGGGCAATAGTTCGTCCGACCTCGATATCTCGAGTTCTATGATGATAGCTAGAAACCTGATTTAAAAACATAAATAAACTAAACAAAAAAGTCTATAACCGGAAATTGTTTTCGAATATACAGGATGAGCACAGACGATTCTACAGGGAAAAAGCAACATTTTTTAAAAATGAAATGCCATGTATATCAGAACATTTTTTGGAACCTCTTTGAGGCCTCCTTTCATTCCTGATTTTCTCCCAACCACCTGGATGTAATAATTTTTTTTGTTGAAATTACTATTGTATATTTAGACAGATTGGCCAAGGATTCTTTCGACAACCAAATGGAACATATTGGACGATGTGAAATAACAAATACGAACATTCCTATGGCTAATTAGTGACCATTTTCAATTTGTTGAACAATAACTGCAAAATCCAGCAATAAAAATTAAAAATGAGGTTTTTTTTTAATAATTCAAGAGAAGGTATTATAATAAGCATGTTATGCCCATACAAATTTACACCAACAACAATCCAAAATTTGAAGAAAAGGATGATAAATGCTTTCTTTTAGAAGTATCACTCCGGCAATTTTATAAACAGTAGAAACCTCATTCCTATGACGCATAGAAATGTATGTCAATCAAAATGGGCAAAATGTGGAACACTTTTTATAATATATTCTCTTGAATTACAAAAAAATATTTATATTTTTAATTTTTATCTCTGAATTTTGCAGTTAGTGTTCAATAAATCGAAATGATTACAAATAGCCATAGGGATATACGTACAAAAAATGTTCGTTTTTCAATTCTACATCACATCGTCCAAATATATACAGGGTGTTCCATTTGAAAAAAATTGAGAAAATTTAGCTCAAATAGTTTATTTTTGGCCACCTTGTGCACTTTTAGGAAGTGAAAATGGCTGTCATCACATAGATGTCTCATAATTGGTACTAACATATTTTTTCTTAAAATGATTACATCCAAGTGGTTGGGAGAGAGTCAATAATAATACAGGAGTGAAAGGAGGCCACAAAAAGTTTCAAAAAATGTTTTGATATACATGGTATTCCATTTAAAAAAATGTTAGTTAACCCTGTAGAATCTTCTTGTATAATCGAAAATAATTTCCGATTGTAGATTTTTTTGTCTAGTTTATTTATGTTTTTAAATCAAGTTTTTAGCTATCGTATAACTCGACATATCGAAGTCGGACGCACTATTGCTCCACCCTGTAGAACGTTCCTTAATATACAAATATATATATTGTCGGTTGCTTGATAGTATAAAATAATATATCGACCCTGCCCCCAAGAAAAAGAGAGTTTGAGATTGGTATTTGTTGTAGGAAGAATAAACCATTCTGTCCATGCAAAATTCTGGACACTATATTTTCATTGCAAAATGTAAATTTTCAATTATTTAAATAATTTGTTTAACAAATAATTATCGTCCAATATTTATATGTTTTTTGGAGTGAATTCGTGTGTTTTGAGCATTATAAATTTATAAATGAAGTATTTTACTTCCTCGCCCCTCAAAGTGAGGAAGGTATGTATTCGTGAATAAAATTTTGAAAATTTTTATTGCATTTCTGGACGAATCTCGACGAATTATGACGATACACAAAATTTCAGACAAAAAAAAATTTCTGTCTATGTATTTGTCTGTCTGGTTCGCGATAGCAGCTACAGTTTTTGAGATAAAGCTTTCAAATTTGGTACACACGTTCTAGAAGTCAAGGAAGAGATTAAGTTCGTTGATGAGCAAAATCAATTCTTAATATTTGAAATATCAAAAATAATATTAGTGACATTTTTGAAACGGCAATTTGAAATGTCAAAATTTTTTTTGACATATCAAATTTTAAAATATTAGTGACATTCCACCAATGTGACTTTTTTGAAACGTCAATTTGAAATGTCAAAAAAAATATTAGTGGCATTCCACCAATGTGACTTTTTTGAAACGTCAAAAATTACTTTATTACAAACTAAAACATATCGAGTTTTTTTGAAACGTACAAAATGTAACTTTTTTGAAACGTCAAAAATTACTTTTATTATAAACTCCACCACACGTCGAGTTTTACTACGGTGAGGAAGTTCTGATCCCCAAATAATTGGCAGCAGTTTTTATGATTTAATTGTTATTGAGAATAATTATAAAAAACTAAATTATTGATTAAAATAAATAAAAAAGTGCAAAAGAAATAAGTGAAAAAGCAATAGAAAAGGTAATTATATGTTATATGTGATTTTTCATTAGTGTATGTCAAAAATAATTGAATTACATGTGTTTTTAAGTTTTTTTATTAATTTAAAAGAAATATGTTATCATTATGATAAAATCATACGCTATAAAATCTTATTCTTTCGCAATTTAGAGCACGTTACTTGCATTATTTTTCATTTTACAACAGGTTTTGTTCTGAGATTTGCTATACCTATACCCTTGAGTCGCGTAAAGATAATAAACGTTTAACGTTTTACAAATAATAATTCAATATTGACTAAATTTTGTGTGCTTACTTGATACGTATTTACCTAACTATTCTGAAAATTTTAGCCCTCTAAGTCATAATTTTCTATTCTAAAGCAATTTATTCCCCGGATTTTTTGCACGTCAGCGGCACGTTCGTCCCAAAGATCGTTTGTTGCTAAAAATATTTATTGAATATTGATGTCATTTTGCAAAATTGTTCGAGATATATTTATTTAACAACACAGAAATTTAGGGCATGTTAATTGCATTACTTTTCGTTTTACAATAAGTTTTGCTCCTAAATTTCCTATACGTTTTCGTGTGTAAATTAATGAACGTTTGCCGTTACAAATAATTATTCAATCTTAACTAAATTTTCTGTGCTTATTTGAGACGTATTGACCTAACGTTTCTGAAAGTTTTATCTCTAAGTTCAATTTATTCAATTATACAGTTTTTCCTCGGATTTTTCGCGCATCAGCGGAACGTTCGTCGCAAAGATCGTTTGCTGTAAATATATTTGTTAAAAATATTCATTTAATCATAAATTTTATATAATTATATGAAATACTTTTTCCATTTTATAGCTATTTTCCCCCGGAATTTTATCCTCATATTTTAAATTATACATCATCAAAATTTCATAAATTAATTTTATTTCTTTTCAATCGTAAAAACTACTGACAATCTTAGTTCATTCAAAATTCCAGTCATTATATAAAGAATAATAAAAAGTATTTATATTCGTGCAAAAGTTGGGAAAATTTTTGGAAAGTTCTTAGGAAAATTTCAATCCTAATAAGAAATTCTAATCAGCCACCCCAAAAAACCCCCTAGATATAATTTTCTTGGAAAAAAAATTATTCACAATTTCCAAATTTCAGGAGAAAATTTTGGAAATTTTCTGGAACAATTTTGCATAACTCAACTTCATTTGTGATAATTTAATCCAAGAAATACCTAAAATACACCTTTCTATCGAAAATTTCCATAAATATACAAAAAAATTTCAAAACTTCTATTTTGGAAAATTCCGGAAAATACTTATTTTGACAACGTATTCAGCGACGCGAAAAACCCTTAGGTAATATTTTGTCGTTGAAAATCGGACTTAATATATGAAATCACCAAATTATACAAAATTTAAAAAAAAATCAAAATTTTCAAAATTTGGGTTCCAAAAATTTAAACAGAACGCCAGGTTGTTTCTGACTTCAAATAATGTACGAGCAGTATAACAAATGTTTTAAAGAAAGTTTCATTGAAATTGGTTCAGTTCTTGTGGATTCCAAAAGTTTTGTCGATTTTTTTGGCTTCATTAACTCGACTAACAAAAAAAATTTCACGCAATAACATTATCGCGTGACATAAGAATAAATTAATTTATGTCATTTTATCACAAATTGTTATTTCTCAGTAATCTTAATTATTATAGGTATGATGTATTCGTAAGTTAATACATAAAAATGTAGAATAATACAAAGTTAACTGCCTTTGAATAACCTGAGATAGGAGGTAGATTTAAGTTGATTGCACTTAATCAATGTTATAACCTTCATTATTTATCGACTATTTGATAATTTTATCTATATTCTTTGCTCTGTTGCTCACAATAATGTTATCTCATTTTTACTAGTTGATACGTTTATTTACAGGGTGTACAGTATTATCTTCGATTCTTCCCTTATCCAGAGAATTAGTATCAGTAACTTTTCTGTCACAGTTATTTCTTTGAATTGTTTTATCTGACTTAATTTTTTAGAAAGCATTATTACCAAGCACTTTTAAGCATTTTCCTTAGATTATCTCTATCATTATTGTTGGTACAATCAGGTCCAGAAGGAATTGGAGACATAAAATTATTTTATTTAAGTAGCCAACATGGTAGATGTTTTATTAAACTTTTGTTGCTCATCTCATCAAAAGCTACAGTCTAAATAAGGCATATAGTTTGTAGGTCAGTAAAACAATTAGAAGATCAACCAGTAGAAGTAGTTAAACAGTTTCAAAATAATGGTGGCGACGTTTTGAGAAATATGAAAAGAAAAATTGGTTCTTTGATAGCTTTTCCATAAATTTTCCAAGTTGACCATATAATCTGTTCTGAATGTACATCCAGTGTGCAATTTTGTAAAAGATGTTATACTATACGTAAAAATTTTCAGAAAATTGGGCAGATTATGAATCGATGGTCGCAGAGGGGAGGAAATCACCCCTATTGGAAAAAATACTTTCTTCCAAATACATAGATTGTCAAAAAGAGAAAAACATGCTTCTAAAATATTGTAATTGAAAATTTTCCTCTAAAACGCCACCCTTAATAGTTAAAGGGGAGATGATTTAAAAAAATGCACTATAATATATTGTAAGACTAATTTTGTTCAAATTTAATAGTTAAATTAATTATTTAGGCTCCTAGTAGTACCTCTAGTTACTGACAAACCACAGGTGTGTGCAAGGTTACCCAGTTCCATCCTTTGAATTTTACCAACCCTAGTTTTATGTAGGTAGTCAAAATATATATTTTCAGTGACCCCTTTACCCTAAGCAGAGACAATCAGACGGGTGTTAAAGGGGAGAAAATAATCCTTATGTGTTATCCCAATAGAAAAAAAATACATTATTTCAAATAAATTGCCAAAAATTGTAAAACGTGTTTAAATTATTGTTTTAAACAATGGATTGAAAAATTTCCCGAGAAAACACCCTTCATAGTTAAAGGGTGGATTGTTTAGAAAATATAGGTATTGTTATAAGAGTTAATCCTGAATATTCTAAATATTTGGATTTTTGGAGCTAGTAAAAAAACCGCTGCCAATAACTTGGGATCAGAACTTCCCCCCCCTAAGTAAAAAACCCCCTGGGGGGGGGGATTTTTTTAAAAAAAATTTTTTTTTTTTTTTAAAAAAACATCCCCGGTTGTGTTTTTTTTTTTTTTTTTTTTTTTGCACCCTCCCCCCCCCCCCCCCCCCCCCCCCCCCCCCCCCCCCCTTTTTTTTTTCCCCCTTTTTCCCATTTTTCCCACACAAACCCTAGAAACCCCCACCCCCCCCCGCCAAATTTCCCCTCTCTTTTTTTTTTTTTTTTTCCCTTCTTCCCCTCACTCCCCCCAACAACCCAAATAAACCTTTTTTTTTTTTTTTTTTTTTTTTCCCCCCCTTTCCCTTTCTTTTTAAGGGGGAATATACCTACAAAAATTATCGCCTAAAACTATTAATCAGTATCAGATTCGTCAGTTGAAGGATCATCCCAATGTTATAAAATCTTGATATTTGAACAGAATTCAGAATTTCCTCCACATTCACATATTTTTGTGTGGAGTATACTTTGGGTGGCACATTTACATTTTTGTGTGCATTTATTTTTTTTTGCACAGATACTTTACAAAATTCAGCACTTCGTCGGGGGCGCAAGTGAGATCACACATAATGGCCTTACATTTTCCATTAACCAATTGCCACGCGTAACCTGTTGTTGGTGACAAATCTGGATGGGCAATTGTATCACGAGACTATTCCATGCATTGATAGTGGCTTCTTATGACTGGTTTCAGAACTGCCAACATGGGTGGCATATTATCACTAGGACACTGTTTTTGGCTGAAGACTCACCACCTTAACTCTGTTAGACTCCTAATGTTTTTCTTGGCTGACCAGTAAACAACATAAATAAAAGATCAATCTCCTTAAAAAATTAAATCCTTTAATATCTCATCTTTGCCAAGGAAGTTAGTGCGTCAAGAGTAAGTGAAGGAGCTTCTAAAAGAATTTTGAAAAAGCTGATTTTTTAAATTTTTTCCTAAAAGCTCCAGTAATATTTGTCCCATAAAGACCTGAAAGAGCCTCAACCCTTAAGGGACCTAAAGCATTATAAATTAGTCCTAAACATATCTGGCGACTGCTAGAACCAATGTAGATGAACATAGTAACACCTGGTAATAGAGGTACCTGTCTTAAAACGAATATTAAAACGTTAGTGTCTAGCGAAAAAATGTTTACTATATTTTCTGATATGTTATAAAATTTGAGTTCAACAAAATTTAACAAAAATGTTTTCTATCTACTTGTTCCTGCTTGAAATGACTTCATTTTTGAAATTAGCGTATTTAAAAACATATATTTTGACTTTCTACATAAAACTAGCGAACAATATCATTCAATTCATCAACTGGAGGTACTTCTAGGATACTAAATAATTAATTCTGTTGTAACTGAAAAAAAATTAGTCCTACACTATTTTATAATCTTATAACGGCATTATATTTGAAAAAGATGTTGGTCCTTCATCTTTCTACGAGTTTTTCAAGTTGTCAGTCACACCAATAGACCTGCAAGCTTTTTTTGCTGACCTGTAGACCAACGATAATGCTGTGTTGGTGTTGCAAAATACACAATGGAGATATTACAGCTAGATTTTTTATTGAGGTGTTTTACGTTTAGCAGCACTTGAACATGAATACGTGTTAAGGTGCCTAAAGATACACGTGCGTGTCTTAAGACATGAACGCGTTATCACTGTTTTTTATCTACATATACCTGTTTAGTGGAATATATATTATGAAATACTCGTATTATAAAAAAATACAAAATATTTACATACCACTTAACTCTGGGTGCCCAATTACACTTAGAAATTAAAACACACTTTTTACCGTCTACTCTGCACCATGTTGCGAACGACTGTGAGTTTTTGGTATGATAAGATTTCTTATCTTCACTTATCTTTTTATACGTCATTATGTATTGAAGAGTTTGTCTATACCTTTGAACATTAATAATAATATTACGGCATTCTACATGGATTAAGGTTAATTAAAGTAATATCGGAACCTTATCTTATATCTTTTAAGAACTGTAGCTTAAAAACTTCATTGTATATAAGGAGAAATTAATTCTTACAACTCAGAGACGAGTATTAATTTTATATTTTTAACTCAAAATTGTTTATAATTATGTGCAGATTACAATCATTTATTAAGATCAAAAAACAAGAACAGCATCCGAAATAGGTTGTCTAATAATCATGAAATGAAAACTTGAAAAAATGTAGGACTATACTGGTTAACTTACCCCCTGCTTACAAAACAGATTGTTTTCGCAGAAAATCCATAAACAATAAGAATAGTCATTGAAGAAACAGCAAAGTTCGAGTTGTAGTACAATAATTAAAATTGATTGGTTTATATAAATTAAAAATCTCTATCAATCTGGGATTCAAGCTATATCATCGCGTAGCAAAATTCGATGAGGTGGAATTTAGCACAAAACCAATCATTTTAAAAAAAGTAAAAAAAAAATCATTTATAAATTAAAATTTGCTTTTTTCGCAGGCATGTTTTGTTTGTCAACGAAGTCATCCCATTCCTGGGTCTCCAGAATCTGAAAGCTTCAGCTCAAAGACTGTGGCGATACATATAAACTTGCTGAAATTATGGTTTTTCATAATTCGTTGAGATCTATATAGAAATGCAAAAACCTTGAGAATTGAGGAAAATAAAAATATGTATGTAAATATTTATTCGGAAACAGTAATAGATCTAGTTACTAATTGTGACCATGTAATTTACCAAGGTAATCACATTCCGAAAGTATCAGATCATTCAAATATATTGGTAAACTTGCTAGTTATGCAAGAACAATTACAATAAAAATAAGAAAGAGATGTGATAAGAATTTTAATAAAGAAACCATCAAAATGTATTAAGAACTTTAGAATGAAATAATACTATATCGATACCGATATTTGGCTAATAGATTTGCAACTAGTATATATCTAGATAAAATTTGTTCTTAAAAATAATGAAGGTGCCATTAAAATATGCAGTTAAGAAATGGATAACCCATAATAACTGGAAAATACGAGAAAAAAGATCAGAACTATACACCTGCATATATACGTAACACAAACAATGACTGAGAAACATATAAGAAAAAACGAAACAAGGTAACATCATTACATAGGAGACAAAAACAAAATTACTATGACCGAAAAATTGACAATAATAAAAAAATATACAAAAAACGTGCGTTAGAAACAGTGAATGGACAATTATTACTAATCTGAAAATTAGCATAAATATGTATTGGTGGGACTGTACTTAAATGTATTGAATATTATTTAACAAGAAACAATATATGTAAATAGTGCATCTAGTGTAATCAACCATGTATTTGGTGTACCACAAGGATCAGTGCTTGGACCTTTATTACTTGTGTTATTTATAAATGATATAGTGAAATAAAAAATTGTAGTGGACATCTATTTGTAGATGACATATTGATTTATCTTTATGGTGAGAATGTAAATGGTGTTATTAATGTTATTAACCAAAATTTAAAACATATATTTGTATGGTTATGTGAAAATAACTTAAAATTAAACACTGATAAATGTAAATATATGATTCTTGGTAAAAACATACACTAAATCATCTACAAGTGGGAGAAAATATTGTATTAGATAATAGAAAAATAGAAAAAGTTTCCATGTTAAATACCTTGGAATTATGACAGATGAGACATTGAATTTCAAATTTCATATCAACGTTTTCAAGAATATTAGTGTCTAAATCTATAATAGCTCCACATTTTGAATATTGTGCCTGCAGATATGTTTAAATAATAATGACATTCACAAGTTACAAAAGATGCAAAATAAAACTATGAGGATTATTAAAATGTAATAAATATACTCATTGATGCATTGTTCAATGTTTCAAACTTTTGAAATGTTAGACAATGTATAATTTTGAAATCAAAGCAATTTATTGTTAAAATGAAAAATGGCGTAGATAGTATTAGAGAAGTATGACAATTTAATTAAATCAACTATATTGAATTTGTTTTGGTAAAGGTATTCAACTATTTATTAACGGTCTACCAAATGTAATAAAATATTGTGAAACATATAATTCTGTTATTAAATGGATAAATGTACTGTTTCTATTTACTTTGTGATTTAATTGTAGCTTTTTTAAATACAATTTTAAGCATAGGATATATAAATATAGTTTAAAAAAACTAAAGAACACGCTTTTAAAGCACATCAAACCAAAAAGTGAAAAATAATTATTAATATAAACTGAAAACAATAATGAACGAAAAATACTAGTATTATTGTAAAAAAAAGCGTGGGTTGCTCGATATACGAAAAATATGGCACAAAGCGCCCCACGCTTTTTTTCACAATAATACTAGTATTTTTCGTTCATTATTAAAAATTTGAAATCGATCGGTCAATATTTGGGACAGTTATCGCTTTTCAAAAAAGTTCGGACGGGAGGAATTATTAGGAAAAAATTTATTTTAAGAAATCTATATACAAAAAAAACATGTAAAAGTGCCTGTAATCAACAATGTATTGGTGTACCACAAGAGCTTGTTTTTTTTTGTGTTATTTATAAATGATATAGTGAGGAAAATGTATGGACACATTTGTAATACATATTGATTTATCTTTTGGTGAGAATATAAATGATGTTATTAATGTTATTAACCAAAATTTAAAACATATATTTGTATAGTTATGTGAAAATTAAACACTGATAAATGTATATATGATTCTTGGTAAAAACATACACTAAATTCATCTACAAGTGGGAGAAAATATTGTACTAGATAATAGAAAAATAGAAAAAGTTTCGCATCATTAAATACCTTGGAATTATGACAGATGAGACATTGAATTTCAAATTCTATCAAGGTTTTCAAAAATATTAGTGTATAAATCTATAATAGTTCCACATTTTGAATATTGTGCCTGAGGATAGTGTTTAAATAATAATGACATTCACAAGTTACAAAAGATGCAAAATAAAACTATGAGGATAATATTAAAATGTAATAAATATACTCATTGATGCATTGTTAAAGGTTTTAACTCGTGAAATGTTAGACAACGTATAATTTTGAAATCAAAGCAATTTATTGTTAAAATGAAAAATGGCGTAGATAGTATTAGAGAAGTATGACAATTTAATTAAATCAAAATATTTATTTTGTAAAGGTATTCAACTATTTAACGGTCTACCAAATGTAATAAAATGTAAACAATAATTCTGTATTAAATGGAAAATTACTGTTTCTATTACTGTGATTTATTGTAGTTTTTTTTTAAATAAAATTTTAAGCATAGAATATATTAAAAAAATAAAAAGACCAAAACCATTATTTTATTTATAATATTTATTTTAAATAGGTATGTAATATTTTGATTTATTGAAAATCCTGTATGTGACATGTCTTCCTTTTATTTGAGTTAATCAGAATATAAAGTGTGAGATATACGGTCAGATGAAAATATGGATAAACATACAGACAGATATTATTTCAAAACTAATTAACATGGATTTAGAAATATTTGAAACCTACATATTAGATGAGAAAAAAAAACATTATTTCTACTGAAATCCAACGTTTCATAAATTTGACATCTTCCAGAGCCATGCTAAACATTTTAGAAAATTAGACGTATAAATAATCCATCTGAATATATTTATTGAAACTTTATAACCGGGAATTAAACATTTAAAGGATAACAAAATTTAACCTACGAACTACGTATAAAAGTTGGTTTATGTTACTCAGGAATCGCAGAATATCTTTATGCATGTTTAAATTATTTAGAGCCTATAAACTTAAAAGATTAATTGGCAGCTGTATTTTTAATTCAACTAGTTTTTTTTTAAATTATCAGTAGTACTAGAATGATTTGTACACTCAAAATAAATGTGATCTAGGTTGCAATAGAACAAATATCTGAATCCAGAACTCCTATTCTCTTTAAGAAAAGGGGTTGCTTTTAATGTATTTACTTTATATGTTCAAACAAACTAGTAATACCACAAATATTTTCTTTACGATACGTTTTAAACAAGCTGTAATCTCTAATCAATATCTAAATAATATAAATAAGATTATAACAATATTTTGTTAATTACTTCTTTCAACATAAAATAAACGTTTTTGATTGGTTCTAATATGTGTATTAATGAACAAAAGCTATGTCTTTTCGATTTTGTGTTTCAGCTGATGATTGGATAGAAGCCTATGTTTTCGTTTTCGCTTTGTTGTTGACAGTTTCATTCAATACTCAAAAACACTACGGCTGTGATCTTATTTTCAATGTAATTATTTTTTTTTTCAAGAAATAATCAACTCAATGTAATTTTTTTTTCAAGAAATAATATTAACAAAGACAGCAATTAAGGGTTACACAAATTCGTTCTCTTTTTCGAAACAGAATATATTGCTTTCAGGAAATCCTTATTTTTGGTGCTGACCAATGTTCAATTTTATTTAGTATGTTCCACATGTAAATGAATCCGAAATTATAACTAAAAATATTACTAGGTCAAGAGGTTATGGATTTAAAATGAAAAACACACAAAAAAATGCAGCAGTTTTGAGGAATTCGTTTGTGATCAATTAATTAATGATCCAAGTTCCTGTATGAAAAATTGTATGTGTCTGAAGCCACATTGAAAAAGTACACCAAAAACTGATTTGCTGTCAATATTTCGTTTCTCCTTAACATTAGAGTAAAACAAGATTTTATCAAAATGATAATTGATAAGATAATTAAATTCTCCGTAAAAAAGTTATAATAGCATGCGGTGGAGAGGCGTTTTGGTATGTCGCTTGTAAACTTTATCCTCTACGTTTTCTAATGTCCTTATTTGCATCTGCATCATTTTCTGCTTAAGAATTTCATCCTATAATCTGATAACAACTTTACTGCACATTTAACAAGAAATGATATATTGGAAAAATAATCATTTTTACATCTTTGTTCCATACAGGGGTCTCTGTTTCGCGCTGTGATGCGAATACATTATTGTGAAATTAATGAAAATTTTGAACAGTTGCATTATCAAACTTTATTTATAAACTAGTTAAATATCGTGCATAGAAATGTAATATTCACAAAAGTGTGTATATATGTATTTTATTATGCTATCGTAATGCATATCAGCCTAACCAAAAGAACACGTATTTTGATTTATTAGAAATTATAGCAGCACATAACTGATAACTTCTAATACAATCTTATCGATAATAATTTCATTGTGACGAATTATTTTGATTTTATTTCTACCGTAATGTATTTCTTCGAAATTATATACCAGAATAATATGCCCTTGAATTTCTGGTCAACTGTTTTTTTTTTTTTGAAAAAAACGTTTAATTCTTTCTGCCTTCAGCATCTCCTAATCATATGAAAGGTTCATATTGAGACATATTTAGTACCTTGGCCCATTTTCAATTCGGTGAAAAATTACTTGTTGATTTTAAGTCAATACATGCATTAGTTACTTTTATAAAATTTCTGGAAACTAGTGTTTCCCACACGAGTAATAATAATTATAGATAGCGCATAGCACATATTTGTCTTAATTTGGTAAAACCGGTGTCTTTATTTAACACACTTGCGAACTTTTCTTTAACGCGCTCATTTGTTGGGTCTCCTATAGCGTGTAGCAGTAGATTTATTTCGTCCACTATTTGCAGTGACTCCGCTAATGACAACGCAGTTTTCTAATTTTTTTATGCTTTCATGTAATGGTTTATAGTTCTTCGCAATATTTTTTAAAGCTGTTTCAACGAAAATATCTTCGAATTTTGTTTGGCTTTCCTTAATATCTGCTGCCTCATCTGGATTGAATTGTAGTAGCTTTTATTTGTTGGAAATATTCAGCATAATAAAAAGCTGCCTGCAACCATGTTCCCCAACGTGTAAGAATCGGCTGTGGTGGTTCAGAAATACCGGGATACTTGCTATGAAATGCACGGAGACGTTTAGGAGATTTAAGAAACACTTTTTTTGTACTTGCTGTTAATGCATCCACCTCTGGAAAATCTTTTCAAATACTTTCTGCCACAAGATGTAAAGCATGAACTTTACACGTAACATGTATAAACGTACAACTTTGTTCTTGCAAAGAACGGCCTATCAAACGCATTGCCACCGCACCATCAGTCACAAACATCAACACGACTTTTTGACAGTTCAAATTTTTCTAACGTCTCCAGCACCATCCTGGTAATTGTTTCGCTAGTACACTGACTTAGTCTTTTGCTAGCTAGTAACAGTGGAACTGTCGGTTTAAGAGGGTCCAATACTCGTACTATAACATTTAAAATAGAATTTTTTTTTACAATCTGTTGTCTCATCAACAGATAACCACAGCCGTGTATTTTTTAATTCACATTTCATCTTATTTACCATGTTTACGTGTAGAGTTGGTAGATAGTTACATAACGTTGTGCGACTTGGTACTTCACCTGGCCCATTTATTCCAGAACTCTCGAAAAGGTTGTTTATCGAGTATGTGCAGCGGAACATCACAGGCAATCAGCATTAATAGTAAATCAAACATAAACTGTGTTGTCGAAGGCACGCCATTTGTTTTATTTTTATGGTGTACACTTTTTTACGTGAAGTCCACAATCACGCTTATCCCAGCACATCAAATCTTTCTCGCACACATTACAAATTATTTTAGCACCATCATAGAATAAATCTTGGAATTCACCTACGAATTTATTCACTTTGTCAGCAAAGGGCCGTTTTCTACCCCTGCGTACGTCTGCCATGCTTTATTATTAAATTAATATCAACAATATAGTACAACAAATAAAATAAAAACACAAAAACAATATGCAATACGCCCAAGTGACTTAACGTGTACACAACTCGAAAGCTAATAATAGACTGGACTGGAGAAAGAGTTTCGCGGTTAAGGTGAATGCCGGCGACAGTAAGTATATCTGTTCTCTACGACCATGATACACAGGAACGATTTGCAACTATATTTATAACTTTTACCGTTTCTGTGTCCACTGTTGATATAATAGAATTTGAATTTTTGTGGGGTAGTTTTGGACAAAAAATAAAAACACTTTACTGAGATTGACCTGTTTCATAAGAATTTATAATTTTTTTTGTGTTGTTATTTATAATATACAGACTGAATTGATTTAACTCGAACAAACGTGAAAAGGAAAACAAGTATTGAATGATTGATAATGCCTATGGATCACAAATAACGCCGACGTACATCAGTCCTCTATATGACATAAGTAATCTACACGGATATCATTTGAATCAATTCAGTCTGTATATAACTTTATAATGCATAAGAATTAAATACCTGTGTAAATTATCATTTTTCTATCTTTAGACGTTTCGAACATATTCATAAAAAACCAAATTCCGATTTTAACTTGAGCAACCTGTATCTCGGAAACTAAGCACTTCCCGTCCCATGTTTATAGGTACTTTTTCTCTTATTTTAAAAAGTTCTATCACTTGGTGTAGTTTGGTCTATGCAATTCAGGACACCCTGTATATGTTTGAGTGTTTCATAGATTAAATAGGATATAATAAGATATAAGATTATTCTTCGTAATATGCTTTCAAGTTATTATTTTAAAATAAAAACAGAAAGTCGCGTTTAAACTGTTTTGTAGTAATTCTTTTAAAATTTCGGGTTCAAAATTATAAAACAAAGTCGTTACTACCATTTCAAAAATGTGAAACAGGCTACATAATGTTTTTTTTTAATAAATAAAATGTCATAAAGAAGATAAACTATAACCTATTAAAACAACAAAAAATAAAAACGAATAAAAGATAACTAACATCAAACACTTTTCAATTTTTTTCTTTTGCTTGACACAGCTTTAGAGCTTTAGCTTTCTTAAAAATGATTGAATGAAAAAGAAAATGCAAAATAACAAAATTAAAGTACTGTACAAAACGACAACTATACCACTGAGTAGTGGTGAGAGGTATGTAAAACTTGTCATGTGGTCCAAATGCTACTATCCGACTGACATCATAGATGTCTCTGTGGCGGATAGCGACGGTACCTTGTTTCGCAAGTTGCTATCTGCCACAGAGACATCTATGGTGTCGGTCGGATAGTAGCATTTGGACCATATGAGAAGTTTCACATACCTCTCACCACTACTCAATTTATCTTAGTCAGTATATGTCTAGCAGGTTGGCCACTATCATTTGTCTGTTCCATAACCTATGGCATACTGAGGAGAACTAATAAGTTCAAAACTGGTCTATGTCTGGTTAGGAATTGACAAATGATATTGGCTACCGATCTATCATGATTTGAAGGTATGCAGGTTGGGGTATTTGCCCGCTGAGTAGTTGTTTTCGTTCAAATCATATTTAATAACTGTACCACTAATAAAAAAATGTAAAAAAGGAATCGTTTACATATGAAACAGCCGCTTACAGATACTTATTTTAAAGAATTTTTTTGTATATACTTTTGTATTTTTTGTGAACGAAGCAACTTAATTTCACCTCTAGAATCTGTAGTTAAGTGATTCACACAACTTTTAGAAACACCATGTATATTTTTGATAGTTTCAAGGATTTTATTTAAATATTTCAATTTATCTAATAACCTCAATATTTTTAAGAAACTATAGTTTTAAGAAACCATATCTTGGTATAACATTTAACCTTTTTATTGCATTAGTTTTGCGCAATTGCATTTTCATTATTAATACATATAAACGATAAAACTAAAAATAGATAATTATACCGGTTATATAGTATTACTAGGTCAGGTACACTGGTATTCCTGCTCATCAGGTAATTAAATTGACCATGCATATCTAATTAATTTTATTATATTTTATTGATATTTATATATGTATGGCAGCAACGACATTATAATTAAGTCAAAAAGTAGTTCTTTTTTAACTTATATGATCGCTATGAAAAGTTCATGTAAAAATTAATACACATTAGCACATTTCTCTTTTATTGTCTTTTAAAAAGCTATATATTTTGCTCTAGTCTTCAGTGTAATAGTTTTCTAAATGTAAAAGTTGGATGGAATTCCATTGGTCTAAGAAATAGTATGAAGTATACTCCCTGTTTTATATTTAAAAATTATGTATCTAAAAAAATTGTAATTTGTGTAGTGTTCTTATTGTGTAATGTGAAAATTATTTACCATATTGACTCTGGCTGCATGTATATGTGACCCTGAAGAACAATACATTATATGACGGAAACTTGTCTATTATAACATATTATGTATACCGGGTTTAACAGGATCATGGTACACCCCCTTTTCTTCTTTAGTTTTGAAGATAATTGATTGAAATTTGGGATATCCTATATACATTATAAGCGGCACTTTTTGACATACGAATGATTTTTTTTCACTTCCGGTTTCGCCGAAAATGACACTAACTTTCGATTTTTAAATGGAACACCCTGAATATTATGGCATTTTGAATTCTGCGTAATTTTCTGAATCCAACGATACCAAATAAGTGACATTTCAAACGTCAATATTTTTGATAACATAATTTTTAGTTTTCCATTTAAGTGTGCCATAACGGTTCCGATTTCTTCTAAATGACCCGTGGCTAGAAAAATCGAAATCTCATCAAAAATACTAAATTACGTGATTTATGTGCAAATAAAGTTCATCAAAATGGTTTCTGGGGAAAAACTCAATTTTTTCAAATGGAACCATATTGGTACCGTAATACCATTTATTACTACTATTAATAAGGAATTTATTCATATGTCACATTAAAATTTGCGACAAATACAAACAAGATTACAGCTAAAAGAAAATAAGAAAATACAATTTTGTTCTAATTAAATGTTAAAATGTAACTAAGGTGGCTTTGAAAACAATGAAATATTTAGCTTGTCAAACATTTGCTGGTTTACCGGTGTTTTTATTGAGTCTTTAAAAATTGTTTAAAATTCTTGTTAATTGTGTTCAAAATGCCTCACATTTATACAAGAGATGAAAAAGTGGACATGTTAATTATTTATGGGGAATATAGAAAAAAATGCCGTTGCGGTTAGATACCTTTATGCCGAACGATAGATATCCTGAAATGTCCAGCGAGAAATTGTTTTAATCGTCTTGAAAATCCGTTTCGAAGTGAGCCCAACAATGATTCCGAAAAAAATTTCATTCTTGACATAGACATATAATATTATATGTCTATGATTCTTGACGAAGGAACGGAAATTAATGTTTTGGCGCGAGTAGAAGTTGACAAGACTGTTTCTTCTTTAAGGCAAATTGAGTTTGAATCGGAAATCAGTCACCAAACAGTAAGCCGAATTTTGCACAAATACCACTATAAATCTTTTAAATTTCAAATGTACCAGCACTTGTACGAAAATGATTATGAACGTGGATAGAGTATTGCAATTGGATTTTGCAGAATAACGTGCAGCCAAACAGTGAATTTTGGAAATGATTTTATTTTCGGACGAGTCTAGGATTACAAATTTGGGATTACTTAACCGACAAAATACAAAATATTGAACACAAAAAAATCAAAATTTATTACGGAAGGGTAACTTTCAAGTGCGGTTTGGTTTCAATGTTTGGCTTGGAATAATCAGTAGTGGAATCATTGGTCCAATAATATTTGAAGGACCCCTGACTGGTGCCAGATACTTGGGATTTCTGCCAAATGAAATTGAGGACAGTTTAGCTGAATTACCTTTACATTTACGACAGGGAATGTATTTTCAACAAGATGGTGCTCCTTCTCATAATTGAAGGATAGTAATTGATTACTTTCAACGGAGATTCGGAAAAAACGTAATTTCGACGAATGGTCCTGTGAGGTGGCCTCCAAGGTCACCTGATTTAACATCCCTTGATTTCTTTGATTGGGGTCAAAAAATATTGTCTACGAAACCGCCGCCGTTACAACCCGTGAAGACCTGGAGCTACGAGTAAGACGCGCAATTAATAGCATAACGTCCCAGCAATTGACAAACGTTCTTCGAGAAACAGCAATGCGAGTTCAGAAGTGCATTGACATTAATGGACAGCATTTTGAACAATTGTTGTAATATTTTGTGTTCATTGTTTGTATTCCAAAACCACCTTATGTATAATAAGGTAATTAAAACAAAATTGTATTTTCTTATTTTCTTTTAGCTGTAATTTTGTTTGTATTTATCGCACATTTTAATACGACATATGAATAAATTCCTTATTAATAGTACTAATAAAAAATGGTACCATGGTATTTATACCAATATAGTTCCATTTGAATAAATTGAGTTTTCCCCCAAAAACCATTTTGATGAACTATATTTGCTCATAAATCACGTAATTTAGTATTTCTGACGGGATTTCGATTTTTCTAGCATTACACGGGTCATTTAGAATAAATCGGAACTGTCATGGCACACTTGAATGGAAAACTAAAAATTATATTATAAAAAATATTGATGTTTGAAATGTCACTTATTGTTGGATTCAGAAAATTATGTAGAATTCAAAAATACAATAATATACAGGGTGTTCCATTTAAAAATCGAAAATTAGTGAAAGAAATCACTTGTATGTTAAAAAGTACTGCTTATTATGTATATAAGATATCCCAAATTTCAATCAATTATCTTCAAAACTAAAGGAGAAAAGGGAGTGTACCATGATCCTGTTACACCCGGTATATCTGTTTTTCTTCAAATTATTACCCACTATTTTTTGACGTCACATACAGGTTGTCTGTTTTATGAGGGCCACCTCTATCTCGCTTTATATCTACGGTGGAAGAAAAATGTTTCAATAAAATTTATTCCATCTTTTATGAGTTATGTAACAGTAAAAACAAATTTAAAAGCCGTGGCTTATTTTGTGAGATATAATAAAAAAACTTAAAAAAACAGCAAATACTTCAAACATTTATATCTTCTTTAATTGAAAAGATATGGAAAAAACAAAGATATGAAAGTTAATGACAATATTACAGAGAACAAGGCTGTGTGGTTCTACTTTTTCCAAATCTTATTGTTTTTTGTGTGCTCTCTTGATTCATAAAGAAATATGAACCCAACAATACACGTTTAATATGATAATATTTAGGAATACGCGAGCAAAGCAGTCGTATTTTCTTAAATAAAAAAGAATATGTTCAGCTATTGCGATCAAATGTTTATCTGTACTGGCATAGATGTTTCTTGGCGTAATCTTTTTTGGTCGTCATAGTACTGCGAAAATGGTAAAGGCTGTTCATCCAGTTACAAAAAACGTCCAAATTTTTTCAACAGTTTATTCAATATATTTAAAACTCTTCCTAGAGTTAAATAATCTCATTTCCAACTTTTTTGCTGCTTGTTAAATTTTATTATCTACAATTTATTGAAAAAAACTATTTATTTATTGTTCCATTGCAATTAGGAATCAGAGCAAATGTTCCATGACAACCGTTTACACGCATACGGAGATTAATTCGATCTCGAGAATATGTGGTAGCTTTTTGTATAGATCTTTCATATGTAGAACACAAAAAAATGCAACGGTAAATTACTCATATATTTTTTTTTTTTTGTAATCAGTTTTGACAGCCTGTATTGCCTGTATTACAAAAACTGAGACGTGTTGCTCGTATATGAAGTCTTCATCTTATTTTTAAGATGCAAATTCGCCTCTAAACAGAATCCATAAAAATGTGCAATAAAAATATGCAATTCGCGAAATTTTGTGTCAGTATATTGAGTTGAGTTTTATTTATAATTTTCGATTATAACTTTTATCTGATATAAACGTGAAGATTAGGAGTGAAAGTAGGTAACTTTGTGAAATAATAGTAAGATACTGTCATTGATAATACGCAGAAATAAATAATATTAATACAATACATGATTTCGAAAAAATTTTCCTTGACATATAATATGTAACTTGTTAATTAGTTAAAACTGATAGAGCTATGGTTTATTAATAATACATTTCAAATTATTATACAATTAAACACCGAGGATTCCATGCCATATACGCGGTGGTTCAACTTAAATTAGCCCCCTTTTTTAAGTTTAATAACTTTGTTATTTTTTTACCAATTTTGATGACTTTTGGATATGTAGCTTCATTTTTTTACCAATTTTGATGACTTTTGGAAATGTAGCTTCATCATTTCTTACTTGATTTTTTTTTAATTTAACTACTTATACAGGTAACCTCAAAAAGTTCACATTTTTCTGAAACACTAACTTTGAGGTTGTTGCAAAAATCGATTGTTTGGAATATTTTTTGAATTTTTTTGATATGATTCATTATGTTATTTCTTTAACATATCAGCAATTTGAAATCTGTAATATTTTGTTACTTGCTAAAAGTTTTTAACATCAGCGGATCTGACAGTAGAAAATTTGAACTAAGTAAGCCTTGCTTATGTTTGAAACAACACAGTATGACTAAACGTTTAAGTTGATATTTAGGTTTTTAACGTATGTTTGTATTCTCTACAGATTGTAATGAATGGTTCTTTTTAGTTAGTAGTTAGTTTAGTTAGTAGTAGAAAATAAAATTTTGATCTTCAGTCAGAGAATCACATAACTAGGGAGCTAAGTAGTTAGTGGCTATATTTTTATTGCTTTGGGGGAACTTCGGTAAAACTTACAAGATACTGCACGCGTTACTGCAATTCTTCTTATTGGTAGCACATACACGGAACTTGAATGAGCAAAGAGAAATTCCTTATAATGAAAACATTTGACGTTTCCGAAACCATAGGCGAGATAGTAGGAGTCACAATTTGCAGCGATAGATCGGCGGAGATCAACGCCGGAAATACACACTCCGCCAACGGTTTATTACCAGCACATATTATTTGCAGTGGTAGGTCGGCGTGGATCAGTCAGAATAAAATAACTAGCTGAAAACCGAAGCCCCTGGATGAAAGTTTTGATAATAAAAGAAGTGAGAATTGCCTACGTCACGATCAACAATTTTTGATGTTCCGGTACAATTAAGTATAAAGCATTTGCGATTGACTAATGAATCTGTGCAAATGAAGCCAGAGTGTGGAAGGAAAAGATCAGCTGGAAGCAGCAAAATATCTGGTTTACTGACGAGAAGAAATTTTCGTTAAATTACAACAACCAAAAATCTCACAAAATAACAGGGTATTTTTGCTGTTGCTATGAAAAAAAAGCATATTTCTCTAAATCATTTACTAACTTAATGGTTCATTTTTCACAATCTGTGTGTGTGTGTTTAAATGATGGGAAAAACAAAAATCTAGTTTGTAAATAATATGATTACGTCTGTAATCTATCAACAAGAAATTTTATCAAAAATGTTACCAGAAATTGAAAATATCTGTGATAATTTTATGTATAATTATCTCCGATATTTTCAACAAGATCCAGCACATACCTCCAATAGCACAATTATATATCTACCAAGAGAATTGCTCTGATTTTATAGAGCCTGAGTTTTGGCCCTCGAAGAGTTCTGATCTGAATCAAGTTGACTAAACTGTATGGGGTGTTTTAGAAACAATGGCACAGTAAACAATAACCAGTAGCTTATCTCTCCTTGTTGTCAGGCCTCGCCACCGCACCGGGGACCTTCAAGAGCCGCTACTCTGAAAATCATCAGTGTAATAGTGGCCGTCGGAGCGGAGTGTATGTTTTCAGCGAAATAAAAAAAAACTCGTGGTGTAAGTGCTTTACGCGTAATTAGTTTACTGTGACAATAGTACGCATTTTATTTTATTTCAAAATGGGGGACGAAATGAAAAAAGGGCGAATGGCTTGCTCATGTAAAGAGTCAACAAATAAAAGTTATTGTAGTTATGAAAAGTTTTACTGATTTCCTAGTGATGCCGAGAGGTAAGCGAAAAAACTGTTACATTATGCAAGCATAAAATATATTGATTCTAGTATAGGAGTTAGGTATGGTTTTGCAAAAACAAAAACCATTAATGAAGTAATTTTAAGATTATAAATTGAAAGTATAAATAAAATAGGCAATAGAATAAAAAATAAAATCTTTAGTTTTGTATTTACAATTCAACGAATGTTCTTCTGCATCTATTTTGAATAATTTTTAAAGATATTACAGAATAAATTTTAAAATGTATGTATGTTGAAAAAGAATTACAAATTAGTCATTTTATGAAAAGTATAGTCATTTTTAAATGATATTGGTGCTTTCGTATTGTAAAACCATATTTTTTAAATCAACACTGATAATTTCAGCCCGGCGCCGGCGGCAACGGGTTATTATTAGATTTGTGTAAAGTAATATATAGGCGATTATTTTTAACACACCGTATCTTGGGGTTCTATTATTTGCGGGACGTTTCTAGGGTGAAAGTATCAAATAAAGTTAAAGAACAGGGTGTCCCATAATTAAGAACCTTCTTTCAAGGGGGTGATAAGACTACAAAAAATAAGTTGAGTTTTGTTTATAAACATTTTCCTTTAGTCAGTTAATAAGGGAGCTACAATCCCCTAAAGGGGGTAAGTAGAATTAACATAGTTGTTTGCCAATAAATTTGAAAAGTCTTAAGTTAAAAAAATTAATTTGCACCATTTATTAATTTCATAATGTTACATATTTTGTCTAAATATCATGATTTGTTGGGGTAATTACAAAGGGGGTGGGGGTGAATTTTCGCCATAACTTTTTGTTTATTTTTTTTTACACATTTATAGCTGAAAGAAACGCCAGCGTTAAAAATTGCATAAAAAAAAGGTCCTCTTACAGTATGTCGATATAAGCTATCGTTTTGGAGTTATTTGTATTTAAATATTGCAATACAGAATGGGTATACAATAATCGATAAGTAACTACATACCTCTACAAAAATAATTCCGCATTTTTAATTATGAACTGATTTAAGGCAGATGTTTATGTATATACAGGGTGTCCCAACCAAAAGTAGGCACTCTGAATAACTTTGGAGATAAAAATTTTTTGAAAAATTGGTGAAACACGTCGACCTTGTTTCCAAGGGGGACATATTTAAATGTAATACATGTATACCTATCATCATCCCTCCACCCTACACGGCCACACCCTCAAAAAATTCAAATGGCAAAGGGGGTCGAGTGATACATCTTTTGAAAGGTCTTTTAATTCTTTACATAACTGTGTATTTTTTTTAAACTTTTATCAATTCGTTCCTGAGAAATAATTGTTTAATTATTTTAGGTTCGGGAAATAAAAATAAAAGAAGCAGTTTAAATTATCGTATGTATTGTTCAAAATGACCCCCACTGACTTCCATACAGTAGTATAACCTATCTTGAAATTCTGTATGAACATTTCTGACATCTGGAATCAATAAACGGCATTCTCGAACAATTCTTTCACGTAACTCTTCCAGAGATGCGGGTTTTGTTGCAAATATTTTTGATTTCAAATGTCCACACAGAAAGAAATCTAAGGGAGTTAAATCGGGTGACCTTGCGGGCCACGCCACAGGACCTCTTCTTGCAATCCATCGCTCAGGAAACCGATTATCCAAAAAATTGACGGACTGCTATAGCAACATGTGGGGTGCCCCATCCTGTTGAAAAACAGTTAGCCCTCTAAAAGATTATCGTCTTCTTCGAGGATTTGGGTAATCATTGGGTCGATGTTATTTTCTAACAGATCGAGGTACCTTTCGCCATTTAAATTGTCAGGAATAAAAAACGGCCTGACAATGTGATCCCCTAAGATGCCAGCCCAAACATTTAACTTCTGAGGCCTTTGGGTATGAGTTTCGATGAACAAATGTGGATTGGTTTCACCCCAATACCTACAAGTGTGCCTGTTTACCTCCCCATTTAACTGAAATGTCGATTAATCAGAGAAAAACACGTATTGTACAATAGATTGGCATTACTGTTTAATTGTTCACTAAAAATCTCACAGAATTCAAGTCGACGATCGGGATCATCTTCGTTTAATTCGTGTACCAATTTAAATTTATATGGATGAAATTTGTGGGCCTTTACAATTCGATTAACACTGCTTCGTGATACACCGGAAGCCTCAGTTACTTTCCCGATCAATTGAGTATTATCCATCTGCAAATGGCCCAGAACTTCCACTTCGACTGCTTCATTCCTAATCGGTCGCTGAGGTTCATGCTTTTAGTTTCCTTCAGAACCTGTTTCCATAAATTTGGTCAATAATTGTAAAACATACTGAGAACCAACCATTCTATCTGGGTGATTTCTACTGAATATGGGCTCCGTAGCTCTAGCACAATTATCATTTTTAAAATAAATGCTGACAATTTCTATTCTCTCCTGAAGGGTATAAACCATTTTGAGAACTCACTCTGGCAAAATGTATCTCGATTTAAAATTGGTTGTGAACAAATTAATGTTCAAGAACTATCAAATACTTATGAGTCTTTTATTATTCTAAAACTAAACGGACAAGGAAAGTGTTTTTTGTCGAAAAAAACTCGTGTTGATTTAAGAGCACTAAAATATGTAGTGTTTTTATAAATTCCAACACCCAGTGCCGTGTATTTTAGATTTTTTAAACGATTTCGATGGTGTGTAATCATCAAAAATAAAATTATTTTCCTTAAGAACGAATCGAAAAAGTTAAAAAAAAAATACACAGTTATGTAGGGGATTGAAAGACCTTTCAAAAGATGTATCACTCGACCCCCTTGCCATTTGAATTTTTTGAGGGGGTCCGTGTAGGTTAGAGGGATAGGTATACAAGTATTATATTAAAATATGTCCCCCTTGGAAACAAGGTCGATGTGTTTCACCAATTTTTAAAAAAATTTTATCTCCAAAGTTATTCAGGGTGCCTACTTTTGGTTGGGACACCCTGATCTGTGTCTTGCTTTAACACACGTGCGAACTTTTCTCCAACGGACTCATTTTTTGCGTCACCTATAGAGTGTAGCGGTTACTTTGTCCACTATTTGCAGTGACTCCGCTAACGACAACGCACTGTTTGTAAGTTTTGTATGGCGTCATGTAATCCTTTATAGTTCTTGTGAATAGTTTTTAATGCTGTTTCAATAGAGACATCTTCGAATTTTGTCTGGCTTTCCTTAGTAGCTGCAGCCTCGTCTGGATTGAATTGAAGTATCACAACTTTCATTTGTTGTAAATATTCAACATAATAAAAAGCTGCCTCTAACCATGTTCCCCAACGTGTGAGAATCGCCTGTGGTGGTTCGGGAATACCGGGACACTTGCTATGAAATGCGCGAAGACGTTTAGGATATTTAAGAAACACTTCTTTGTACTTACTATTAATGCATCTATCTCTGGAAAACCTTGTCGAATAGTTTCGGCCACAAGGTGTAAAGCATGCACTTTACACGTAACATGTACCAACCTACAACCGTGTTCTTGAAGAGAACGGCCTACCAAATGCATTGTCGCGGCACCATCGGTCACAAACATCAACACTTGACTTTTTAACAGGTCAAATTTTTCTAAGGTCTCCAGCACTACCCGCGTAATTGTTTGGCCAGTACACTCAGTTAGTCTTTTGCTAGCTAGTAACAGTAGAAATGTCGGTTTAAGAGGGTCCAGTACACGTACTATAACATTTAAAATAGAATTTTTTTTACAAACTGTCGTCTCGTCAACACATAACCACAGCCTTGTATTTTTTAGTACACATTTGATCTTATTTACAATGTCTTCGCTTACAGTTGGTACATAGTTACGCAACGTTGTGCGCCTTGGTAACGCCACCTTTGGATTGTATTTATTCCAGAACTCTTGTAATGGTTGTTTATCGAGTATGTGCAGCGGAACATCACAGGCAATCAGCATTAAGAGTAAATCGAACATAACTGTGTTGTCGAAGGCACGTCATTTTTTTTTTGTTTTATGTTGCACAAAATTTACGTGACGTTTATAATCACGTTTGCCCCAGCACATCTGGTTTGTCTCGCACACCTTACAAATTATTATAACACCATTGTAGAATAAATCCGGCATCCACTGATAAATTTATTCACTTTTTCAGCGTATGGTCGTTTTCTACCCTTGGTCAGGTCTGATATAAGTATATCAGACCTGACCAAGGGTAGAATAATAAAGTATTATTAAATTAATATCAAGAATAAAATGCAACAAATAAAATTATCAACAATACAACGGAGAGGAATAAATTACATTGTACACACCACGGGGCATAACAATAGACTAAAATCTAATGTTAATATTTTCTAAAAAATAATCAACGTAAATAAATATTTCTTCTAAAATAATAACTAACTATATTAATCTTTGGTGTAAAGTCTAAATATTTTTATAAATAAGTGGTAACCTGCGATTTTCAGAACTAGCTAAATGGTTGATTACTTCTCATAAAATGAAAATAAATCATTTTTCTTCAACTCTGACAAAAAACGTTTTTCTATTGAAATAAGCGATATATTTGACAGGCGGTCTTGAGCTATTGTGTTTCTAGTAAATGTTTTATGCATTTGAGTGCTGAAAACAATCGTTTTACAGAAGCTGAGGTTACCGGAATTGTTGACACGAAAGATAAAAGTTTGTACAGTTCGGAGAGACGGCTTTTTAAATTATTATTATATATAAAGGTAAGCATTTCTTGAGGCGATTTTGAATTTGCTAAAAGTTGCTGGTCAGAATACAACACACATAGTTCATTTCTTAACGAAATACGGTTAAAAAAAGGGATACTGGTCCATTAATTTGTCCATTAGACTGTTAGGAAATAATTTAGAAAACATAAAATTATTAGGATTTACTAAATCCAAACATTGCAAAGTATTTAAATCGGAAAATCTAATTTCAATTTGAACTATAGTGCTGTCATTTTTGTAAAAATTTGTTTGTAATGTATGTCTGTCCTACCAAAGTTATATGTTGTCTTTCTTTTTTTAAACTGTGGCTCATCATATAATTCCTCAATATTTTCTAAAAAACCATTATATAAAGTATTGAAATGTATTTCGTTATTGCGAAATTCTTTTAATTTAGATATAAGTGAATTAAGTCTATTTTTAGAATATGTTTTATCAGTTAATTTATTCTGTAAAATTTGGAAAACAGCACCAGTTTACTTAAAAATCATTTTAAAAAACTTTAGAAAAAAATATGAAGTTTTTATCAACAATAACGATTTTAATCCGTAAGCTGCTCTTAAAGTCTGATCGTCATTTAAAAAGTCTTCACTTTCCGAAATAAAATTAAAAACGTCAATAAGTTTTCTCCTGTATGTGTTAACAGTGAAAACAACTCTAGATGAAAAATTCCAACGAGTGGGAGCATTACTCGGAATTCTATGTTCCATAATTCTATTTAAAATATCAGATCTTTTACTAGATTTTGAAAAAAAATGACGAAAAACCAGTAATATTTGAAAAAAAATATTCTAACTTCTTTAATTCCGTTACAGACTTTACTTAAAACCAAATTTAATTTGTGTGCGTAACAGTGAGTGAAGTAAGCTTCAGGAGCAATATCTTTTATTTTAGTTTGGAGTCCATTAAGATGTCCAGACATAACCGCAGCGCCATCATAGATTTGTGCAACTAATTTATTTTTCAAATCAAATTTGCCAAATTTGTCGCTTAATAATTTAAATAAACTGCCCGCTTTTCTTCCACTGCTCACATAAAAAAAAACCAACAAATCTTTCAACAACTTCACCCTGCATTACATATCTAAAAATTACGGAAAGTTGAGATTTATAAGTAATGTCCGTCGTTTCATCAATTTACCACGAGGAAGTTCGCATAAAATTATTCATAAATTTTGTCTTTAATAATGAATTAATTAGGTCATTTCAATTGATTTAGACGTCCCGAAAAAAACAGTGCGTTATTCAAAAATTTTTCCAATTTTGGATCATACGTTTTTAAAAAATCTATTAGCTACTTGAAATTTCCTTTATTATATGAATCGCGTTTTTCGTCATGTCCTCGAGAAAAGAATTTTCTTGAGAAGATAAATATATAACGGCATCAATTAATCTCTTTAATATTTCCCTATTTTCACAGGATTTTTCGTTAACATTTTCTATTTCCCTTTTATGCGCAGAATCCAAGAAATTTACAATATTTTGTTTACCCAACATTTCGAATTTAATGCAAGATGAAGTATGCTCCTTAGATTTTTCATGCCTTTCTAAACCTCGTGACAAATTTTGCAAATTATTAAACCCGGTCCTGTCCCAAATTAAGGATTGATCATTAGTAAATAACAAACATTTCCAACAATATAATTTGTTTCTAACTGCTGATGCTATTAACCACTCAGTTTTTCCAGAATTGCTATCGCTAAACCCTCCGTTTTGTTTATCACTTGTGAAAACTACTGACGGCATTGATGGTGTTGTAGGTCTGACCATTTTTTTAATTCTTACCTTTCGATCATAACTATGAGAACTAAATCCATTTAACAACAAATAATCCACCACGTCTGGAGAACAAGATATGTCGTTGTGAATAATTTCTCCTAGAGCACTCATTTTTCAACCACCTGTTAATATTTTATGTATGTTTATGTTCTCCCACGAAACCACAAATTGCCACTGTCCTTGTTCTATAAACTGTTGTGAAAGAGGGGATCAAGGCTCAACTGTAGTGTACATCGCTAGAAAGATGCTAGAGGCTAGCTGCCCTAACTTTACAGATCCAGAATGTTTGCTGATACGCGCCATAATTCAAGGTCACGAACAATGTATTGAAATGAGGTTTGGCTCACTGCTAGCCTCAATTTATCCCAGTAAGCGCGAAAGCGCGATGAGAGACCGGGAAATATGCATACGGGAAGTGGACTATCCGCAGTACAATGTTACATGTTCGTGGAAAGGAAATGCAAACATTTTTTTTACACTGAAAATTAATTAATGATTTATAAACAACATTGAGAATTGAAATATACCTAAGTAGAAATTTGTACTTGTGTAAAATATTAGTTTGGAGATATTCTGCTTCTCCCAAAATTGTAGAGGAGGCTCAGCCTCCCCTGCCTCCCCTGACCAGTCGCCACTGTTAACTAATATGGTTGAGTTTAAACAATATGATTGGAGGTTTCAATAAAATTATTATACCAACAGCTTCCCTTAATTAATGTTATTAAAATTATAGCTGAACGTGCGTACCCAAGGTACCATTTTCCTTATCCTTGGTCCTGTTCCGACAATTGTTTATGAAAAAAGGAATATGGTTTACAGAGGCAAATTTCAATTATGGTTATTGTGTGACTAATATTTTATTTTATTATTTTTCACCAAGTGTACTGGTTGATGGTGAAATAGGATACATAATATTTAAATATAACATTTGCTAATTCAACCTACATTTATTTTATTTATGATCTTTTCCCATATGAAATGTGACACAAACGAGTTAAAGATCATGGCCTAGAAACCACGCAAAAAACAAGATTGTTTTATAGTTATAGAGATAAATGAACGTAATCCCGCTTTCTTATTCTTCAATAGAAAGGATAAAGGTGTTCCATTCTCGTTTCATCTATTTGTATTGTATTCGTATATCAAAATGACTCACTGATTTATCACAACTCACTTGTGGGTCTACCTACGATGATGCCGTTATCCCTCCCGAAGGTATGTTATATTGATTGTCTTTGTCTTTATGACTTTCCGATAGTAGAATGAGTTATGTAAAAACAATTCCACTAAATATAATTGATAAATATAAAAATGACATTAATGCATTTCCTGCCTTTTCTCAACATTAACTTTTTAAGGTCATACTTAAAGTTTCACCTTAAGTTTCTCCACATTGTTTCATTAGTGATTGTTATGATCGAAAAAATTTAGATGCGAATATTTACATAGAAACTGAACGAAATATAATCTATTTTATGATTTTCACAAATAGTTATGTTTTTATATATTTTGTAAAAAAAATATACAAATACAAAATTTGTGAAAATAAAAAAAGAACAGTTGTTTTATGTCGTTCAATGTTACCATAACTAACGGATCTTATTTATTTTTTGATAAATAGAAAAATCGTTAACATTCATACATTTGGAATTTTATAAGTGTATTTATTGCATCTAAACTTTACATTTTTGCGAGGATTCTTGATAAATAATAATTTAGATGAAATAAATGCACAACCTGAAAAATTATAAAATAATTCTAAAGTTAAAAAAAAGAAAAAACAAAAACAGCTGAATATTTTGGCAACATTTTATATTTAAAAGTATTTTGTAATGCTATACAACTAATGCTAATATGATTTTCGTATATTCAATTGAAACAGAAAACACTACTATGCGATTCAAATGTATTGAGCCCTCACTTTAAATGACTACGAAAAAAACAAATAGACTACCGAATTAGACAATTTCTTCACATATCAGTACATGTACTGTTTACTATAGTGTACCAAAATTTTATGAAAATAGGTTTTACAGTTTTTGAAATATTGAATGATAATGTAAAAGATGAACCGAATTTCGGTATCATTTTCGATATAACAGTATTTGCGAAGTAATTTCTCAAAAACTAACGGACAAAACTACTTGAAATGTTCATGAGTAATAAAATGGACCTTTCTGTAGCCTTGTCGTCCTTTGTAAAAAGAAACGACTTTTTGTTGTTCAGTTATTAAAAAAAAAAAGTTGCTAATTGATATTGTTATCATTATTAATAATATAATTAAAATATTTTCACACAAGATAACAGTTGCATAACAAATAGCTATTCTATGAGTTTTATCAAAAATTAAAGAAATACCACACGAAAAACATAATCGGAGTAGGAGAAACTCGACCGTTTTCGCTTATTTATTTATTTTTTCAAATATCTTGGACTTTTCATTGAGATTTTTATATACTGATTCTCCAGACATTGAAACCTATTTGTTGTAAAAAAAAATTACTATAAATTGCTTCGTTCAAAATATACAGTGATGCTACCAAATATTTTTTTAAAATTTTCTGTTTTTTTTTTAATTTTTTCACATAGTGTGAAAATAAACATGTTATCTATATTCCAAATTTCGTTCGAATATCTTAATAATTCATGAAGTTATTTTATTTATTTTTATTTTTATTTTATGAATACAGCTGCCCAGACAGATATGCATCCAATTACAGGGCAGGAAATATACAAAGAAATATGTGCACAGTACAGAGTAAACGACTTAATACTAAATGTTTTACAGATAAATAACTAAAAAGAGAATGCAATAATTTGTGAGAAGATAGATTAAACAGTGGTTTGGTAAACTAGAGGTTTACTTAAGAGCGATTCAAAATACATTGCTTTATACTATTAACACTACAATTAAAAATATCAAGGTTCGACTGATAGCTTAAGTAATTTGAGCACATATTGTGAATAGGCGACGATTTTAGTACATTTGTTCTTGGTGTAGCTAGGTAGAAGATGTCGTGTGAGCGAGTTTGAGAATATGGAACTTTGAAATGTATGGAACTAAGAATATCCGGGCAGTCAGTCTGACTTGTTAATAGTTTGTGTAAGAACAACACAGAAAAGTAGATCCTACGTGTTGCTAAGTCATTTAGATTAAATTTGGCTAGTAAGTCAGATTGTGGCGTGCCTCTGGAAGGATAAATTCCGTCAGCTTTGAATGAAAGATGTTTAACGTGCCTTCTCTGAACCCGTTCCAAATTAAGGATATGAATATTGTAATGTGGGTTCCAGACAATACCACCGTATTCCAGTTTTGGCCGTACAAAAGCATTGAACAGGAGAGAAAGTGTGGAGATATCTTTAAAATGTCTTGAATTTCGCATAATAAAGCCTAGATTTCTGTAGGCATTAGCAGTTATGTGATCTATGTGGGCAGTAAAGGTTAGTTTTGAGTCAAAGATGACTCCGAGATCCTTGAATTGAGTGCATCTCGTAACTATTTCATTGCCTATTTTGTAGGAAAATTTTATCGAGTTATTTCTCCTTGTAAAAGTCATCGCGTTACATTTTGATATATTTAAGGGTAATCTATTATTTTCACACCATGAATTTATTTTTGAGAGGTCATGCTGTAATCGATGGCAATCTTCTTCGGAGTTAATAGATGCAAACAGTTTTAGATCATCAGCATATAGGAGGACATTACTTTGTATATCTTGGCAGATATCATTGATGAAGATTATAAATAATAGTGGGCCCAAAACAGAGCCCTGCGGAACTCCTGACGTCGCTAATACTTCAATAGATGAAAACCCATGATACTTCACGTTTAATGTTCTGTTGCCCAGATATGACTCAAAGAAGCTTAGAAAGTCAAGACTTAGACCAAAAGCTGACAACTTCTGTAATAGGAGCCCATGGTCTAATCTGTCAAATGCTTTAGACAAGTCTGTATAAATTATGTCTGTTTGACCACCATGATCCAGCGAATTTGCGATGGCATGTGTAACACATACCAAGTTGGTAATTGTAGATCTACCTGCCAAAAACCCGTGTTGTCCATAAGAGATTTGAGATTTAGCATGAAAATAGATTATATCGTATAAGACAATTTCAAAAAGTTTGCCAAAATTACACAGGATAACTATAGGTCTGTAATTTTCAATATCGGTCTTATCACCTTTTTTGAAAACAGGACAGATTTTTGATTGAGTCCATATTCGGGGAAATGTAGTGGTTCGCAGTGCTAAATTAAAAATGATAGAGAGTGGTAAAGCAAAGATAGAGGCACAGTCTCTTAATAAGAAGGCTGGTATACCATCGGGACCCGTTGTGAGTTTATTTTTGAATTTTTTTAGTGTTTAGTTATACGTAATTAAACATGAATGTGTGCAGAGATCGCGTAAAAAAGGGTACATTTTTAGGTATAATAATGCGAAACTTGGCAAGTTTAAAAAAATAAAATGTTAAAGCTATTACAGAATATTAATATATGTCCAAGCAATAAAATCTAATTTTTCCAAAATTTTTACTGTTAACTTTTTGTAATTCACACTCAAAGTGAGAGTTCAATACATTTGAATCGCATAGTAGATCTTAAAATGACCAAATAATAAACATAGAAGAGGCTTTTGTAGATTAACTACTTTTTTAAAAGAAATTGTATTGCATGTATTTTTCATGGTGGATGTTCCCAGTTGAGTATATACATATATTCTAATTTACTTTTAGGTTGTTTACATATAAAATGTATTCTTAACTTGACATAGATACATTAAATTAAGGAGTGCTGTGAATGCAGTTTCTTCATGCTAGGCGTACCTCAAGCATCTATACTGGGGCCACTTTCATTCGTTTTATACGTTAACTATTTACAAGAAATTTTAAGAGAAGATATCAATAAGCAGATACCACTAGCACTATGGCAACTAATGTATCCCTATCAGGTTATGTAAATAAACATACCAGAATAGCTTCATATGACAGTTCTTTGGTTCAACGATTTAAAGGTAAATGAGAGTTAAATTTCTTTTTTCGTGTTTTCTCACTGTCAATGTTGATGATTCATTTATTTCTACTTTTAAATGATCTGTCAATCAGGTAGGTGGTTAATGTGAACTTTCTTATAGTAACTCTAGATTGCATATTAAAGTGAGAAAGTTATACCGGTATTTTAATTTCTAGATTAAATTAAGATTTTTGAAAAAATGAACTTTTAATAGATAGTTTACGAATATTTTATTTTTCGTATGTACAAAATGTTTTTGAATACGCCATAATGTCTTGGGGATTTTCCATACACTGTAAGGCGATTCATATTTATTCAAATAATGAAGCATTGTTATTATTACTTTATTAATTTTTCTGTTGTTCTCTCTTGTATTTGTTTTAAGTTTTACTTATTTTTATGTCTTTATTATAGTTATTTTTTCATCAATTAAATTGTACTTTAAATTTGTAAACTTTGACAATACTAATGTCTTTTTTTATAACCTATGGCAATAAAGGAATGATTATTATTGTTATTTAATTATTATAGTATAGTTATTATCAGGGTCCGGATTTGTATCCCATTTTTCAGAGCCAGCACTTATCAAATAAATTTAGATATTAATGAACACGTTACATAAAAATTCATCTAGTGTGGTTATTTATATACCTATAACATATGCAACTAGTGGAACCAGGATATAGAGGTGGATATTTGTGCTACTGTGCGGGAATGAAGCACTTTCCCGTATACAATTATATTGAGCTTGGCAGCTTGTCCGTTGGTGATGAAGGTGTGCCTTGTAGTAGTTTAGTAATTGTAACAATCTGAAGGTGTAAGAGTGCGTGCTTGAAGGTCTTTGTGGCATAAAACCCTCTAAGCAATGGCGTAATCATTACCGTTTGTGCATAAACTACAAAAAAGGATTGAAAACTACAATGACAACAGCATCTATACACAACCATTAAGCCTCAGATGAATACCTTTTCACCTATAATATAGTGAGGTTGTGTATTCATTTCTTGTAAAGTATAACATAATTAAAATAGTTTGCATGCAGTAAAACCAGAATTATTAAACTTACCTTCTAATATTGAAATTAAGGACTCCAATTCCCAACTTGCTAATAGCTCTTCCATCGTAGACTCATTAACTTCTATTTCACAGTTCATAATGTTAATATACTTCTTTTTCAAGTGTAACTTTACAAATATAAATTATTTCGTAATGATCAACATCTATGAACAAAGTACAGCACACACAATTCGACGCGTAGTAGGTACGGTATGTCGTCTTTGTTTGGCGAAAGCATAGCTTTATACCTCCCATCACTGCCCGATTCACTTGTTCCAACATTAGAACACTTCACATTGAGTTTGGCAAGTATTCAATCAAGGATAACAGTTATTGGATTAATAGTATGTATAATTCTTCCAAGTATGTATAATTCTTCCAACAAAGTTGTTTGTAGTTTTAGTCCAAGTGTAGTATTCTTATGTCAATATAAACATTTAAATAAGAATTTACTTCAAGATGTCCTGATACTTACTCTCACGGTTAACAGTACTCGAAAGAAGTGTACTTTTAAGAGTATGTTTACCTCGAATGAACCAAACTTATATAATGACTTAAAGACTTGCGCTAATGAAACTCAAAAATATATCTCTTCTTGGTTTACAATTGGTATATTATTGAAACAATAATAATTTATTATGCCAAGTAATATTTTTCTAGTGACAAGTATAAAAATTTAAGAATAATCGATTACTTTGATATATGTAGAATAGTTTTCGTTCCGTGTAGTTGTCAAATAGTTCAAACCACTGTACTGAGAAGATAAAAAATAAAAATTTTAAAAACTTTACGATGCTGAAACTCCTTAAGGGTACATTTTTGGATATAAGTAAATTGGGTAAAATCTATATTATTTGGATTGAGGAATAGTCCTTTAAATTTTTAACATACATGTTGGAAACGCTTTTAAATAGCCCCATTAATAGTCGGCATACAATTCCACTGAATTAATAATAATTCTTATTAAAAACTATTCTCTGAAAAAGCCATCAATCAAAAATATTATCATTAAATAATCAAAATATCAGTTATTTTTACTAATATTGTATAATCCTTGAATATACTCACGTTTATTTATGTTTGTATTATGAAATCATAACATTAGTTTCATATTTCGTAAGAGCAAAATTTATGATTTGCAGATAAATATCATTCTCAGATCTTGAATAAAATGCCCGTGGTTAAGATGTATAAACGATTAGCATGAGCGTCAATGTTATGCCGGCACGCGCTCTTCGCGAATCGGGTGAACCAAAGTCGGAACCAATAAAGGCACCTGTGCTACGTGGATATGCTATGTAACAGAACGTAAGATAGGAGCTTCCTACCCAAAGAGTTACAAACAGGCGTCAATTTACCCATATTTTATGTGTTGTAAAAGTTTTGGTTTAATTTTACCATTAAAGAAAATCAATAATAAAATCAAAGAATTTATTTTAAAAAGTATACAGGGTGTCACAGATTCAAACCGACAAACACAAACCGTTGATAGAAAATATGATTTTGAGAAAAAAAAGTTCCTATGAATCTATGCCCGCAAAAGCTTTATAACCGAGTTACAGAGTGTTAAAGTTCAATTTTTATAAGGTCTACCCATTATATCTTGCAGGGAATGGTTACTATCGACCAATTTTGTACTGTTTATAACGGTATCTGGCCAAATAAAAATAGTGAATAAAATCATAAATCTATTCACCAGCGGCGTACAGAAGGGTAAACGGAGACCCCTTTTTTTATTGGAACAACGACGCTAATGCATTTTCTTTAAATTTTCCAATATATTTCAATTCCCTAATCAATTTTACATAAAAAGGACTCTTGTAAAAACAAAGTCAGTAGTAACCATTCCCCCCAAAATATAATATGTAAACCTTAAAAAAAATTAAACTTTAACACCCTGTAACTCGGTTATAAAGCTTTTGGGGACAGAGGTTCATAGGAACTTCTTTTCTCAAAATCATATTTTCTATCAACGGTTACAGTTTGTCGGTTTAAAACTGGGACACCCTGTATATAGATAGGAACTTGTAAAAAAAATTGTAAAACAAAATATATAAATATTATTGAAAACGGGATATAAAACTACGATAAAATAATACTGTACGGTAAATAATATACAGGGTTATGATAAAGTAACGCACAAAATGTACATATTTTTGAATTTTTTTGTTAATCTTTACCATAATGTTACGAATAACTTTGTACCTATATTTTCTGTAATATTTTGATGCCAGAAATACACTGTTACTCTGTGTCCCATTCTTTATGAGACTTCCTGAATAAAGAAAACTAAAAAAAATAACGACACTCAAACACCCTGTATCTGACGTCACAACTAATCTCAAAAATAGGCATTTTTAGATTACTACTTTACTACGTCAGTTTATACTTAAATTTTAGTTTGTAACCAGTACTTTCTTCAAAAATACCCTTCAATGTCATATTTAAAAATTTTCTAATTGTATGTCTTAGTGAAATAGAACATTTTTTTGTTGGTTAGAAACCTAACCTATAAATAGTACTATCTTTTTTTTTAGTAAGCAACAATATGAAACTTAAATTGATTATATTTATAGTATAGAAATTTTAAATATAAAACTGGCTCCAAGTACAAAAATGGATGCAAACAATAAATATAAGATTAAATTCGTAAAAAGTGTCAATTTGAGGTTGTGTGTCTCATACACATGCTCTTATCCCCTCACCGTTAGCAGACAGGGGTGTTAAAGGTATTTGAACCACCCCCTATATAATCCCTATAGAAAGAAAAATACATTCTTCCAAATGAATTGCCAAAAAAGTGAAAATATGCATCTAAATTATTGTATAAGACCATAAATTGTAATTAAAACACCACCCTCAAAATTTAAAGGTTGGATAATTTAAAAAAAAAAATGTCGTTAGAATAATATAATATAACGTAACACTAATTAGGTTGTTACAATCAGCTTTTGGAAAATGTTTTTAGAAGCTCCTCCACCTACTCTTGAAGTGATTAAATTTTTAATGAGATTGAATCATTCATTTGTTCTGTTTACTCGTCAGCCAAGAAAAACATCAGGAGTCTAGCAGAGTTAAAGTGGTGGGTCTTTAGCCAAAAAGAAAGTCCCAGCTGCCACTCACGTTGGCAGCTCTGAAATCAGCCATAGGGAGAAGCCATTATCAATGTATGGAATGGTCTCGTGATATAATTGCCCATCTAGATTTGCCACCAGCAACAGATTACGGGTGGCAATTGGTCAATGGTGACTTTGATGCCCCAGACGAAATACTGAACCTTGTAAAGTGTTCGTGTAAAAAAAGACAAACGTACACAACAATGTAAATATGCCACCACAAGTATACTCTGCATGGAAATTTGTGAATGTAGAGGAAATTCTGAATCCTGTTTATAAGAAAAATATAATCGCATTTAACTCTTATAACAATACCTATATTTTCTATATTTTCAAAAAATGATATATCCTTTAACCATTAAGGGTGTTTCCTTATGAAAATTTTCAATTTATTGTTTAAAAGAATAATTTAGACGCATGTTTTGCCATTTTTGACAATTTATTCGAAAGAATCTATTTTTTCTATAGGGATGACATAAGGGTCACTTTCTTCGCTTTAACACCCCTGTCTATTTATCCCTGCTTATAGTAAATGGGCCACCGATTTCATTTTTAAAATAGGCGTATTCAAAAATAGATATTTTGACTATCTACATAAAACTAGCGAACAATTTCATCCTTGCTTCAGAGCTTGCACATTTATGGTTTGTCAGTAACTGGAAGTAATAGATGTTTTCTAGGAAGATTTTTCAATTTATAGCCTTATATAATATTTTAGAAGCATTATTGCGCTTTTTGGCTATTTGTTTGGGAGAATGTATTTTTAAAACAAATTAGGTATCCTTGGTAATAGTTCTATTAAAATATGGAATGAACTGGAAATATAATAACACTAAAAATGTTTTGTTAATTATTTTCTAACTTTTACAAAAACTTATCACATCTATCTTTTTAAACAATTACTTTTCCGACTATTGTCAAACTTTGAAATTTGGATTATAAAAAGAGATAATATGCACAAATCTAGAGAACAGAGGAAGTTATTTTTGTGGCAAATCTTGGAAAACTTATATAGTTATCAGTATCAATCAAGTATACAATTCAAATCGATCCCTAAATATGTATCGTGTGAATAAACACACCTTTATAAAATGCCACACAAAAAAGTCTTAAAATAAATGTGATTATTAATAAAAGCTAGATAATAATAAATAATAAGTACCTACAATATTTTTTTAGTTTTACTATCATTTGTGGCAAACTAGTTATTAGACTTATTAAATATTAATAAATTTATAGACAGTAACCAATAACGGAAGGTATATTCGATTTAGTGAAATAAATACCGTGTGTAAAACAGCTAATGTGGCCAACTGTAAATAAAGACCGCTTGGACAACCGAGATGGACGTAACAGTGCCAATTGCCAATTTAAATCTTTATTGCCTATTAACATATACATCTACTTAGAGGCTAATTATTATATTTCATTTATTTCATTGCTAAAATAAATAAATAAATAAATAATACAAACATAACAAATAAATAAATATTTATACAAAAAAATGAACCTCCAGGGCGACAATTCCCGCCGAGAGGTGCGGACAGTTCGTCCTGGCAGCCGCTGTTGTGGCTCTGTGCTCGTTTACTGGCTTCTTTGTGATTTTGCTGCAGCTGGCATTTTCCTATTGAACAAATACAGTGCGTTTTAATTATTTATCTTTGCAAGTTTTTAGAATTGAATGTAAGGAAACTATTTTGGTTAATAGTTATCGTATAATGCACAGGAAAAACTGCGAAAAAAACCTGTTTCAAGCAATTGAAAATTAAGATCTATGTGAATTTCGTTGGAGTGGCGTGTACATGCACTGTGAGGAGTTAAGGGAGTGGTTTAAGGTGTTTGTTAGGATTGTGGGTTGGATTTGTAAAGTGAGGTGTGTGTGTGTCCGTCGTTGTGCGTGTTTTGTTAGTTTTAGTCGCCTTCGTAATATAGTGGCAGGTTCTGGTGTATCAGTTTATGTGTGTGAATGTAATTGTGATGTCCGCGTATGTCTTGTTAGGTTGGATGTGTGGATATTGGATGTTAGGAATTTTTGGGAGAGTTCTGTTATGTGGTCGCGTATTAGTGGCATGTTTATGTTTCTGTATGTCTGACATACGGCTCCAGGCGACACAGCCGTACGTCATTATTGGTCTCAATATTGTCTTGTAAAGTAATAGTTTGTTGTCCGTATTTAGTTGGGAGCATCTGTTAAGGAGGGGATAAAGTTTGCGTAAGTTCATGTATATCTTGTTTATTGTTTTCTTAATGTGGAGGTTTAAATGAGAAACGTTGGTCCAGTGTCAGTCCTAGGTATTTAACAGTTTTGTTTTCCGTGATCGTTTTGTGGTTTATTGTGAGTGGAGTGAATGTCTTGGTGTTCGTAAATTTTCTTGTAAATGTAATGGTCTCTGACTTTGTCTCGTTTATTGTTATTTTCCGTTTGTCGCAGTATTTTGTAAGTCAAGATGGTATGGTATTTTGGTCGTCGCAGTCTGAGCAGAAAAAGATTTTGCGTAGATAGTCGTGTCCTCCGCGTACATTATGGTCTGGATCAGGGGATGGGTGGGGAGGTCGGCGAGGTAGAAGTTGAACAATGTAGGCGAAAGTACCGTACCCTGCGGTACGCCCGCCCGTATATCGTAACTGACGTAGAGTTATTTATTTTTACCTTAAATTACCTATTAAATAGGATTTAATGAAAGTTATGTAATACATGGGTAATTTGTGTAAATTTTGTATTTTGGACTGGAGCCCCCCATGCCACAAGTATCAAACGCTTTTTCTATGTCTAACAAAAGCATTTTTGTGTTATGCTTTTTTATTGAAGCCGCAGATGATGTCGTGCACCACTCTGCAAGACAGCGTGGTATTGTGTCCTCCTTTGAAACCAAACGGGATGTTAGGGTTTAGTTCTTTTTTTATTTATGATTGAATTTAAAATTTTTAGAATAATTCTTTCCGCTATTTTGCCCAGGGTGTTTAAAATAGCGAAATAGGGCAGTATCTTTTAGGGGAGTGAGGGTCCTTGCTTGGTTTCAGAAAAGGAACAATAATTGCGGTTTTCCACGCTGTTGGGAAATACTGCAGCCGAATCGCCGAGTTAATGATATGCGTCATTTGTATGATTGTCTTTTAGGTAGTTTTTTTGTTTAAGAATTGGGGAGTTGTCTGGGCCGGGAGCTTTAAGGTTGGGGAGGGTTTTTAGGCCTTTTGATCTCCATTGGGGAGATGATAATTTTTTCCAGTTTTCTGGGGGGTATGAAGACGTGGAGAGGGATGTTTTGGGTTTGTAAGTCGATGTCAATCTGTTCTTGTGTTGTATTGTCCTTGGCGCTGTACGTCTGGTGCAAATATTGCGCCAGTATCTAACGGTGACTGTATTGTAGCTGGCTGGTGGAGCATAGATCGAGCCTGTCCGTATATTCGCTGGGCGTATCTTATTTCATCTCATTTCGTCCTAGTTCGCAGCCATCGCTCGTATTTTTTTTCTAACTGGTCACACTTGGCGCTAGACGTACAGTGTGTCTCAAGATATTTTGCAAATTGGGCGTGACTTGAAACAGAGAGTTATCTCTGCTAGTAAGTTACTCATGTGTTGTAAATCATCGTTCTTACGGCAGATTGAGAAGCTCGAGGCAAGGCTAGGCTAGTTAATATGTTATTCACGTGCCCACCTTACTCGCTGATAAGGCTGGTTGGTTGGTCTGCGTAGGAATGTGGGCATGTGTACAAAATACATATTGCAGAAGCTCTTGAGACACGGTGTATGTGTAATTGTTATGTGGAAGACAACGGCGGTTCTTCTATGGGTCATTTGGTCAATGACCTCCCACATACAAATGAAAAAATAGAGCTATTCATTTTCTGAAGTTTAAAAATATGTAATATATATTTTTTTAAGAATATTAAAAATATATATATTACATATTTTTAAACTTCAGAAAATGAATAGCTCTATTTTTTTTATTTGTATGTGGGAGGTCATTGACCAAATGACCCTATAAAAGAACCGCCAGTGCTGAGTTCCCTATTTACTAGCAACTTGGTTTATGATGAAGCAAATCGATATTCTTCGCACTTTGTGAAATATTTGAGACAAATTTTGTGTACCTCAAATTTCAAAGTTTTTTATGTATGAAATAGTGAGGATATCAAATTATTGTACCATACTCTAGTTCACAGCATATCAAGAACCGCCAGTGGTGGAAGAGCAGCACTGCTGAAATCGCCATTATATTAAAAAAAAAAGGTTTTCCCTGTATCTGTCAATTAATAAAATCAAATAATTTTCGGATTATCCGATGTCGGACAGTCCTCCCGTGGCCTCCGACGCCTCAGGGGAGTCGGCGCGACTCCCCTGAGGCCACTCTCCTACAGCCACTCCCCACATCCCGCAGGGTTAATGACTGTAGATACCAGATTTGTGTGCCCTAAGCAGACGGAGAGAACTCAGAATTACCTCCTTCTACATTTGGCCTGCCAGCCACTCGGTTGATTTTTGGTAGGCCGGTATGATCTTCAGTTCCGAGAGCAGCGTAGGAGGCTTTATCCCTCCGAGTATATCGATTATTAGAACGACCATTTTGACCGAATAGCCTGGTTACAGCACTTGGAGCTCGTACCGGAGATCGAGATATTTGGTCCGTTTCTCCTCCTCCTTCAAGGTGATGTTTTTCTCCGCAGGTGCCGAGAACTCGATAACATACATCACCTTGAGTTGACGGTCGAGGAAGAATATGTCAGTTGTTGGCTTGGATTAGCCTGACCGTGGGGAACGAGTAGTTCCAGTAAATCCAGCATTTCTCGTTCTCGTCAACGACCTCAATATCTCCGTGGACGTAAGGCAGCACTGGTGTCTGGTCTACCCCATACGAGTGCCTTAGATGGTAGTATAGCACTCGTAACGCCACGTTATGTCGGTGGATGTAGACCGAAATCGCATGTATGGGGCATGCAGAAAGTAAATGCATGAGCGATTCCGGAGTTTGATGGCAGGTCCTGCAGTAGGTATCAGGAACCTCTACACGCCACACGTGGCTACGATAGACCAAGGTTTGATAACACCATCCTGGCAGGCCATACTGAATCCCTAGGTCTCTGAATTAAGCCCGGCTGACCTTAAAAAGGCGAATGTTAGCCTGGTCGATAAACTCAGCGTTTTTATGTTTCTATAGAAGACACCAAGCTGGGATTTATCGACATGCTGCCAAAACAGTATTTCCTGTACAGCAGCTCTGATTCGGGGTTTCAGACGATTTGGCTGAAGTTCGGTGCCTGACTCTACATCAGCACCTCGCCAGCCTCCTCGCCTGATGTCAAATGCGAGACCGAGTTCATCTGTGACTCTTTTTGCTGCCTTGAACAATCCTGCTCCCACTCCTACCCCGTGATGTTTTACAAACCGTAAGAGGGAATCTGAGCTTTTGAGGATATTACATGCCATACTCAGTACTACTCTACCATGCGTACACGCCAGGCTCAAGAGTTCTCATCCCCCCCCGTTGACGTGGGAGGTACACACGAGATACGGACGCTCTAGGATGAATACTTCTGTGAATATTCATCATCTTGCGGGTATCTTTGTCTAATTGGCGCAACCACTCCACTTCACTACTGCGAAGGAATAGACTAGAACCGGAACGGCAAGCATATTAGTTGCAGACACCTTATTCTTTCCCAAAAATTCGGAAGACCAAATCTTTCGGAGGCGGTGTCTGTACTTGCCGCAGAGAGAATCCTTTATTTGTGTTACATTCTGGATGTGGCTTTGCTGTACACCCAGGTATGTATAAGTCTCTCCGGCATCTATATGTCTTAGGATGCTTCCGTCTGCGAGCTGCACATTTTCAGAGAATTCCCCGCATCGTCCTCTCTTGAGGTGGACGACTGCACATTTGACCAACCCAAACTCAATACCAATTGCCCGCGTGTATTCTTCGACCACCCAAAGAGCGTTTTGTAGTTCGCGCTCTCCGGAGGCATAAAGTTTAAGGTCGTCCATATAAAATAGATGGGTGACCTTATGCCTCCGATCGCTGGGTGGTCCACATTGATATCAGCGGGTTTGGCGGAGCCCAACAAACAACGGCAACAGTGAAATGCTGAAGAGGAGAGGACTCAGGGAGTCACCCCTGAAAACTCCCTTCTAAATGCCACCTGCTCTGTCGTGACCCGGTGGACACCTGATGTTATGATGAAGCGAGTCTTCCAGAGTGGCAGCAGCTGTCCTATGCATCTCACTAGTGGTGCTGGTACCGCAAGACATTCGACCAAGTGCAACAGTAGCTCGTGTGATGTTGTATCAAATGCCTTGCGGTAATCAATCCAGGCCATCGATAGATTCCGCTTGTAATGCACAGAATCCTGTGTAATACAGCGGTATATCAGCAGGTTGTCCTTGCAACCTGCCATGCCCTTCTTGGCACCACGCTGTTCGTGTATGTGCTGGAAGACTGAATCAACAGACCTCAATGTCCTAGCATACAAGATACGTGTAAATATCTTGTAGCAGGAGTTCAGGCAAGTGATCGGCCTATAATTCTTCAGGGCGGAAAGGTCCCCCTTTTGGGGATTAGCACAGTACGTCCCTTGACGAACCAGTTTGGAATCTGCTGCCCTTCGTTCAACCATGAGTTGACAACTCGCGCCAGACGGCGGTGAGTGGAAGGAAATCACTTCCACCACCAGTTGTTAATGCCGTCTGTGCACGGAGCAGCAAAGTTCTTGATACCAACAAGTGCTTGCCTTCTTCCCTACTGATTACCGGGCACACTTCTTCTGGCTCTTCAAAATGTCTGTGGCACAAAACCTCGATGTGTGCAATTGATGAAGTGTCGCTATTTAATGGACGCGTCGTTGCGTAGATTCCTTTCCAGAAGGTTTCTGCATCTTCTACAGTCGGCGGATTAAACACGCTGTGGCTCTTGAAAGAGGCGGGAAGGATTCGTACGGAACGAATTGTTTTGTTCCATACTCCTCACTCGCCTCTTCAACGTTTTCTTTATAGCCATGAGCGCTCGGGTTCTATCTAGACAGTGCTGTTTGATGGTAAGCATCACTGTCAGATTTGGAGTATGGTGTTGACGTATTAATCCGGCTGCTATGCGCCAGATTCTGGGAGTAAATGCTCTACCACTCATCTTGTATTCCACCACACTCTGGATCCGAGAAGTGTTGACTGCCGACTGTATCTTGCCCTCGATTTTTTGTACACGTCGCTTGGCTTTCTCGACCCCGTGATTGGTTGACCTCTCAGGGGGGATGCGTTGCTTCGAGGCGTTGTACACGGTACAGTTGATTTGCCAGATGTCTGCATCTTCTGGAAATTCCTCATCGATGACCGCGTCCACTCTAGCCTGGTCTTGTAGTTTTAGGCTAACCCTCGTCCTTAAGTCTACATCAGTGAACTCTACAAGATGTTCCCCATCAGCAACTAATTGCCGCAGTGAGCAATTAGCTGCTGTGCCCTTACGTAACCTGTCCTGAGCGAAAAGGATACTTGATCTCTCAGATGTTGCTGAGAGAAGGCGCGGTGTTCTGGGTGCATGATACACCAGGCATCATGTAATCGCGCCATGTATCCCCTGCGATTAAGTTCGCTGCTGTCGTAGCAGGTCAGCAAGTTATCCCTTCTTTAACATATTCAAACCAGCTTCTAAGTTTTAGGTGAAAGAAACCTAAATATTATCGATATTACGAAAGAATGCCGTTACGTCATCGTTATAATTTATATGAATCAAATCAGCACTGTGTTAGTCAAATTCATGCTTATTAAAATTACGTCCAGATATAAACAAACATTCGTTGACAGATGAAAAAGTAAAAACATAACCCACAATTTGTCTGCCAGAAGTCAGAATAATTTAACGATTTCATCAGTCTTTAAATTTGAACTAATTTAATGTTTTTATATAATTTGGTAATTTGCTTGTAGAAATAAAAATAAAAAAAAGTCTGACGGCGTTCTAGAAAAGGATTTTGTATGTATTTTTAAGAATCATTATTATTACACATTAAAAGATACCTTCTGTCTTGAAGATTAACTGTCATTAGTTCTGAAAAGATTTGTTTTTCATATACAGAAATCAAATCTCGACAAATATTGTCACTAAAGTAAATATAAAGTCAAAATCTACAAAATACAGAAAAACTATCAAACGGTTGCGTGAAAAAGATAGTTTTTATTTAAAAGCTAATAAGGACACTAAGGTTGTTATTTTAGATAAAGAGGACTATTATGAAAGGGTAGACAATCTGATTAGTAATGGTCATTATAAAAAACTTTTTAGAAATCTATTACCAAAAATGGTTACTGAAATAAGAAATGTACTTAAATCCTGCATAACCTTATTACTCCAGCTTTAAATAGGAAGTTACATGTATCTAACCCAAGTGTACCTAGATTGTACTGCTTGCCTAAAATACATAAACCAGGAAAGTTGGTACGTCCTATTGTTTCAGCAATCGGATTGCCGACTTACAACCCATCAAAATAGTTAACAGAAGAGTCCGAAAATTTACCTATTGCACCACCTAGTTTCTCTGTGATTAATTCCAACGATATCATTAATAAGGTGAAAAATATTCAGTTGCAAGAAGGCGAAACTTTGATCTCCTTTGACGTTTGTTCATTGTTTCCAAGTGTTCCGATGCCACAGACTTTAGACTACCTTAAAGATCTACTCGAATTAAACAATCTCAGTCAAGATGTAGTAAAAAGAATATCTTCTACTCACTAAACTTAGCATGAAACAAAATTGTTTTCGATTCAACGATAATTTGTTCGAACAACATGAAGGAACAGCAATGGGTAACTCTTTGTAACTGTTCATCGAGACGGAAGCAAAAGAAGAAATCGAGTATTTCCCTAGGGTTTGGCTTAGGTATGTGGATGATATTTTTGCAGTGTACGATACAAAAGTCGCTGATATTGAATAGTGACAGAGGGCCTATCCCTATGTGGATTTAGTAGGTGTTTATAGGTTAGTGTTTGTTATTTAGTGATCATAATAATAATAATAGAAATAGAAAAAGTTAAATCGCTGTCATATACCCGATATAAATTATTATAGATAATTTTTATAACATTTTCTTTTCGTTTAACGAAATGCCTAGTATTAATTCAAATACGCCTAACTTTTTTGTTTAATAAACAATTGTGTTTTTACTTGATCCATATCAAAATTAGATTATTACTTTAAAAATGCATTAAACTGGATATTAGCGTGTTGACGGAATGCCCTGTTAAGGAAGGTATCCTTATAAATATCTACTTCTAAAATAACTATTCCTTGCTTTTACAGAAATCACTTGACATAAAGTACATAATATGTTGTAGCAGCGGTGAACTCCGTGCTATACTTTGTGCTCAATTAATGTTAATTAATAACATTAAATGAGACATACATACCTATACGAAGTGATTTTAAGTATAGTATATTTCTAATTCGGTCAAAGATTTGTAAACAATAAATATATGTTATTAAAAATTTACTTACGCTATCAAACGAGGAAGTAGTTTTATAGTACCTACCTTTCAAAGATAAGAAATCTTTAAAAAAATGAAGGACACAGGGGGGGAACCAAAATAGTCACATTTTATAACATGTACAACAGAGTATTTTAAACTTTAAAATATACAACTTTCAAACGTAAAAAAAAATGTATTTAACTGATCGATTGCCAGAAACACCAGAGAAACGTGTTGTGGCTCAAATTTTATATTTTTTGTACAAATTTAATTCATAATGCAATTTAAATATGCAAACTACAATAAGTCAGTAATTTGATGGTTATTCAAGTGAAACTCGGCGACCCCTTCCCGTCTTCTAGCGGTTTGTATATCAGCGTATACACAGAAGCTATGCTTAGGCGAGGGTTATGTAGGTGATATACCGTCCTTCGGAAGGGATGTAAAGTAGTTGGTCCATTGTCTATTAGAGTAGGCAAATAAAAAATCCCTACTCTTCGACAGAGAAGAGGTTCGGCATAATTTCCACGTTGGGGTAGCTTTTCTCCTGGTGTCGGTGATTGGCCCTGGTAGCGGATATAGACCGACGTTAAATAAATGATTAAAAGGAAAAAACATGCAATCTTGGGAAGAAGCAGAAAACTCCCTAAACTGTATTAATTTTTCCTCTGTAAAGTTAGATACAGGTACGGAAAATGAAGTGAATTTTAGTGAAAATGTGCAAAAGTGAAATGCATAAACATAAACATAAATATCTTTCCTTTTATTAGGAAAAAAAAATTCCTCTATATGGGCATTCTTTAAACGCAAATTCTGAGTTACCCTTTAAATTTTCCCCTAACTGATATGGTCAGTCGGTAGGTTCCATTATGATCTAAAAGATGGCACACAAATCATAAAATCGAGAAAAATGGAGTTTTCTGTTTTTCCCCTGTACCCTTCAAATATTAAAAATAAAAAAGCGTTGTACTTATCCAGTGGGGTTATATATTATATAATGGGAAGAATATATGTTTAAGGTTGGTTTATTATTAATATGTATTTTTACTGTGAATGGGAAGAATAAGAAATATATTATTATCTCTTACAATATTTTCTTGTTTGACTCTTTCTCTTTCATATTATTTAAAAAAAATTTAAATTATGGTTTATCAAGGGAGCGTAACATTTTAATTCTGGTCTATATTGTACAGAGAATATTTAAATGATCTTGTTCTATAAATTGATTTCACTAAAAATACGAGTACATCTATTGAATTTTAATCAAAAGTAATTCAACAATACATCTCATCCTCAACCACGACAAGCGTTTAATTATGCAATTAAAATACTATTATTTTTGTGGCTGGAATAATGAATATTTTACAAAAAATATATAGTGCAATTAACATTGTGTAATAATACTATTAATACCCTTCCAATCAACCTGTGTATATTCAAATTGAAGGCAATAAATCAATCATTTTATTCTAGGAAAGCCCTTGAAAACTTTACTTGTGTAAAAATCAATATATCCAATCATATTTTAGCTCCTTAAAAATGCCGCAAAGTAGTTATATTTTATATGGCACGCAGTACTTAGAAAAGTATGATATTTTTACATTAGTAAATGCACCAAGAAAAATTAATTCAAGGTTAAGTACACTAAAAACCCAAGTCTAATTTATATAATATATACATATTCCTGACACAAAGTTTAAAATTGGGTTTTGTGTCTATTTTTCCTTAAAGAGGATTAAATATATTCGAAAGAATGTTTTATAAACATTGAGCATTTTGTAATTGTAGGCCCCATTACACTTGTACCAACATATTTTTACTTCTCATCTATCTATACTGATAGAGAAAGTATTGGGGTCGTAAGAAAAACCAAATTCCAGATTGTGATGAATACCAACGTTTTGAGACAGGAAAATAAAAAATTTACTCTTTTTCTTTCATATTATTTAAAAAAATATCCGAATGATATGCCATCTGTGTCCGAGGTCCCGGTCTGTGTCTGTGTGACAGGTCATTTTTTGTGACCGTATTTTTTCAAACACGTCTCAACGTGGAAATCTGTGATGTCCAAAGACGAACCCTGTTGAATATCAGTGAAATTGATGCACCAGGGAGGGCACGTCTTAGGGGGCAAACATTTTTTTATGTCAAATCAAAGATGCGTAAAGTTCCATTGATTTTTCGGTTTTACCAGTAAATACTTCAGTCATCGAAATGGAAAATGTGAAGGTCTATGGTTCATTTCAGATATAAGAAATATAAAAAACACCATAAAATCACCCGATAAAGAAAATAGTATAAGGCTGCATCTTCATTGGGTGATTTTATACCTTCTTTATATGTCTTATAACTCTGAAATGAACTATATGTATTTTTCTAAGCGGATGTTTCATTTTTGTTAGAAGAAGATTCTATACCGTGTTACAATGAATGTTAAAGAGTATGATTGACGTATTATTATTTCATACTATTCCTGTAACTTCTGCAGTATCTGAAAGATTCTTTAGCAAACAAAATTATCAAGAATTATTTAAAAAATAGTGTTGCACAATTTAATTGCATTCGAGAATACGGCGATATTACAGTTGAGCGAAGTTATTGATTTGCACACAAAAAACGCGTGGTAATAGAACCATTTTTTTCTTTATCTACTTTGTACTTATCTAATTGTCTGTTATATTACATAAATTGTAAGTTGATTTGATTTTTATATAATTTGTGCCATTAAATAACTAAAAGTTTGATAAAAAAAATATCTAATTGGGAGGCCTAAAACATTTTGCACTGGGGAAGTTGGCCACCTAGCTATGCCACTGGACGTGACAGACTGTACGACACAAGTAGTCGTTAAAAAATAAATGTATAATTTGGTAATACCACTTTCATATCCAAATTATTATTTTTTAAAGTGTAGGTAGAGACTATGAGTGGAATATATATTGAATTATCTAATATGGTCACCATATAACTTTCTTATTGTAATATAGATACGGGCACAAGTGTCAACTGACGTATCATTTATTCATTTGTATTGTTTTTTTATGTTAGCCATAATCTCAACATCAAATATTTTTTATCAATTCGATCGAGAACATTTTAAAAAAATATTACTCATTCTTTAACCTTTAACATGTTTTAAATTTAGTACTCCTCACTAAATTGGATGTGTTACCCTCAGATTTTTTGAGTCTTAAAAAGGAAACTTGATTAATTTACTATAAATTGTAATTGTCCAGGAAATTGTCACAAATCGTAATGTCAATGTTTAAAAAAATATTTTTTACCATCAACCGAGAATATTTTAAAAATATTATTATTGGTCACATTAAAACCCTGTTTTAGATGGAATATTTTTAATACCAGAATCCTTCCAAAAATCACCCTAAATATGAAATTTGATTAATTTACCATAAATTCTAATGGAGTTTTCATGAAAATTATCACACACGTATGAGTATACGTATGGAGAGAGGAAAAAAAATACAGATTCATTGTTAGCTAAAATGGAATCAAAACATCGCAATTACTACACTTCCTGATATTAAAAAAATACAAAAGATAGAAACATTAGTTTAAAATTGCTGCCAATTATTTTGGGGATCAGAACTTCCTCACTGTAGTAAAACTCGACATGTGGTGGAGTTTATAATAAAAGTAATTTTTGTTTAAAAAAAATCACATTTTTTGCCGTTTCAAAAAAGTCATATTTTGACGTTTCAAAAAAACTCGATGTGTGGTGGAGTTTGTAATAAAAATAATTTTTGACGTTTCAAAAAAGTAGCATTGGTGGAATGTCACTAATACTTTTTTTGAAAAAGTAATTTTTGACGTTTCAAAAAAGTCACATTGGTGGAATGTCACTCTAATTTGTTTAAATTGACGTTTCAAAAAAGTCACTGTAGAATGTCCTAATATTTTAAAATTTGATTGTCAAAAAAAATTCCATTTCAAATTGACGTTTCAAAAATGTCACTAATATATTTTTTTGACATTTCAAATTTTAAGAACCGATTTTGTTCAGCAACGAACTCAATCTCTTCCTTGCCCTCTAGAATGTGTGTACCAAATTTGAAAGCTTTATCTCGAAAACTGTGGCTGCTATCGTGAACCTGACAGACACACAGACAGAAAATTTTTTTGCCTGAAATTTTGTGTATCGTCAAAATTCGTTGAGATCCGTCCAGAAATGCAATAAAAATTTTCAAAATTTTTTCACGAATACATACCTTCCTCACATTGAGGGGTGAGGAAAGTAAAAATGATTAAGGTAGCTATTAAAAAACTTGATCAATAATATCTTATATCGTAAATATCTCGGTATCTCTTATATATATTATAAAAATCTGAATATCAATATTACAGATTATATTGTTTATTTTATTTGAAGTCATATCAGCAATTAAATAGTTAATGTAATGTTGCTAAGATAATAATTAATTGTATTCTAATATTTAATAATTGAATCTTGGGTACATAACATAAGTTTAAACCAACCCTTTATACAGATTTTTGTTCGGTCTAGTTTTTAAGGCAATTTTGTGGTAGAAACGTTTAAAATATTTGAAACAAACTCACTTCTTGATATTCACAAATGTGAAAAATTTTTTTTTATGGGTATGGAAAGGGTGGATAGAACATCATATTTTGTTTATTTAAACTTATAAAATTGGAATTGAATTATAAATTTTACGGACAATAGATTGAAATCCAAAAATTGAATACTATTTGGCTTCGTGGTCGAGTGGCGGCCGCCCCCCTTTTTGCCTAAGGACACTTGCCTCTACCCTTGAATCCCAGGTTCGATCCACGGTGGAGGAGCTAGGATTTTCTCTAAACCAGAAATCAATCCCTAGCATATTCGGACATTGAGTGTGTGTCCATTAAAGCGGCCTACTCACACGGCAATTTACAAGGGCCAATCTGCAGGGGACAATCTGTACAGATATCGGGTGTACCCTCTACACATCCCAATTTATCAGTAGTGTTGGTGTTCTCTGCGTAAAAACATCATGGCTCCTTCAAAGCGTCAAACTTACTCTTTTTAATTTCCTGTTGTACGTGGTACGCATATTTTCTAGTTTCCTTTTAAATGCCGCTAAAGTTGCTGATTTGTCAAATATTTGATATTTCTGTAACAGAATATCTCGATTCATACAATTTTTAGTCATTTTATCCCACAGAAAAAGGCATATCCTGAAATGTCTCAATAATATCCGTCCAAACTTCCTTTTCTTGTCCCATAATTAATTATTCAGCTATTATTTAAAAGAAAAATTCGATAACCAACCTATTTACAGACGATCCGAAATGAATAAATTGTAATTATGTACAACTGTTCTACTCGCCATACGATTTGCAGGTAATTGGAGCCCCTCTCCAATTCCCTGCAGACGCGAGGATCGACTGAACACCAACTAGTCGATATCGCGATGTTAAAACATTTGAACAATTGTACTTACACACGTGACAATCTACAGGGATCCTGCAGATTATGCCCTGTAGATAGCCGTGTGAGTCATGTGACTTGTGAATAGGCCGCTTTTAGCCAACCACACACGGAGAGTTCGGAGCGCAGAATTGTTGTGTGCCGTTCAAATGTCGTTCGCAGTAGTTTTGTATACTGTGGCAAAATTGTTGATTAATGAAGTATCAATACCACAAGGTTTAGAGCGGTTCTGCTCGCAAACACACGTGCTTTAAGTGTCTTTGCCCACAAACGGTCGCTCTAATCTTTTAGACATTACTTTTAGATATGAGTGACAATCGGTAACTAAGTACAAGAAATAATTTTATAATGTACTAAGTAGTTATAGCAACTGGAATATAAAACAGGTGTAAGAGGAAATCTTACGAATGCAAAGGGAAAACGGTTGGTTTTACGTAGTATAATTATTTTTAAATGGATACATTTTATAAATGGTTTAAACCGCAAAACAGCTACCTAACTCCAGTTTTCGCATACAAACTTGAAATTTAAGGATTTCTTTAAATTGACCTGTAATATAGGTGCCGAGTGTACCACTTAAGATAAAGATTCACATAAAAACTTTATTATCTTAGATACAGAAAAAAGTCTAGTATGAAAGTTGTTGTATATCAATCTGACTACAAAATAATGTATTCAAAACTTATACAGCATGTTGAAATTTTCCCTGGTCAAATAAAGTTCTATTTTATAAAATGGACCACCTTGTATATTATTAAATTTGAAATCCTTGGGAGAAATACTTTTCAAAAATATAAACATGTTGGAGTGTAATCTCAGAAAATATAGTATATGTTTCATAAAAAATATAACCTCATTTGGCAAGGGAAACTCCAAACACACTGTATACTATTTAAATACATCAATTTGTACTCCAATCGACCGACATGCAATAAAATCTGTTTGATTTTTTTTCATATATTTAATATGGCTTTATGATCTCAGGGGTAAATTTGAAGTTAAGCACCCTGTATTTCATGAAATTGATGAGAATATATCCCAATATGTTTATATTTTTTTGGAGAACATTCAAAAAATATAATAAAATATAGGGTGCTCCATTTAAAAATTTAGATGTGACCAGAGGAAATTTGAACTTCCTGTATAAGTTTTGGATACATGCGTAGGCATATAGCATACTACATGTAATAGCCTTTCTTTGTTTTGTATCTAGCATTAACATTATTATTATTTTTAAAGCACAAGCCCTCGTAAAATACAGACACTCCAAATAAAACTTTTCAGATTTCTAAAATGCCACAAGCCATTCCAAACCTGCCCAATATGGGACACTTCTAGAACACTAACAAACACTTTTCAACGTGAAACTACAAACTGCAAGCCAAAACTCGCGCAGAAGTCTTGACCGTTTGTGGGGATGGACGCTCCTGATGCCAGCAGGAGCTTCCGGAACGCCTTGCCAAAGTCTCCGTGTGTGGCTAGCTATTGTCTCTAAATATGTAGCCCTGTCCCATACGAGGTACCTTCAGGGATACAGGGGAGTGTATTATATAACTGTGGTGTGTTATTTGTAAATGTTTTTACAGCACACTATTTTTGATTTACTATTTTTAGTGTAGTTTAGTGTATTTGGTTAGAAACCGGTCAATTAATTGTAGAAAGGGACAGCATCGATTTTTATGCAATTTATTTTTGTTACATCAGGTGCGCCAACTGTCCATTTAGTTATTTCCCTGACTGTTGCGTTTGGTTGTCGCTTTTCGCTCTGATTGGTGATATTTTGACAATCGCAATATCGCATATTCTATTTTCTGTGTCTTCTGTTTGCATTTTATTAAGCATTTTAATTTTTAAGTTTTAAAAAACGTTAATCATTAGGGTTAAATAAGTTCGTAAATAACAGGTGTTAACTGCTTATTATATTATTTTTTAGCTTTCTCCTGCCTCTCCTCCGTTCAGCCATTCAATTGCCACGAGCGGCGCTTGAGGCACGTGGATGTTTGACTGGCTTCGGATGAGGTAACTCGATAAAGAAGAATCTGCAATTTTAATTGAGAAATTGTTATTGAATTGAATATTGAATTCTGTATATAGTTTTCCGCGAATTGTCTTTTCTACAATAATAACTTTCCATGCAATTAAATTCACCACACTCGGAAAGTGTCTTTACTAGACCCGTCCTGGAAACTGGTGGCTCGCTCAGTAAAGAATTACTTTCCGGTCTTGTTACGTAAATAACTAGTAATTTAAAATACGTATTTTCATTAATTTGAAACCATAACGTATCTTTGGGGCGCCCCCTATTTTTTTTTTAACATTTTTTTGCAATTTTCTTCACGTAGATGAGTTTTATTGAATTATTGAATGATTCTTTACACAATAGAAATTTTTAAATATACATATTTTTTGCAGAAACAGAATACATCAATTTTAGTTTAGGAGTATTTTGAAATGAACTAGGTTTGTTTCAGACACTTGAATGGAGCATTTTTAAATCTCGACTGTGAACAAAATGTATCACCGAATGACAAACCAATATTTTCCATCCAATATAAGTAATAGATCTGTGATTAAATTTTTTATACGCAGCCAATTTATTCCCTCTCACTTTAATAAATAAGTACCAACATGAGTCTTTCATATTTATTTTATATTATTGTTTAGATTTTTTCAAATTCCAAATATTTACGTTACACACATTACGTAGTAACATTTACACTTAGCTAGGTATTCAATATAAAATAAGAAAGTCAATGACATTTCCAGAATGTGAAATTTTATTTTTAAACTGACATTTCGTTCCTCCTTTTATTCGGGGTTATTCTGATTGCACTGGATTGAAAATGAAACCAGTATTATTATTATATCAATATACCTCGAAAATATTGAAAATCAGAATACCCTGTGACTTTTCAAGCTGTTATTGGCGAAAATTTTATTTTATTGATGATAATGCTCGCATCCATCGTACTCAGCAGGTGTTTAACATCCTAGAAACTCACGGAATTGATCACGTCCTTCTTCTACCTCGCTCTCGTGACTTAACTCCCATTGAACAAGTGTGGGACGCTTCGAAACCATCAACCGACTCCAAAGAACATATGCAACTGTCAGATATTCTTCCCATTTTATGGGCATAAATCCCACAAGATGTGATCGACCACATCATTAGAAGCATGCCCATGCCCAGACATGAGGTAATTAGAGTGATGGGCCAGAATACAAGGTATTAATAATAGGTTTAGGACACTTCCTAAACTAAAATTATTTTTCCTTATTTTGTCACATAACCTAATTATATAAAATGATTAACAAAGGAGTTGTCAATCCCCTCATAATAATTTTTTTTTAGTCCAATCGTTGAAAATATGAAATATCCTTAACTTTCTGTGCACATAATAGACACTTGCCGGATTTTTAAAATTAATTCATATATTCTAATATAGTCTTACTAAACATTAACAATTATCAAATCTGTTTTAATAATTTCTACCTGGACAGTATTTAAATTATCTTATCAGCGAATATCTCAAAAACGGAGGAGAACAAATTGAAAAAATTATATGTTCATTATATGCCTATTGTAAACCACTCACTGAAATTTTAATAACTTTATAACGTTACGAAGATTCTTTAATTTATACAAAAATAGTACCCATTTACTTTAAGTGGTCATTTCTCGGAAATTACTTATTAATTTTATGTTAAATATTCTAGTTGTATTTTTTCAATCCTCCGCTTTTGAGATATTTGCGCTTAAAGTGAGGACTCAATAAATTCAAATAGTATAGTAGTTTTATCGGAAAACGTGACAAAAGACAAAGAAGATATATTATTTAATATGATTTGAAGGAAACAACTACTCAGAGGGCAAATACCCCGACCTGCATTGGATTATACCTTCAAACCATGATATATAGAATAACAGTAGTTTAGTCCACCAGGGCTAGAGGTCGCCGCTCTCGGTACTTGCTACACAAGTCGCTATCCGCCACAGAGACATCTATGATGTCGGTCGGATAGTAGCATTTAGACCATACGAGAAGTTTCATACCTCTCACCACTATTCAATTTACCTTAGTTAGTATATGACTAGCAGATTGGCCATTATCATTTGTCTGTTCCATAACCTATGGCATACTGAGAACAAATAAGTTCGAAACCAGTCTATGTCTGGTTAGGAATTGACAAATGATATTGGCTATCGATCTATCATGGTTTGAAGGTATAATCCAATGCAGGTCGGGGTTTTTGCCCGCTGAGTAGTTGCTTCCTTCAAATCATATTAAATAACAGTAGTTTAGTCCACCAGGGCTAGAGGTCGCCGCTCTCGGTACTTGCTACACAAGTCGCTATCCGCCACAGAGACATCTATGATGTCGGTCGGATAGTAGCATTTAGACCATACGAGAAGTTTCATACCTCTCACCACTATTGAAGATATATTTTTACACTAGCTAAATTTGAGGGTGACATCACACTATATTTTTCTTATAACCGCGAACGGCTGGAGATATCTAATGCCGTTCTGGTTTTTTGTTTATACATAGATGGAATTAAAACTCCAAAATCTATGTTTTTTTCTATAAAAAATTTACCTTTGTTAGATATGTGTAAGAATTTTATATACACACTGCATGTATGAACTTTTAGAAAAAATATTTTTGAACGTCTCTTTATCGTTTTCAAGTAAAAAATATGAGTTTGCGATTGAAATCTATTTAAATAATAACACTTGTTAAAAATGAGTCTCGCCCCAAAAGGGATAATTGACAACTCTGTGTCCGATAATTTTCAGACCCAGTAAGCTCACACAAAATCCACGATGGAAAATATCTTCTTAGTGCCCCAAAATAACATAAAAAAATGAGAAAAATCGTCTAAACACAGGATCCGTGTTGTACCGTGCCATATACTTTACAAATTATTTTTTTATTGCTTTTGCATATTTACTTTTAAAATTATTTTTTTAATTACTCACATCAAAAAAAATCCATGCATGCAAAAACGCAACTTGTTGTCAAAAATTCCTTTGGATCCCGTTTAACCATCTTTAACTAAAGTTTTCCGTTTCTTGGAACTTGGACAAAAGTTTTTTTCTGGCGTTTTTATTGAAGTATTTTCACATATTGGTACAATGCACCAGTAATATGATAATAATTTAGAAGAATTGATCATTATAATTATGTCACTTGAAATGTCACAACACAAATCACAAATAACACTACTTGTTTGCATTTAACATGCTATGCCTGCTTTTGCACTAGAACTATATGATATGTGACGCACCGCATCGACTTGCCCGGCCGGCAGTGTTTGCGCGCGTAATAGACTAAATCAAACTTTAGTTGAATAACTTTTATAAAAGAAAAAACCGCTGCCAATTACTTGGGGATCAGAACTTCCTCGCCGTAGTAAAACTCAACGTGTGGTGGAGTTTATAATAAACGTAATTTTGACGTTTCAAAAAAGTCACATTTTGACGTTTCAAAAAATTCACAATGATGGAATGTTACTAATATTTTTTTAGATCGATTTTGCTCATCAGCGAGTTCAATCTCTTCCTTGACCTCTAGAATGTGTGTACGAAATTTGAAAGCTGTATCTCAAAAACTGTAGCTGCTATCGCGAACACAGACACACAGACAGAAAATTTTTTCTGTCTGTGTATCGTCATAATTCGTCGAAATTCGTCCAGAAATGCAATAAAAATTTTCAAAATTTTTCTCACGAATAAATAACTTCCTTACTTTGAAGGGTGAGGAAGTAAAATAGAAAAAATTCTTTACACACTATTTTTTTGTATTAAGTAAAGACTTCAAAAATGCCAAAATTATATTTTGTGTATGGGGCCTATTCTGGTGACCAATTTTTATTGAAATAAAGAAAATTATTATTATTATTATTATTATTTTTCGGTACGTGTTGATATCCCAGCAAGTGGTTTCGGTTATTTTTTTTTTATAATTATATACTTACTACTATTATTATAGTACTTTTTATACATGCATGCATTAAAAATTGAAATAAAATTTGTGTATAATATACACGTTTAAGACATCATTTGATATTAAAGTTTATACAAGGAGATACAATTAATAGAGAGAATAATAATGCCGTCTAACGTACGTGAGAAAATAAATTAACTAATTTACATAATATGAACGTTCTCATATAAGGACAAGCCCGGAAACAAGTGAGAATTACACATTACAACCTGTTGCAAAACAATGCCTTCACACTATTATATAATCACCCTAGACATCTCACAGCTACTAAAATGATAGGACGAGACAATGTACAAAGTAATGTGAATTAATTGCCAAATAATAACCAATAAAATAATCCATTTATTTTGAACTCTTGCAAAATTACGTCATATACATAAATTAAATTAAAGTTGCACATTCACTTTCTTAATAATTATTTAATATATTCTAGAGAGTAATAGAGAAGAAAAGAATGGTGGCATACGTATTTGCATGGATCCAAGGCCTTTAAATAAATATATTGTGAGACAACGTTTGGAGTTGCCAACTATAGAAACAATTTTCTCGCAAATTCAAGAAGCTAAATGATTCACTGTACTAGATGCTTTGTGTGCTTTTTATCAAATTCCGTTAGATAAAAAAAGCTCTGAATTAAGTACTTTCAACACTCTTTGGCTGTTACAAATTTAACTAGTTACCCGATGGACATTCGAATGCGCCTGAAATTTTTTCGAAAATATTTTAATAATTTAATTGATGACTTAGAGGGTACTCTAGCATACATTGATGACATTTTGATATTTGGTGCAGCCCTGGAACAGCATAATCACTGACTTCGAAAATTGTTGGAAAGCGCAAGATATCATAATGTTAAAATTAAAATGGACAAACTACAACGTCAAACAAAGTTATTAAAACAGATATGAATAAAGTGGCCGCTATACAGAAGATGGCTAAACTTACAAATTATAAAGAATTACAGGGATTTCTTGGCACAATAAATTATCTAGGGAAATTTATTCCAAATATATCTCAAGAAACTGCATATTTAAGACTTTTTTTAAAAAAAGAACTCTGAATGGACATTGAAAGAAAGTAGTTCAGAAGATGTGGCATTCAAAAAACTTAAAAAACTTATTACTCCTGTTTTAAGCTATTATGACCCTAAGAAAACAGTTGTTTTGACAACCGATGCCAGTCAATATCGATGGAGTGGTGCACAACGTAACTATGCTAAGATTGAAAAAGAACTGCATGCAATAGTACAAGGATATGAACAATTATATTATTATTTATATGGACGTCCATTTGTAGCCCTAACTGTAAACCACTTCTGGGTTTAGTGAAGGAACCAATTGATTCATTATATCCACGCCTGCAACGCTTACTCATACAAAACAGAATTGTTTGAATTAGATGGATTTATATTTTAAAGGTAACCAACTTGTAATTCCAAGGGATCATCCGTTGGATATTCTAACCAAGATACATTCCACCAAGGCATAATTTCTTGCCAAAAGAAAGCGTTGCAATCGGTGTTTTGGCCTAACATTAATGAGCAAATTGCCGACATGGTTTCTTCTTGCTTAACATGTTTGAAATGTTCAAAATCAAATCCTAAACAACCTAAATTGCAAGATACTTATTATGTAAGTATTACTGATAATGACATGCAAACAAATTTTAACTTTGATTTAGTGAAAATGATGGTTGGGTGTAATAAACGTAGAACTAGATAATACACTATTTAAACAATTTTTGCATAAGTGTATTAGTGGGCACTATACCGGATTTTTTATCAAATTAAATCCCTTTTTACTTTTACAGGCATTTACTGCAGTCGCTGAAGAATTAGAGCAAAATAATGTAATAAAGTCGCTAAATGCACCCTCTTCGAGTTGTTTAAGAAGAAAAATTCATACGCAACAAGCGATACAGGACTTTACTTTTTCATTAATTTGTATGTACAGTATATTAAACCGACAAACATTAATAATAAACATCTAATCCCCAAAGCTACTAACTACCTGATTATCTACATTAGATGCTCAAATTGCGAAAAAAATATTAAATGTCAACACCCAGCATCTCGAAAACTATTCACATTAGAACATATGTTTATTCAATTATTAAATGTATGTACTACTAATGGCCGAATTAACACCATTGACATTAAACAAATTCCAGTCCATTTATCAGAGAAAAAAATCTTAAAATAATAATAATCTAAACACCACAAGTGGACTGTACAGCGTTGGGTAAAACCAAAAAAAATTAGATTAGAAATTAGATTATGGCACATTTAATATATTAAAAAAAAAACAAAATAATATGCAGAACCTGAAAAAGCTACATATTTCTGCCTTTAAAAAATCTTTAATAATTTCGTTTGTGTCCAGTCCATTAACAATAGAATTCATATCATGTATAGTAAAGCTAGGTCACTTATGTTTTCATGGGAAATTGAATTCCTCAGATATGTCTTTATAAGTTTTAATCGGGGGCCCCCTTGGTGCCGAGGTCCTCTGGGAATTGCCCATTTTCTTATATGGATAATTCGGCTCTGTGTACTACCTATCCTAGAAATGTTGGTACGTTTTTTTGAAGCACCCTGTAAATTAAATATTGTTCACACATATTTCTAGATTTGCGTAAAATCTAAACATTATTAAAGGTAAAAATATTTATTCATGTTTATTCTATACCTCTATGTTAGAAAATATAGAAAAGATTTCATTTCATCAAAATATATTTTAGTTGGTATATCAAGCCGATAACGTATCTTTATAGTCTTTCAATAAAATATATCTATAAAATAAAATATTGTTTTTTCGGTATCTTAGATTGATAATTAAGTATAAATATGAGAAAGTACATTTTAAATGAGATAAAATATATTTAAATAAATCTTTGTTTCATATTTATATGCAAATAAACCTATTTGCTGTGAAAGAAAAACATATGTTTACCAATCATAGTTACATCAAAGATTTATTTTTGGTTACATTTTGTTTCAAATAAATTATTCATAGCTTGTCTTTCATCGTAAAAAATAATTATTTTCTAATGAAACATATTCATATTACGATTATTGAAATTTGTTAATAAAATTATTAGACAAGAAGAAAAAGTAATTCAGCATTTTAAAGGGGGGAGGGATGAATGGTATTTTAAAAACAAAAAAATATATAGATAATTAACAAATCGTTACCTTATGTTAAAACCAAAACTCTAGCGTGCCATATTGAAATAATGATTAGACATCGGGAGGTAGCGGATACATTCCAGAGGCAACTTGCGTAGTGTAACGAAGTGATTTTTCCGTTACTAGTTTTCTATTGTAATCAGACCTAAATGGGTCTTCGTTCACTTTGGTACACCTTGTATACGATAACTTGTTACGTGTTAATATTAAAAATTAAAAACCCGTGTGAACCAAAGTTAAATTTATTTTGCAAGTCCAGTATTTGGAATAACAATTATTTCTCTAATATAATTGTTTCAAACCGGTTTCTTCTCAGGATAATCTTAGTTGTTTATTATTCTAATGATAAATCGTTTATTGTGTTTATACTCAATCAAGTAAATGAAATGTAGTTTAATTTAATTTAGTTTGATTTCAAAGCAAGGTGAAATCATTTATTCATAGTAAATAAATATGTTTCTATTTGTTTAATAATTTACCGATTAAGGTATTAATTGATTTATTTTTAAATATTAGTACTTGACCGTTTTAAATTATTTCTTTTCGGAAATATAGTTTAAAAATTAGAAAGCGATTCCCAGCCTTGAAGTATTTTATAAACATTTGTTTATATGAATTAACTCGGAATTTATTTAAATATGATGCGCAAAGATAAGCTGAAATAATATTTGCCATGGACAGTGGTCGACCCGCTTGCGCATCGCACAGATCCCCGCCATTTTGTGACCGGTGTTTGTGTATATAATGAATCACACAGCTTGAAAGAATTACTTGTTCTCCAGTGATTGCTCCAGCAAGACCCTCTTCCCCCCCAGTGCACTCCGCAATTAAGTAGTGGTAAGTTTATTTTGACCGTTTTACTGTTTTTTATTTGTATTCTCGTTGTTTTAGAGTTTGTGCCCAAATTTACCGTTGTAGTATTTTGTCCAAAGTACCTGTTTTCCGAAGAAGTCAGAGATATTTGGGTTATTTCGCGATTCATTAAGTTGGGTTATCCATCCAACGACAAGTATCGGAATTATTAGGTTGTCATTTTATTTGGTATTGACGTAAAGATAGGACTTTCAATTCTCGATCTGTGGAAAGAGTCCCATTTCAGTCCTAGTTGCAATAAAAGTACCGGTGAAATCTTTAATTCTCGATCTGTGGAAAGAATTTCATTAGGTGCACGTGAAGTGGCACAAGTGAGGTTTTTAATCCTCGATCTGTGGAAAGAATCTCACCAGGTGCTCCGGGAAGTAATGCATAAACCGCTCCGTCCGATACTCGTGTTCACTATAACTAATTTGTCTAAAAAGTAAGCTTGAAGCTGATTTGCTAACCTATTGCTATAATCTTTCACTAACTAATGAGTTAACTTCGGTATACCCAGACACTCACGCATATCCCTGGTTTAAAAGTTTAAGGGCAGTTTACAGTTGAAAGCCTGAGTTAGTAAAACTGAACTTCTGTGCTGTATAGTTAGACAAGCATCGGGAATATTCGGTTGTTTTTTTGTATTCAGTATTGACGTAAAGATAGTACTTTTAATCGCGATCTCTGGAAAGAGTCCATCTCAGTCTTAACTGCAATAAAGTACCGGTGAAATTTTTAATCCTCGATCTGTGGAAAAGATTTCATCAGGTGCACGTAAAGTGGCACAAGTGAGGTTTTTAGTCCTCGATCTGTGGAAAGAATCTCACTAGGTGCTCCAGGAGGTAATGCATGAACCGTTCCGTCCGCCACACGTAGTCAAGAAGTCCTAACAAGGGACATTAGGAACGAGTCTAAAGATATAGCACGCTCGCGATTAGACAGTCAAATATACCGTCTGTACCTGGACTGACCTCCTGCACTTGTATCTTGCTTGCACTCCATAACCGCTTACCATTGAAAATACCTGCTGCACCGACCGTCTGCCGTAATACCGACTAAAGTCATTAACCGCTTGCTGTAAATGCCAGTAGTAGTCGCTGCCATAACTGTGCCTTATTTGTAATTACCGCATGCCTGCTTTTGTAGATGCTGATAGTAAACATTTGATAGTAATACCGTAGTAGTAGTTTGCGTGACTTCGCTTTGTTTGATAAAACTGATCACCGCTTCTGCATTACATAACCTCTTGTTTGGTTTTCTTTGGGTGCTTATTTGTAACATAGGTTAATATTTACGTTTGCACTATAACATAACTGTTGTGTCTATATTTATTTTTTATTTTTTTTGTGAAGCAGTCTTAAATAAATAGAGTAAGGGAAGTTGAACTTCTGCCTTTTATTTAAAGCAAAGATATAAGTAAGTAAATCTGCTTGTACACTGAGAATCATTTTTGGCAGGTAAAGTTGTCCATTGCTACGCAAACGACAACCACACACACAGACCGCCTGGCATTCTGTTTCTTCACTGAGTTACCCTAGCTTCTATCACACCGGTGCTGATAGAATAAAGTGGTGTTCCTACTTTAACACAGGAACTGGCGCTCGAGACCGTTACCGTAATAAAAGTTCAAAGTGTCGTTACTGTACTGAAGGGTGCCAAAGTGACACGTCACACGCACACACAAATAAGCATTGTGGTGGTAAGTACGTCACAGTGGAAAAAATTTATTTGAAAATACCTAATGAAACATTTCCAAACAATATGAAATGATAAAATATTCTTATGCACTATGCAATAAATCTGTTTTTTTTTTTTACAAAAATGGGAACAAAGACTGAAAGGTTTTTATCAGATAACTGGACGGCTTGCAGCTATATATTACGGTCCACACGATTAGTAATATCCCATAAAGAAAGCCCGGTTTCCCTCATACCAATTATTCGGCCCCATTCAAAGTCACTTATGTAACTAACAAAAATTGGCTCCTCTATGAATTCTAGGCATTTCAAGGTGTTCAAAACTCAAATGATTATTAAACTGATCCAAATTTGTCAAATTCCAATAAAAACGTGCTGAAATAAGTAGGTACTTTAAAATAAAAAAGTACAATAATATCAGAAAAGGTAATTTTTTGTTCAAATTTTAATCATTTCTAGCGAAAAAAATCGGAAATTTCAAAAAAAATTTCTTAAGTAATTCTTGGTGTATTGCGTATATTTTATACAAAAAAATGCTCTAGAAGGGTACATTGCTTTAAATCAAATTCAATGCTAAATTTCAAACACATTGTTTTCTTGATTTGAGAATAGTATTTTTGCTGCCTGTAAATGCTTTTTGTAAAAACGAAAATTAAATTAGTTACCTTTTTGAATGCTGCTAAAAATATTTCTTACTGTGTGGACATTAAGTCGAGTTCTTATCTGAAAGAAATGACAAAATAATTATAGTTATTCACTAAATTAGGCAGACATAAAAAAATTTCAATTTGTTCTGCGTATGATCATTATAATGAGCTAGTTTAGTAAATGTTTTTGCTCAACAAAACAAGTTGTTAGCATATTGTTATAAAAAGAGATAAAAAGTACGTGTAATATAATTACGAGACTGTTTGCCATGAACTAGTCAACTATACCAGAACCATGTAAACATTAACAACCTAAAATTATCATGAACATGAACGTTGAGTTTCATTTATAGGTAGGTTTGGCGTAATAGTATAACGAATACGTTAAACATAAACGTCAACAGGGAGTTATCGTACCAATTTTCGATAAACAATACGGTAACACTAACTTAAAATTTGTAACTTATTTGGTTACATTACACAGGATTTTTTCCCAATGTCAGGAAACAATCCAGAATTACGCCTGTTCATAAAAAAGGTGTTAAGAACGAATTCGCTAATTACAGACCTATAGCACTTTTAAGCAGTTTCTGCCAAATTTTCGAGATTATTCTACATAGTTTCATCTCACCTTATGTTTCAGAAGTCATTATACCCGATCAACACGGTTTTACAAGGTCGATCCACAGTATACAACCTTATGTGCATAACGCAGTTTATCTCTGACGTCGTTGATGGGGGAAGCCAGGTAGATGTCATCTACAATGATTTCTCCAAAGCGTTCGATCGACTTGACCATGTTCTTTTATTGAATAGTCTTAATGAAATCAGGCTATGTACCGGTTTGGTAAATCTCTGCTAGTCATACCTTACGGGGCCCTCTCACTTTGTGCAATATCGATGCTTTAGGTCTGACTCATTCCCTCAAACTTCTAGTGTTCCTCAAGGATTAATCCTAGGACCCCACTATTTTATAATATTTATTAATGACATTGCCAATGACATGAATGTTCATTACCTTCTGTATGCAGATGACCTTCAATTATATTGTAAGATCACTGCCCTCTCTGATTGTGAAAATCTACAAAGTAACCTTAATATACTTGATAATTAGTGTCATAACAACAAATTGCCACTTAATGTGGCTAAGAGTAATGTTATGTCCTTTTTTTTGCAAAAAAATCCCCACTTTTGTTTGATTATGTACTCGGCAGTGAAGTCTTGGAGAGGCCTGATTACGTCACGGATTTAGGAGTTTACTTTGACTCTGAAATTAGTTTTTCACATCATATTGATTTATGCTTGACTGATGCATATAGAAATCTTAGTTTTATTACGCGTAACTCTAAGGATTTTAAAAATGCCTCATCATTGGGTTTATTATTTATCATGTTTGTAAGATCAAGGCTCGAGTATGCATCAGTCATACGGAGTCCTATATATGCAACATCGTAACGTTGCTAGAAAGAGTTCACAGAAGATTTTTCAAATTTGTTAGTTTCTTATTAGATGGTCTATCCTGAAAGAGGTGTACCCCCAGCAGCAGTTTCTTGAGAAATTTGAGCTGCAGTCTCTTTCCTAGACGCCGACTGCATTCAGTAGTGGTTTCTTCATAAATTAGTTCATTATGTGATTAAGTGTGAGTCAATTACAGCCGAGCTTAAATATCGAGTACTTACGGTTAATAGCAGGCATAATAATTTATTCTTGTTACCTTTTGCACACACTACACTGCTTGTAAAGTCGCCATTATATCAGATGTTAATTAATTACTTTAATGTTGAAGATACATTAGTTATTTTATATTGTAGTCTCAGTGATGTCAAAAATAGTTTCGTGTAAGTGATTTGTGATGTATATATTTAGATAGTATGTGTGTATATATTTATGATGTATATATTTAGATTAGATATTTTATCTTGCAGTCTCAGTGATATCAAAAAAAACGTTTTGTGTAAGTTTTTGTGATGTATATATTATGTATGAGATATTTTTGCTATTCTTTATATATGTGGATATTGTGTATGTATATGTATATATGCGTGTATGTATGTATGCATGCATACCACTAATGCCGTACCTGGGTGGCACCCGGAGTTTTCGTTTTGTCGCGCCAACGTTGTGACACCTGTCGGGGTGTTGGCACGATCGGATTGAGGCTTGGCGTGCTACTTGGGTAATACTTATCCTGTAATTGGGCTCTTGTCCGTTGGATATTTCATTGTAATAAATAAATAAATAGGAGAAGCAAGAATACTTCAGGAACTGGATTGATTCCAGCATAAGTGAACAATAGCAGTAAAAAACATAAGCATAAAATTAGCGTCATTATAATTCAGTCTGTTTTAACACCACAATTGTGTAAAATTACTCGTCACAAACGTTTTAAATAAAATGAAATTAATGTCTCTGCTTTTATTGCCGAGGATAATATACCAATAAATATGTTAGATCATTTAACAGAATTTATAAAATCAGTCTCTCGAAGAATTTATAAGATCAGTCGCAGAAGTTCGAAAAGCTGTTGTTCGTCATAATATTAAAAATGTTCAAATCATAGATGAATTTCTGGCTCTCATTCAAGCAAAAGATGTCAGCGCTCAAAATATGTACAATCTAATTGTAGATTTTTTTCAATACTAACTAAATTCCATACAAACAAGATTTGATTGGATTTGAGGTAGATAAAGCTGGGCTTCATTACATGAGATGTAATGATGGGACCCAAACATTCGCTGAGGACACTTGTTAAAGATGTATCAGATTTATTTACAATGAAATGAATTTGCCATTCTTTAGCGCTGTGCGCATCTTATGCCTGCGAAAACCTTCCGGATGAAGTTGAAAAACTAGTTAGAGAAATTTGTTTTTTCATATAACATAGTTTCAAGAATTTCAAATTTTTCTAAATATAAAACCACACAAAATGTTTCATGCATCATAAATAAGATGGCTGTCATTAAATTCAGATCTTTAGCGAGTCTTAAAATAATTGAATGCTCTGAATACCTATTTTACAGCAGAATCTAATGACAATAAAACACCAGGAGCCGCCAATACTTATAGATCCAAAAAATAAATTGTCTTTGCCGTTTATAGAGTTTCTGAAGAGGCCGACGATAAGGGAAATGATGAATCTGGTCGAGGCTAAGGAAAAATTTAAAATGGAAAAAATATATTTTGTGATAACATCTTGTTATTTATAAGAATTTCTGTTCAGTGTTTTCAACAGATTATTTTTTTTTACTACTGCACAGATTTCGATATCCCACTGCATAATTTGATTTTTCCACTGCATATTTTGTGCATAACTGCACGTTAAAATAAACTCTGGTTTAAGCGTTTGTCAGTTTTAAATGTTGCGATATGATTTAAATAATAATAGGCTAAAGGGTTTTTAAGAAATAGAAACAGAGATAAATTTGAAAGCCTTTTTGGAAAATTTGAAAGATGTTTGCATAACAGTGGGGCTATAATTGTCACAAATGTTTATTAGGAAGCCAACTGGTCCAATATTTGTGTTACTCGAATGTCTGAAACATTGTAAAAATTATGAAATTTAAAAAAAAAAATGCAATAAATTTATTTACACCAGTTTTTATTTTATTTATTATAGGTAATTGCTTAGCTTTCATTTTATTTATTAATTAAATGCCTAATTAGAATTTCAATTTTATATTGGTATTACTTTTCCGTGAGTGGTTCTGTGCCTCAATTCAATTTGTATCTTTGTTTTTTGGTTTGGGTTTCTGAATTGCATTTTGTCTTTTCTAAACGTTTTTTCCGTATTGTAATAATTCTGTTTGCCATAATGACATTCACCCCAATAAACACATTCATACATACTATGAAAAATCACCACAACATATTGGCACAAATTTTTTTTACAATTTAAAGGAATTAATTCGGTATCAAGATTTTTACTTTCTTATACCTAATATAAGGAAGTATAGTAATCGTGATTTTTTTTCGACCTCGAGGTTTTAAGATTGATATATACGTTTTGAACCCTTCTAAATTCATTCTGACTATTTTCCGAATGATGTCTGTCGGTGCGTGTGTGTGTGGATGTGTGTGCAAGTAATATCTATTCAAACGTATGTACATATCATATGATAGGTACAATGTAAAATAAATATACATCCATCATTCACGTTATACTGGTCATAGTAGTACAAAGAGTGATGTCTGTACAACATTACATAACGTATGTACCCACAATATAATTCGGGCACAACAGAGCTACCGTACGTCTTAAGAACATCGTAGGAATATCCACAATAGTATGTTAATTATGTATACTGCATGTATATTGTATGGTTGTACATGCCAAATACAGAACGTTATTTTCATTTCATGTATCTCTTCTGAATATACACAGGATATTAAATGCTATTTGGGTACAGGTTGGAGAAACAGATAATATCGCAATGGATCGTTTTACAAATATTTGTTCTTATAATCATAGGAGAAATAAAGAAATATCTACTGCTATTGGAAAGAGGCATTGGGAAACGTCACGATACGCGACATACCAATATTCTTTTCGTAAAATATTTGTTATATATCCGATGACTTCCTCGTAGTCCAAAAACCCTAGCTTGCCATTTATGACATGCTAAATACACTACAATTATAATTTATAATAACGTTAATCGTTAATAAAATGACGAAAGATATTAAGTATCAAGATAAATTACTGAAAATACACGTGATTTCGTTTTAATTAAATCAAAACAAATTTATTTATTTCCTTCCCCAAGTTTGTATAGCAAAAAAGGTAAATCTCACAGTATTTAACAACCATATCTTTCCTACTCTCATCATAGACTCAGACTGAATTCATATGGACACTTGATCACTGATCACTAAAGCTGGCCGAGGTCACCTGGTCGACAGAGCCGTCATATGACTGATATGTTTACATCATATCATAATACTTGAATAAGTACAATAAATGGAAATAAATTTTAACAATAATGTTACATTTTATAAAAATTTGTATAAAACTCACCCTTTTAAGCAGATTTATGAAGTAGTTAGGTTGTCGTCATCATAAAGTGGGGAAGATCTATAGTATAATAGCATCAGGTATGTTTATACAGCTGTCTCCGTCAGCGATGTTCGCTTTGGTGAAAAAATATGTTTGTATTTTGAAAATTACCGTTCGACATCTACGGATGTATTACAGGCATAAGTAAAACAATCTGTGAACTCACTTAACGAAGTTGTAGATGCACCATCGCAAATTTGTCTTAATTTGTTAAAATCAGGATTTTTCTGTAATACGCTCTCGAATTTTTCACTAACGCGATTATTTTTTGCGTCATTTATAGCCTGTAACTGTGTATTTACGTCGTCCACTATTTGCAGCGATTCCACTAACGACAACGAACTATTTTGCAATTTTTCTATTGCGTCGTGTAGTCCTCTATAATTGTTATTAATAGTTTTTAAATCTGTTTCAAGGTAAACGTCTTGAAAGCTTGTCTGGCTTTCCCTAATAGCTGCTGCCTCGTTAGGGTTGAACTGTAGTATCACAGCTTTTATTTGTTGAAAATATTCAGCATAATAAAAAGTCGCTTTTAACCACGTTCCCCAACGTGTAAGAATCGGCTCTGGTGGTTCAGGGATACCAGGACACTGTCTGTGAAATGCTTGAAGCCGTTTAGGAGATTTGAGAAATACTTTTTTGTATTTGCTATTAATGCATCTACCTCTGGAAAACATTTTCGAATTGTTTCTGCCACAAGATGTAACGCATGCACTTTACACGTAACATGTAAAAACCTACAATTGTCTCTTTGAAGAGAACGGCCTACCACGCGCATTGTCGCGGCACCAAAAGTCACAAACATCAATACTTGACTTGTTGAAAGTTAAAATTTTTCGAATGTCTCCAATACCACACGCGTAATTATTTCGCCAGTACACGCAGTTAGTCTTTTACTAGCTAGTAAAAGTGGAAATGTTGGTTTAAGAGGGTCTAGTATACGTACTATAATATTTAAAATAGAATTTTTTTTACAATCTGTCGTCTCGTCAATACATAACCACAGCCGTGTATTTTTTAATCCACATTTAATCCTATTTACAATGTCTTCACGAACAGCTGGAATATATCTACGTAACGATGTACGACTTGGTAAGTTCACCTGGGGATTGTATTTATTCCAAAACTCCCGAAATGGTTGTTTATCCAGTATGTGTAGCGGAATATTACAGGCTATTAATATTAACAATAAATCAAACATAAACTGTGTTGTCAAAGGCATGCCATTTTTTTTATTTTGATGTTGCACGGTATTGATACATATGACGACGACAATCTGTTTTGTGCCAGCACATTGTCTTGATTGCAAACTTTACAAATTATTTTGCATCCGTCATAGAATAGATCCGGAAATTCACCGATAAATTTATTCACTGTGTCCGCGTACGGTTGTTTTTTACCCTTTGGCGCGTTTGACATTATGTATAATTTATAGGTACAACCTCACGCATTAACCTTTCAAATAAGACTGCAGCGTAAATCACTTCTAAATTGGCACGTGTGACGTCAGCGCAAGACCGTGGCTGTACTCTAGCCATCTCGGCCAGCTTTACTGATCACGCATCCGTGGCGACCACAGGCCAATAGCAAAGCAGTTAGGATATCACGAACTAATTCAAGGTCGCAACGTACGAAAGTTGGTTAATTTGAACTTTTTCCATATCACGGACAGATTGTGGTTATTTTGAACATGCTCATTTTGCACGTTGTGTTTCTTATTTTTTCCTTTGTCATTTTCTGGACCCTCAATGCTTTTCTCAACATAGTTTTACTCAAATTACTGATAACTAACAGCAAATTTAACGAATCCATAACTTTTATGATGTATTTTTATAAACGCATACGTGGTTTGTGGATACTCTATTAGGACGGTCAATTATAACGGATACGGGATTACAGATACGTACGTCCGTAATCACGTATCCATGTGGATGCATCCTCGTGCACGTTGAAGCTTGCATTACAGATAATAGAAGTACAGGGATGATAGCGCAGAGGTATAGTTAATTTAAACATCGTTAGAGAGTGTGTATGTTGAACAGTTACGAATAGAGCAGCGTTTCATAAAGGCGTAATTTTGTAAACCATTAACACCTTTTTATAAATTGTTTGTATACAGGGTGGTTCTCAAATTAATATGATTCAGAAGTTACATTGAATACTCACATATCTCGAAAACAGTTAACTTCAGCAACATTCAAACGGTATAAATTTTTTGTTTAAAAATAAAACGATACAAGTTTTTAATTGAAACTGCCAATAATTTAAGGGTAAAAATTCGGGACGGATTATTATTTCCCATCCTAAATAACACCTGTTTACCAATTTTCAAATCAATATCTTCAAAACTGCTTAAATTACTACAGAAAATTAGAATTAAAATTTCGACCATTAGCACCCTGTTTCCTTATTAATATTAACTTTTAGACTAATTGTAAGGTAAGTTAGGATAAATTGTAATATTTTGAAGTCTGGAATTCACTATTTCTCTGTGTCCCTACACCCTGTATAATCTCAAAACACAAGAATAATCGCCTGTCAACTAGCATATTTACTCGATTATTAAATTTTCGACATTCACGCCATCATTTAAATACATACGCTGCGCGGTCTTGAGGCAGGCATTAAAAGACAACGGTATGTTCCGTTTTTTTTTTTTTATTTAATTTTTCTTGCAGCGAAGAATTTCTTGGTGTCTTCGAATACAATTATTTGAAACTTGTTATCAAAGTTGTTATTTAGTTTTTATTTAATTTTTTTTATTTAAAGGAGGGATTTGGTGTAAATAACGAAGATGGCCCTGTTAAGTTTGTTATAGTTTATTTTCGTTTTTATATATTGTGCGACAATAATAAGTGCGTTGACTGTTTTTTTTTAATATTATTTTTGAAATTTAATATAGTTTTATTAACAAAGATCAATATTCACATTTATTTTTTTAGAATTTTCTTTTTATTTTTTATGTTTTTCACTAAAAAAAATTATAAAAGCATGCATATTAATTTTGCACCTCCCTAGGAAATTTTCTTGCAATGCCCATGGTTAGTATTATGTATTAGTATGTTGGTGTATTTTACTAACATAAAGATAATAATACATGATATTTGAACACCTGAGTAGTAAAATAAGGTAAGTCCAAACTTAGTCTTCAATAGTGTATGGAATTAAGATTTGGTGTCATCGTACATAAATATCTGGAAGGTAATATGTCGGATACGTATAGCATAACGGGAACCACAGAAGCGGGTGGAGACAAGCAAACACCATCCACGTCCATGATGGAGATAAATATTCTACTAAAACAAATGAAAATTATGATGGAAGAAACAGAATCAAGACAAAGTCAAGAGAGAAAAAAAGAAATGCAAGAAACAGAATCAAGACAAAGTCAAGAGAGAAAAAAGAAATGCAAGAAACAGAATCAAGACAAAGTCAAAAGAGAAAAAAGAAATGCCCACAGAAACAATAGGCAACAAGATGTCTGAAATTATGCAAGAAATGGAAGAAATTAAGTCAACGATTAGATAAGAAATATTGATACAAGAAGTGCAAATACAAGAAACAAGAGCTGAAATACAAGAAGTCAGAAAATTAATCGAAGAAAATAAGAAAGAGAACAAAGACGACATAGAAAATCTGAAGAAAACAGTAAAGAAGAATAAAGAAGATATAGAAACAAAGATAAAACAAGTAGAAGGTAATGCTAGACAGACAACATTAGGTCATGAGAAAATCAAGATCATTTTACCTGCTAATTTCAGATGTAAGGATTCTGAGACTTATTTCTATGGTGACAACAGAGTACACCCTGTGAATTTTATACAAGCCATTAAGGATGTATTTGAAGAAGACATAACCCAAGCAGAAAATAGAAAATTGATAAAAGATGGTATGAAAGGAAATGCGGCATTATGGTACAATTTGATAGAGGACCAATTTGAAACAGTCGAAGAGTTCGAGAAGTTATTCTTGAATAATTATTGGGGACACATGGCACAGTCTAAGGTGAGAGAAAATCTGTACCGTGGTAGATATGAAGAGAGTTATGGCGGTAGCAGAGAAGTCTATGCAATGAAAAAGCTGGCTACTGAGAAATATTTAGAACCATCATTGACAGACTCAGACTCAATCAAGCACGTTGCAAGACATTTTCCTGAGGAGATGCGGGAAGTTGTGGCAATTCAGGACATAAGGGAGATACAGAAGTTTCTGAAATATCTCAGAAGGATAGATGATGTGAAACGTCCACGTAGAAATAAGTTCTACAAGAACAATGTAGAACATAAAACATGGAGGGTAGATGGGAGTATAGACCAAAATAACGGGTCTAAGAAAAGTCTAGAATCATCTGTACAAGTAAATGGCACTTGGAACAAGCAAAATAGAAGAGACAGAGGCCATACAAGACAGGACAATAGAAGACAAAATGGACAAGGTTACAACAGGTATAATAATAAAAATAACAACTGGAGAAGATATAATTCGGACCAATCACAAGATAAAACAGAAGATAAGGAACGAGAAGTCAGGTCATATCACCAGAAAATAGACAGGAGTCAATCGAAAGAACGCACAAATAAAAATTTACGATTTAATCATAATGGCAATCAACAGATTGTGGTAGCGGATATAGAACCGGTAGCAAGAACTAAGGATTTCTAATAGGTAGCAACCCAGACAAAAAACGACTCGTGAATGTTTATCAGCATCCACAGGAGTTTATCAATATTGAAACAGAAAAGGGAAATCAAAACGATGTAATTTTGCCACATCTCAATATTAAATTAAAAAATTATAATTTCTTGCATTGCTGGATACAGGATCTCAAATATGATTAATAAAAGCGGAAATTATTCAAAAATATCCTAATATTTTTCAGAAAAAATAAAATTAAAAGTAAAAAGTTGATTTTGCTAGGTGTCAACAATAAAAAAAATTGCGGAGCTAAATAAAATGGTAAATGTTAATTTAGAAATTGGAGATACCAGTTTCTTTAATAAACTGTGTGGGATGGGTAGCTTTTAATTAAAATATTAAAATATATCGTAAAAACTGTTTTGCTTGCTAATACTAAGTGGGTGTATATATCAAATGAGCAATAGACATTAAAATGTATTAGCTATATTTAATACATGTAAGTGTAAAAAAAGCACCAGACATTTTAAATATTTGGTAGAGTAATTTAGGTAGGTAGATTTGTTTATAGTCAGGAAAAGAAAACTATTATATATACATATTACAGTCTAACTCACTACATTAAGAGGCTTGAAATTTAAGCAGGACTACAAGAATGTCAAAGAAATATAACCTACCATTTTTATTTACATACTGTATTATTTAGGAAGACAATAAGGAAATTGGAGTGATGGATTTTTTCTTTATATATCCAAATTGAAAAGTTGACCTTTAAAATTGCCACTCAAGTGAGGTATATACCCTAAGAATTGCTATATGTATTTATATCTCTCACTTCGTATAATAAGTGACAACCGTTTTAAAAACAAACTGACAATTTGCGCTTATTTGTTATTTTGACAGATCAACAAAATTATGTTAAACTTACATTAGACAATCTTTTCGATAACCTGGACCATAACATTTTACTAATGAAACTTGCAAAATTTGGTTTTTTGGGAAACACAACAATTTTTCAGCAGCTATCTCATACATAGATCACTGATTGTAGTATGTTATAATAATCAATCAACTGAATTCATAATAACATCAGGAGTGCTTCAAGGTTCTGTATTAGGTCCGCTATTTTTCAACCTGTTCATTAATGATATTGTTGCTGATATTGAGTTTCCTTGCCTTCTATACACAGATGACCTAAAATTATACAAAACGATTAACACCGTAAATGACAGCTTAATTCTGCAAGCGGGGTTTAGTAAGATACATGACAGTCTCCTTAACAGATTTTCAGCAACGTCTCTTGAAGCTCGCAGAAATATAATTATCTGAATTTTATTCCTTTATAAATTAATTCATGGTCTTACTGATTGTAGTGAAACTTAACAGATGCTTAGTTTTCATGTTGCCAGCAGTGATGCCCAGATCTAGGGAATATTTGCCTAGATTTTGGTTTTTATTTCAAATAAGGATAGGGAATTTAGCGGTACTTATATAAAGAGAAGGAATAGCTAGAATTCTCCAAAATTTTGATATCCGCTAAATTCCCTATTTCGCTATTTGAAATAAAAACCTAAATCTAGGCAAAAATTCCCTAGATCTGGTTTCCAGATTAACATCTAGACAAATCGATATATTTTATCCGCCCATGCCTAGAACAAATATTCAGAAATAGTCGCCTCAATTATGAATATGTAGTAATTGTAATAATTTTAGCATCCTTATTGATAACTAACACCATAGTATAGCTTTGATAAAGTTTTATAATTACGATTTTATCATTGAAATTGCATTTTCTTTTTTATTTCTGCAATTTTTATATCATGTTATTTAGGCATTTCTCCTTGTGTTAAATGTATTTTGTAATTCCTATTCTGGAAATGGAATTTGTATCTGTTGGGTAGTGTATATAAGTAATTAAATAAATAAATATTATTTTCTAATTTCTCCTGATATTTTACTATTTTGCATTTTACTATCTATAGTCAGCTTAAACTTGCTTGGCCTTGAATTTATTAGAATAGGATAAAATTGATTTCAAAAACGTATTATTTTTTATGAAAAATAACAAATCATGCAACACATGATAAATATTAAATTCTTAAATTCTAAAAGACTTGGCATAACTAATATGCAGATACAATAGAAACAGCAATGTGCATATTTAACAACCATTAAACTAATAAGGTTTAGTAATATAAAAAAATGAAAAAAGCAATTCACAAAGAACAGATTGCGGCAGCTATCAAGGTCACGCTGAATTTAAAGTTTGTTTTATGCTCTTTCTTTGAACTTATTTCATTCATAATATTTATGTCATATAAGATATCTATACGCCGCACGGGACGCGGTAGCGCGTTATGTGATGTGCGTTTTAGTCGAGTTTTAGCTTGCTCCTGGGTTTGATTCCCATCTCCATTCGCACAGCTTCTGTTTCGAATTTTGGGGTTTATATAATTTATTTATATAGTTTTTCGTTTATTTTGTAGTCTACGATTGCATTTTACTGGTATTTTACTTTTAATAGACGAAAACTGTATATTGTTTTCATTTTAAGAAATTTGGGTTTCGATAGATATGTACATTTTTATCTCCGAAAAATTCGTACCTCTCAATACTTTTGTCTAGTCGGTAACTAAAATTCCTGATGATGCCACATACACATTCGCACATTTTGCATAACTTTTAACCTCACTAGCGTATGTTATAATTATCATATCAGTTATCAGCATCACACTTTGTATCTTTCTCTTCTTCCACTTACTGAAGAACTAGCAAGTTTTTTCTCACTACAATATTTTATTTTAATTAATGTTTGAAAAATACAAATTAACCCCATGACAAGTCATTAAAGTAGATGTAGCAACATATATATGTATAATAATACTTTAAAAATAATGTCTGATTTCCCTTTTACTTTGAACGGTGAATTACAAATTTAATTGGATCTTAAAATGTATGTGTGTATCTGAAAATAGAATAACGCGGTTATACTCTGGTTTTAATTGAAATATCAGATACATCTGGAATTTTCATTTCATAACTATTCTTTATAGCCAGTAATATCGTTTTCTAGAAATGCGCTTATATATACAATTTAATATATATTTAACTTTATCTAAAAACATTATTTTTTAGTAAACAAAAAAATTGTTTCAAATAGACAGATCAAATAAAAATTTGATTGTGTGGTCTGTTATGTTCTTCCACTTTTTGTTTAAGTCACATATGGAGTACAGATATGATATCAACAGAAATATGCTTTACCAGGGCTTCTATACTGTAGGTTTATTGGAAATTAATTTTGATTTATTCTGTTGCACACTTGATACTACAACCTGAATTATTATGTATATGTACTATTTAGTTGACTTTCTCCATATCTGTATAGAACTAGCAATGCATATAAGCAATAATGCACTTTGTCCTACCCTAATCTTTCTTCAGTATTTGGGATGAACAATATGATAATGTGGTGGCCCAAGTTAAGTAAAATAAATAAAATCAACTACTTAATATTAATATTATGGTGCTATAGACGGGTGAGGGAAATCTGAACAAATTTGTTTATAATCATGTAATATTGCAGTTAAATAAATGATTGTGTGATTCAAAATTAGTTCATATTTACTTAAACCTGAAAAAAGAAGACGTAGCAGCGCGCTCCAGATGACGCCAGCAAAATTATTTTTCTTTTGAGTAATTTTTTTTTACATGTTTATTGATATTTAATTGACTTCAAGCCAACAGATATCTGTTTTGAATATGCCTAGCAACTTTTACACTAATACATACTTTTTTATGTACTTCAAACAGTGGTTCAAGTTATTTTTTGCGTCATAAATATCAGAAAACAGCACGACAGATGTGCTGATTATCAGTTAACAAAATAATGTTCTTAGTTCAACCGGAAGTTGTAAAAAAAATATAATAGTCATGTTCCTCATAATAACGATTCTTAACGGAAAAAATCCCACTTCATTTCATTATTACGTAATGAAGAGGAAACGTAATGTAATGCAATCGAAATGAGAATTAATATGTTATTGCGGTAATAAATACATATTTAAAATAATAATTTTACAATTAAACAGGAAGGTATTTTTAGACATTTTTTAATTGCATAAAGGAATGACAAAATATTACTGTTCCTGAATGTCTTATATAATGTAATGGGGTACCTATCACATTATATAAAATATTGTGTCTTTTGGTGGCCCTCGCTACTATACATAGTGTTTTAAATTTGAGGTAAATATATAAAAGTTCTTTATTACACTTACATATATACGACACAAATAATTTCTATAATCTGTCTGAAGCCCGGCATCTAAAGAATTGGTAATAGTTGATCTCCCTTTCATAAATCCCTGCTGATAAAACGTACCTAATGCGTTATTTAATGTAAAAGAAAATAAATTCATACACCAGAATTTCATAAACTTTAGAGAAATTATTAACTATAGTGATAGGCCTGTAATTTTGTATTTTGGCACGATCTCCCTTTTTGAAAACAACTGTAAAGGTTTTCCAAGTTCCTGGAAAAACAGCAGTTTTAATTGATAAATTAAAGATGATTGTTAGAGGATATGTAAATACACAGGCACAGTCTCTAATAAAAAAAGGCAGAAATACTGTCTAATCCAGTTTCATACACATCAGTTTCCGAAAAACCGCTTATATGAAAGTTATCAGAAGTTAAATCAGTTATTTCGTTTTCATAATTTTTGTCGAATAGTTTATACGAATCCTGGAAGTGTTTGGCAAATTTATTAACAATATTCTCAAAAAGTTCCAATTCACTTCTGCAAGGCACTGGTAAAGCTCGAGAAAATTTGCTTTGCGAAAATTGTAATGTATAGGATTTATTTTTTGTTTATTGTTTTTCGAAGAATTTTCTGATTTATAGATAACTACCAGTGCAGGATGATATAAATCTTCCGAAACTAAGATGTCGAATGCCTTTTCCACAATACATTTTTTATTAGAGATAACCAGATCTAATAAACTATTATTGCAGTTTCTTAAATTATTGCACTGAATAAAATCTAAAAAGTTAAGAAACCAATAATGGTAACACTGTACCCATCGGTTGTAAGTGTATTAAAGTTTCAGAATATTCTGGTATATTAAAATAACCAAGGACTACTACATCTGCACAATAAATGTATTCAAGAGAGCTAAATATGTCAAAAAGGGAGTGGTAAGTTTCAACTGTTGTGCGAGGCAGAATATAAAATGAAAATATATACAACAAATGATTTATCAGTTATTAGTTTAATTCCAACAATATCGATATGAAATAAATCCTCAAACATAGACTTTGTATCTAGTTGGCTCATTGTGTAGGCTGAATTTACAGCTAAAAGTACTCCTCCATCCCTAGTGGTATTCGTTAAAGAAAAATTTCGATCTGATCTAAATACAGAGTAATTGACATTAAATAATTCTTCACTATAAACAGCTGCATGCAGAAAAGTTTCTGTGAAAGCAATAACGTCATAGTGACAAGAGCTCAAGGCATTAAATATTTCCTTAGTTTTGGTGTTCACACTTCTAACGTTCTGATAATAAATTGATAACGAGTTTTGTATCGGTACGCTTGATTTAGGGTTGGTTTTGTCAACCGGGATAGTGAAAATTACAAATTCATCACGGTCACCAAGAGATGACAGTCTATCTACCGGTAATTGCTATTGAGATCGGATTAAATCAGATTTCATTTTCTCGGCTGCCTTTTTATACGCAAAACAGTTGTTATAATCCCATACAGCATGTTCTACATTTATATCCAATTTATGCTCTTCATTAAGAAAGATACAGTTGCTACACGACATTTGTTTACTCGTGCAGGATTTGTAATCGTGTTTCTCAGCATATACGGGACAATGTAGATCTTTATTACATGATTTTTGGTTATGGTAAAAAGCATTACATTTAAAACAGCGGGGAACAGTTAATGCATCATAAACAGTATAAAAGTCTAAACCTATCAACAAATGACCGTTACTTATTACCTTTTAGTATGTATTAGAGTCAACTTGCAATGTAGCCTGATAGACATTCATCTTTTTTTGTAGGCTAGAAACGTAGGATTTTGCATTCCGAGTTTTTTCCAAATACCTCTTCCGTTTGACGACAAATGTATTGTAGCAGAGTATTATCCTCGAATTTTTCAGTAATTCCAACGACTCGTATACGTGGATGCACAGCTTTTAATTCATGTATGTCATAATTATTTGATAATTTTTCTTCAGCAAGTTTTTTAAATTTTGTAGATTCCGATTCATTATTACATGTTAATAAAATGCCGCCATCTTTTACATGTTTTACATTATTTATACATATTTTGGTGTTTAATGGTCGATATTATGCAAGATAACAGTTTTGGTTTGTGAGTTCTCTTGATTTAGATTTTTTGGCTTAACAATTATCTTAGACTGTAATTTTTGCGAATAAGTAGGTGCAGTAGAAGGCACTGATGGCAGAGTTACTTCAGATAATTTTTTATTTGCAACTTTCATAAATTCTTCTTTCATCATTTCATCAAGCAAAGCAGAACATGTTTCTTTAAATAGGTTTTCACATTTTTGAAAACACTGTACATTATTTATTTGCAAATATATGACATACTGACGTAGTTTTCCACAAAACACCAAAACACCATATACTGCACTCGACGCACGTTTCGCCAAACAAATTGGCATCACTCGGATACGATTAAAACAGTTTCAAATCATCTCCAGAAGATGCCAGCTGGGTAGGCGAAACGCATGTCGAAACGCGGCTATAATTATGGGTTTTAAGAAAAAAATAATATTAATACCAGTAACATATGTGTGATGAATCATTTTCACCTTCCAAAAATATACAGGGTGGCCAAAAATTATTTTCCAATTTAGAACGTTTTGAATTAAATTTTCTCATTTTTTTTAATGGAACAACCTATACAGTTTTAACCATGTGATGTAAAATTGTGTATTTGGAGTTTTCCAAAATGAATTTCAACAGAATAACTTCTAAACTTGGACATGATTTTTGTTTTGAACTAGTCGGAAAGAAATTGTTTGCTTGCCAATATAATTTATCACCAACGGTATCTTGAAAGAAGGCTCCCTGAAGTTAACAGCTTCCAAAACCTGCTAGATAGATTTGTGGAAACTCGCAATGTACAATATAAAAAAAAGTTAACGAATAAAAAATTTTGTGAACGAGGAAAATGAGTTATCTGTGGTGCTGGCAACGATTGAGGATCCCCATATTAATCAGAGAGAAGTGAACTCATTAGTAGGAATAAGTAAACGTTATGTTGGTCGATTATAAAGAAAAAATAAGTCTCATACGTATCACATTCAAATGCACCAGGAACTTAGTGATAACGATTTTCAAAAGGATCTAGAATTTTGTAATTGGGCCAGAAGTAAAATGAAAAAAATTTGCTACTTTCTTCGATAATGTTTTACTCACTGATGTCGATGAGGCAACTTTTCATAAAAATGAATTTATTAACAAGCACAATTTCCATTATTACGCTTCGGAGACTCTTCACTTTTTCAGGTAAGTTGATAACCAGCACAGTTCATAAACGTTTGGGGAGGAACTATTGGAGAACATGTAAAAAGTTCACATTTCTTTGGTGATGCTATTTATCTTAATTTTTTTAGAGAACTATCTGTCACAATTATTGATAAATCTCCCTGAAAGGATCGGAAATAGGATGTGATTTCATGGTGCTCCACAACATTATTTAAATGTAGTAAGGGACTACCTAAATAATATCTACCCATTTCACTTCAATGGATTGTAAGAAATGGCTCTACTAAATGGACTGTTAGATCTTATTAAAATGGATTTCTTTTTTTATGGCGATACGTGAGGGAAATTGCTTATAAAGATACAATTGCAATCCAAAATATGATGGAATCGATAATAACTGCTTTTAGAAGTATCACACCTGCAATTCTATTTGAAAAACCTATAATTCTTTAAATTTATTCTTGAATTTTGTACTTGTTCCTCAATAAATCGAAAATGGTTACAAATAGCCATAGGGATGTTTACAAAAAAATGTTCATTTCTCAATTCTACATCACATGGTCGAAAAATATACAGGGTGTTCCATTTCAAAAACTTGACAAAAATTCAATTCAAAAAGTTCTAAATTGAAAAATCATTTTTGGCCATCCTGTATACTGTATACTGATGTACATGATATTCCATTTAAAAAAAGAAGGCACTTGACCCTGTAGAATCGTCTTGGCTCGCTCTGTATATTCGAAAATAATTTCCGGTTATAGATTTTTTTATCTCGTTTACTTGTGTTTTTGATTCAAATTTCTAGCTATCATAGAACTCGTGTAATCGAAGTCGGACGCACTATCGCCCCACCCTGTTTAAGGACAGTACCATTTTTTTTTGGCATGGATATCAAAAATCTGTTATCGTGTATGCAAAAAACAGTAAACCTAAAAACACAGGTAATAGTCCAAGAGAATGAGGTGAAAAGTTGACAGTAATTAGGTAGTGATTGAAAATATTTGGAAGTTGTTCAGAATTAACAATTGAATATAATGATCCAAAGTTTCAGATTCGACCGACAGGACAAGTATGCAAAAAAATTAAAAAACATTTAAAAAAAGTGCGTCGCGGTTCTTCTCCAAAAAACGCTGAGAAAACCATAACAGATTCTTCAAAATTTTATATGTCCAAAGTTATAGAGGACAAAATTCTCCAAAAAAAAGTCCACGACGGTATTGATTAAAAAAAAATCTTTTAAACTATAAAAGTTAAATATATACCGTCGTGGACTTTTTTTTGGAGAATTTTGTCCTCTACAAATTTGGTCCTATAAAATTTTGACGGATCTGTTAGGTTAAAATGTTTTTTAATTTTCTTGCATACTTGTCCTGTCGGTCGAATTTGAAACTTTGGATTATTATACTCAGTTTTTAATTCTGTACAACTTCCAAATATTTTCAATCACTACCTACCTAATTATTGTCAACTTAACATGGGGAAAATTGTCTCTCTTTCTTAAACTACAAATTTTTTGTGAATTTTTGAGTTCAATGTGTTGTAAAACGATTTTAGTATAACATTTGCATTTTTGTGCGATTAACAACAATAAACGTAGGTATTTGTCAGGATGTCAGGTTTTAATAAGTTTATATTATACCTATTTGACTGAGAAAACCTAAAACATACATAACATTTTTAATCCTTTTTTCTCAATTTCCATTTTTTTCTATTATGTGGATGTACTGTTGTTCTGTCTATTGTTTTAATCTTTTTCGAAATTTCAATAGTCCTGTGGTTTTTTAATTCCAATGTATTTGTTTTCAATTTAAATTTTGTTTCCCCTCTCCCCTTCTTCCATTAACTGCGGCTGTTCCCTAGAATCGTTTTTAGTGTTTTCCTTTTTTTAGTCTTTGGTAAATTTTGGATTTCCATTTTTCTCTTAGGATTCATTCCCTCCTGTCTTTCTTCCCTGTCGGGCTCCTCTTTCTTTCATCAATAGGACCGTTTCTTGATCTTTTAACTGTCTCTTATTCTCTCTGTCCGTCGTCAGGAAATAATTTGAACGGTGTTCACAATTATTATCCCTTGTTGTTTTTCTACCCGGTGGCAGTGCTTGCAGTCTTCCGACAGGGTTCTGGAGAGAGCGTCTGCATTTTTATGGGATTTTCAGGACGATGTTCGTTTTAAAATCGTACTGCTGCAGTTTTTCTATCAGCGAGCTAGTTGGCCTTCCGAGTCTTCAATTGCAATAACCACTTTAATGCAGCATGGTCGGTCCGAACCTTAAAGTGTTGTCCATAGGTACTTGTGAAAATGGTCTATGGACTTGACAATGGCCAATAGTTCCTTCCGTGTCACACAATAGTTACGTTCTGGCTTCGACAACGTCTTGCTGAAGTACTCAATTACTTTTTCCTGTCCATTTTGAATTTGGGAAAGAACACATCCAAGTCCAGAATTACTGGCATCCGTGTCTAATACGTACAGACCTTTCCGTTCTGGGTATGATAAACCGGACTCGAACACAGTGCTGATTTTAGTGTTCTGAACGATGTTTCACACTCTTGTGTCCATTGGTACTGAACCTTCTCTTCTGTAAGCCGGTGTATGGCTTCGCAATATCGGCAAATCGTTCCACAAATCGTCTGTAGTAAGTGCATAGGCCAAGGAGCTTCGTACTTCGTGAACATTTGAAGGCCTCGGCTCTCGTACTGAGGAAATCTTGTCTGGGTCTTTCTTATCCTCCGAAGAACGACATGTCCTAGGAATTTTACCTCTTTCTGGAACATTAGGCACTTTTTGGGATTCAATTTCAGGTGTGCATTTTTAATTCTTCCAAACACTTCTTGAAGGTTCTTCAAATGCTCCTTAAAATCCCGTCCCATAACCATCACATCATCAAGATAAACTAGACATGTCTTCCAAGTTAGTCCTCGTAGTACCAGTTCCATTAGTCTTTCAAAAGTTGCTGGTACATTGCACAGGCCGAAAGGCATCACAGTGAATTGATAAAGGCCACTTCCTGTCGAAAAGGCTGTCTTGTCTTTGTCATCTGGATGAAGTCCCACTTGCCAATATCCACTTGGAAGATCTAGAGTGGAAAACCACTGTGAACCTGCCAGCGTACTTAGTGTGTCATCAATTCGGGGTAACGGATAGCTGTCTTTTCTAGTGACGTCATTCAGCTTCCTGTAGTCGACACAGAATCTTAAAGTTCCATCTTTCTTAGCAACCAAAATACTGGAGACGACCAAGGACTGGTTGATTCCTCAATAACTCCGTCTTTAAGATCTTCTGCACCATTGCAGAGTCTTCTTGTTTTGCTAATGGGAGCCTCCTAGGTGGTTGACGAATAGGAGCTGATTCACAGTATTTATCCGATGTTGCACTATGTTGGTCTTTGTAAGAGCTTCTGTGTCCTTTGCAAATACTGTATTTTCTTTCTTCAAAAATTTTAAAGCTTCTCTATGTTCATCAGGAGTTAAATGGTCTAACTGGGCATTTAACATCTTTACAATTTCTTGGTCCATATCTGTAGACGAAGCTCCAATGATTTGTTCTTCACATCTCGCAATCCATGTGACTGGTTCGTAGGTGCCAATTGCTTCGCCCTCCTTGAACGTCACTGAGTGTGAATTTAGGTTAACCATTCTAATCGGTATCTTGTCTGTAGTTGTGTTAACGTCCTTGCCAGAATTACATTGTCTGTCATTTTAATTGAGTCATCCTTCTCAACAAGGCCAAAGCGGTATCCACAGAATTTTCCTCCAGGACTGCCTCAATTACCTTCTCTGTTCGTGCAGGAATTTTTACTGTCCTTGAAGTTAGTAGCCTAATATTATGGAATTTTTTCATCTGCCGTTGACAAAATAATTTCTTCATTTAATCCTGAGAACTCGTTCTCCAACGTCAAGTACAAATCCATATTTTTCCATAACGTCTAATCCTAAAATGAAGTCATCTGTAATGTCAGCTACGATAACTTGGTGTTTAAAACATAAGCGGCCAATCTGCAGCTCCATGTCGACTTCCCCATGAACCGCCGCCCTATCTCCCGTAGCTGTCCGGATGACTAATCCATTCTGTCCTTTATTTACTTTGAAACCCGTTATGAATCCTGCCCGTACTATTGATGACGTAGCTCCTGTGTCGATTGTGAACACACATTTCTTCTTATTTACATAACCCTCCAACAACAGACTACTTTGAACTCTCCGAAGTTGGGAAACTCTTATTTCTCGGGGGTCACAACATTTCTTGGCCAGCGCAGCCCCCAAATTGCCAGCCATCTTTAGTTTTCCTGAGGCTCCTCAACCACAGCAGCATTTACCCTTTCTGGGCTGCGTTGACGACAGTTCCTCTTGATATGGCCCACTTTGCACACCTATAACAACGGATGCCTCCATTCGGCTCCCACTACTTTGTTGTTGGTCTTGTCTCTGCTGGGAGTTCGATTTTGTCAGTAATTGGGTCATCATCTTGTGTAGATCAGATATCAGGTCTTGTGTTGTGTTGTCTGGCTTGTCTTCCTCCACACTCACAGTTCGTACTCTCTGATATGATTGTGTGGTATCCTTATAGGCAGCCTCAATCTCTAGTGCATGTACTAAAGCCTCACTACTAAGCTTATGCCTGGCCAACTTAAGAATTCGCCTAACTTCCTGGTCCCTTACTCCATCAATAAATGTACCAACTGCTAACTGTTGTTGAAATTCCATTGGTGCATCAGGATAAGCTAGATGGGCTAATCTTTCTACCGCCGCCTCGAACTCCTGGAGGCTTTCTCCACCTCGTTGTCTGCGTGATTTAAGCTGAGCCTGATATACTTGGGCGAGATGTTGGTCGCCATATCTTAGTTCTAACGCTGCCTCCAAAATGCTAAAGTTTTATTGCTGTGCGGCAGGAATTGTTTGGAGCAGGTCTAATGCTTGGCCCCTTAGTGCTAATACCAATGCTGTTGCTTTTTCCTCATCGTTCCAGTTATTTGAACGTGCAGCTGCCTCAAATTGTCTCTTATAAGTTGACCATGAACTTTGACCGTCGAATGAAGGTGGCTGTAACCTAGCACCAGGCGACAGTACTAATTGGCCTCCCTTCTCTCTTAATTGTTGTTTCAGCCAGGCTATCTCCCCTTCAACTTCACCGACTTTTCCTTTAACTTCAGTTATTTCTCCTTCAACTTGGCTGACTTTTTCTTTAACTTCACTGACTTCAGCCTGTACATCTTCCTTCAATTGTTCAGTAACCGAGAGCATGACTTGATGCTGTCCCTCCATAAGTTGTCTTAATTCCTCCTGGCGTTCCTTTCTTTGCTCTTCCTTCTCTTCCTGGCGTCTTCTCTCTTGTTCTTCTTTTTCTTCCTGTCGTCTTCTCTCTTATTCTTCTTTTTCTTCTTGTCGTCTTCTCTCTTGTTCTTCTTTTTCTTCTTGTCGTCTTATTTCCAGGCCTTCGATCATTTTTTGTCAAGTCTTCTTTTTCTTCCTGGCGTTTTCTTTCTTGAGCTTCCATAATTTTTATCTGTTCTTCTTTCTCTTCCTGTCGCTTTCTTTCTTGATCTTCCATAATTTTTCTCTGTTCGTCCATCCGTTGTAACAATGCTGCAAGCATGTCCTGTGTTTGCTTCTCCGCCATACTTCTTGTTGTTGGCATTAACTCACGACACGTAAATCAATTTCAGAATAAAGTTTATTACACTATAAAGTCCGTAAAATGTTGATATCACGTCTATTTTACTAATGGAAAAATCCCGAAACAGCACTAGAAAGTCTTTATTTAGAGTCTATACTTCCTTTGTGTTGACAAAATTCACTTATCTCCACTAACTGTCCAATGGAATGTTCGAGAACTTTCACGAAATATCACTAATTAGTCTTATTTTGAGTCTATAACACGTTCCCGTTAACACAGCTTACGTATCTTCTGTGGTTTCCAAATCGAATGTTCTAGAATTGTCACTAAAAGTCACTTATAGTCTTGTTTTTAAGTCTACAACACGTTTCCGTCGACGCAATTCACGTATCTCCTGTAGTTTCCAAATAGAATGTTCTAGAATTTTCCCGAAATTGCACTAGTAGTCCTTTTTCTCAGTCTACAACACGTTATTACTAGCGGCACTCGCGAATTTGCAACTATTTCTAAATCGAATGTTCTAGAAACTTCTCGAAAATCCACTTTAAAGTCACTATTCAGTCCAGAAATAGTCCCCCAAACATTGTCCAGTAGCTTAATTCTCCGTGTTACCATTAATTTCTGAGAAGAACACTGTAGAACCTTTTCGAATATTCCAGAAATTTCTCTTCCAATCCACTTCCGACACCAAATTGTTGCGTGTTTGCTATCCACACAAACACCTCCATTCGTAGATTCGTTGATTGAAAGTCCAAGTAACACTTATTCACTACTTTATTTATTAATTAACAATTAACAACAATAGACTAATTACTGTCTTAACTATAATTACACTTGAACACTTTTAAGTCTCTTTCTTATTACTTCTTTACTCGCTCACGTTCAACTTAAGATTAAATCTCGGCCCACCGTGCGTCTTATTTATACATCCATTCTCCCAGTCTAGAGCACTCCAGAATATTCCCGGCCGTTCGTGTACAATTCCAGCCTAATCTAACCAGTCTGCACAGTCCAGTGGCGTAACAATACTGTCGCTTTGCATTTTTTAACATCTAAGAATAAGGATCGGTGAATCACCATTTATATTTATAACAATTACTTTTCAGTTGAGTTGGAGAATGAACAGCGAGGTCATAAAAATCAATTTTTAATATTTGGAGTGAATAAAAACAGTTAACAAGTGGAATATTAAACATGCGTTCAGTACACGCTTTATTAGCCAGTATCAGTCATTTCATTTGTATTCTACGAAATAAATCAATCAATTCAAGTTATTTTCCTTATTTCTTATCGTTTTGTTGTTTGTGATATAACTGCCAACAATTTTTAGCTATTAGTAATATCTGATATCACATACTAATGAGTATTTTTTTGTTAAATACCATACTTGAAATATATTATCACACGTAAACTGAAATTAAAATTACTTGAATATTTCAGTCCACTGTAAACACTAAAGTCCTTAGAGATATATAAAAATTGTTTAAAACACATTTTAGGTATTCGTACAGGGTGATTCAGCGAAGAAGCACCTTTGTTTAACTCGTAACTTAGAAAAACTTAAGTATTGTTAGGGTAAAGGCAGGATGAAACACCCATTAAAACTCCAACACCCTTTCAATATAAGAGAAAAGTATATTATTCAATAAAAGTAACAATCCTGTCAGCCCATTTATGAACGTAAGCTGACTCTTGGAGTTGGTTGGAACTTTTGATGTGAAAATAACACTGACGTAGATTTCCACGAAATACGAGATGATTAAAACTAGTTTTAATCGTCTCCAGATGATGCCAACTTGGTTGGCACGTCGAGTGCCGTATACAGTGTTTTGGTGTTTCGTGGAAAACTACGTCAGTGTTTTGTAAGCTGACTCTATTATAAACTGAAAACTCTCGTTAACTCAAACTAAACCATTCATCTCAAAAATGTTTGTTTTTAATTCAATAACATACTATCTGAGATCACAGCAGAGAAGCCGGCAGGTCCCGTCAAGTAGTTTGTACAACAGTCTCAGAATTTGATTTACATGAGACTAAAAATTATCTTCAAAACCTTATCATTATTTTTGTCTAGACCGTGTTATATGAAGTCACAAGCTGTCATGGCAGGTTGTGACGTCGCAAAATATCATCTGAGGTTACAAATTGTCATGTTGATTATTGGATGCGAATTTGAAGATCGTAGGCTAGAAGTCACTACCGTCTGTAATAGGCTATAACCTTGTAATATTTTCTCATGCAATTCGAGCTGAAGTAAACTAAGATTTGTTTAGTAAGTTGTACCTATTGTTAATTTCTTTAAAGCACTGAATATTCTTACGTCATTTGTTTATAATCAATTTACCTTTACCGTAGTTGCCAGTTTTTCCAAAGTGTTTTTGTCTATGTATTTGGATTCTTCAGTTGATATTCTTCCTATTGTTATATGTTTTTTGTTTTTTCCTTACTATTAATACAATTTTCTCTTCAGTGACCCATGTTGGTAAAGATCTGGTTGTAAATGGTGTTTTGTGCTAGCATTTTCCTAGATTATTCCGTAAGTATTTTACCCTCTCTCAACTCAGTTTACTTTTGACATGTCTCAACATATACATATAACTATCTTAGTCGTTTCAGTAAATCCTGCTAAAGTCTTTAGTAAACTCGCTAAGTGATAGTAAATCCTGCTAAAGGATGCTTATTTTTATCGAGGTATTCTTATATTTATAAATCTGTACCGTTGCGAGTGAGTCCAGCGGCACTCCCTTTCTGTTTACAGATTCATAGGATATACACATACATACATAACTATACTCGGATCTACCTATTAGTTCGTACTCATCAATGATGATGTATGTGTCTCTGCGTACACTTACATCATTAATACACCTTCCACCGTAACCGTCGCTAAACATCTCTTTGAAGCGAATACACTATATTTCGAAAATGAGCGTTATACGTATCTAACGACGTAACATTTGCATATGCAAAATTTTGTTGAAAGTCATCACTCATCACGTAGATAATCTCTACTAGAACGTATATTCACATAATATTTCACATAATGGGTTTTTCTTAATTTCTGGGCAGCACGAACCTCTGGGGCATCTGTTAATACCTGTAAGGCCATATTTAAATTGTCCGCTATTTCTAATGATTCTCCTAAGGACAAAGAAATATTTTGCATTTTAATGTTTTTGCGTTTGTAGTTTCATCGACAGTTAGCCACAATAGACGGACCCGATCCATAAGATACAAAAAAGGTTGATTTACCACAAAAAAACTATCTATATAACGATACTCTATCCGCTGATCTGCCGAAGCTAAGTAGCAGTGTTATTGCAGGGGCGTCGCGGATAAATGGCGTAAAATGGACCTAATCCGAACCATAAGATACAAGAAAACGAAATACACCATTTAATAGAGAAAATTCTACACAACACTATTTTACAACGACTTTGACTTCGGTACACGCGACTGAATATGTCAAAAAGTTTCCTTCACCCGAACTACAAGGTACAAGAAAAATCAGTACACCAATCGATTTGTTTATTCATACATTTTTCAAATTTGCTACGACAGACGAAAAAGTCGGCAGCTTAAACCCGACAGACAATAAAAAAGGAGGCGTTTGAGTGAGATGAGTAAACTTGGAGGACTAACGTAGGAGTGAGACAGACAGTTCAAGATATTTCAAAGCGTTTTTAGTGGCAATTTCTGCTTTCCTATATTAATTTTCACTTAATTTCCTATAAATGTAAAGAGTTTTAAAAATTCTGTCTTGGCACAATATTTATATTTAGATAAAAACGTTCAAAACCAATAAAGTAAATATTATGATCTACGTACTACACAGGTTTCATGTCTAATACATCACTTTACATAGGTACGTGTAAATAAAACTCAAATTTAAATATAATAAAATATATATAATATAATAGGTGGAATCTTGACTACCATGTTTTCAAAATTGATAGTACCTACTATACCACCTCTGGATCCGCATTGCTTTTGTGCGAATTGTGTAATCTAGATAAACGCGTTCATTTCACAAATAACAACAGTACATGCGAGGGTGGGGTTTCTTGATTTATTATAAGTTTAAAAAAAATGGTAAGTCAGGAACGCAAATATTCTACCTATTTAGCTTAATCTCCAGAATATTCGATAGAAAAGCACAGAACTCGCGTTTCTTATTTATCCAGGACAACGAGTAGGTGGAAGTAAAATGCGATCCTAACTAGGAACTAGTAGATCTAAAGGATTCTACTGGTCTCGTCTGTTACAAATTTGTGTATCGCCAAGAAAAAAATTATTTTATTCGACAAGCCTAAATATTCATTTTGGAACTTTGAAATGCATCTCGTATATTAAAGCAAAATCTTTTCTGCAATTTCTAAACATAAATTACGGTCGTTGCAGGATGATTCTCAGCCATCCACATATTCTAGTTTAAAACAAAAAAAAAAGTGTGATTCACCTTCTAAACGACATTCCGGAAAATGGTGCAAAAAATTTTCAGTTATTTACAGAGGAGGCTTTGGATAAATGTCAAAAAGTTCGTTCTGTTTTTAATATTAGTAACTTGAATACAAAGATTTTAATTTACCCTCAGTCCCTTACGGTCAAAGTGGTTATCATACTATATATTACAGAAATTAAACAGCATTTAAAAAAACACTAATTTTTAAAATGCTTCCGATAAGACTACCTAATGCTATTATGGAAGGAACTGCTGTTTCTGATGTTGATGCAACACAAATCTAAAAATATCGTTTAGAAGGGGTGCAAATACCTCAATCATTAACTGATTTCTTGTAAACACTATCTGGCGACAACGAATCCGAAGACGACGTATACGTGAGTAATACAACAACTGATGATAGCGAGGTGGATTTCGAATATTAATTTTGTAATCTGTTTTGTTTTTGTGTTTTCAAATGTTTAAAGAAATTATGTTTTGTTTATGTTTATATTTTTGTTTAAACTTTTAATAAAGTTTCACTATTAGAGCATTTTATGTATTCTGTTCGTATCTAATATTTTACAAATATTGCCCGAATCTTATTTGTGGCATTCCCTTAATTTTTTGTTTTCTTTCTTGGGACTTACTGCCACATGAATAATTCTACTAAACTTGATTATCTAAAAAATACAGTTACCCAGTATTATCCTGAAAAAATAAGCCTCTGCGCCTGTAGTTTTAAGGATCAGTCAGAGAGTGGTTTTTGACAACTAGAATAAGGCAAAAAATAATATAATTCACTATCGTTTCGGAAACGAGATCTGTTTCCATTTTCAAAGTTATGTAGTTTTAGTAAAACGTGTCAAGTTTAACGATTCACATATTTTACAAAACGCTACATAACTTTGAAAACGGAAACAGATATCATATTCAAAAAGTTAATGAATTACATTATTTTTATATTAATAATTATATTATTACTTTTTTTTCTCATTCTAGTTGTCAAAAATATTCTTTGACTGATCCTTTAACGTAAAGTCACATACGTAGAGGCCTTTTTTCGAGTATCATATCGAGTAACTATATTTTTTAGATACACAAGCTGAGAAAAAATTATTCATGTGGTAGTACGCACCAAGAAAGAAAAAGATGTGGTGGAACAGTTTTCACTTCTTATTTTAGTTTAGAAGCAGTTAAGTGAAAATTAATACAGTAAAGCAAAAATTGTCACTAAAAACGCCTTATGATATTTTAAACTGCCTGTCTCACTCCCACGTTAGTGCTTCGTGTTTACTCATCTCACTTACGCACTTTTTTAGCATCTGTCGAGCTTATGCTGCCGAATTTTACGCCTGTCATGGTAAATTTGAAAAATGTATGAATAAACAAGTCGTTTGGCGTACCGATTTATCTAGTAGTCTGTAGTTCGGGTAAAGGCAATTTCTTGACACAGTCAATCGCGTCTGCCGAGGTCAAAGCTACCTATGAGATGGTCTGTAGTTATAAAGCAATGTTGTGCAGAAGTTTCTCTATCAAATGGTGTAGTTTATTTTCTTGTACCTTAAGCTTCTGTTAAAGTATCGTTATATAGACAGTTTTTCGTGGATTATGTCAAACCTGTTGTACCTTATGGATCGGGTTGCATTTTTGCTAACTCCCGGTCTATAATGGTTTCGAAAGTAATTCACTCCATATATAGTTCTCAAGGATGTCTTTTAGCATAACGAAGCTGACATCCCACTTGTCGTCTAGTCAATAATGGTGACTCAGGAACATACTTTTTCCAGAATACCTGAAAATGTTTATTATTCAATACATACTGTGGATATCCATCAACGCTTAACATAAAAATGACACCATAGAGAAAGTGTAAATTACGGGTCGTTTAATGCGCATACATTTGGAAAATCGAAAACTAGCGATAAAAATAAGAGACACGTGTCCTTTATTATTATTTTTTTTGTTCATTTAAACCAAAATAAAATTAAGTCAACCGTCCGTGACGTCACAAAGCGCAAATTCAAATTGAGCGCCAAATGTAGTTAATTTTAGGGTATTCATAATCTGGAGTTGTATGGTATTGTACCAGATTTGACATTTGACCGTAATCTCATTTTTTGTTTGTTTATTATAAAAATATAGCACATAAATTCTCTGAACTACCTTCTACATAATTTTTCCCATGTCTGTGTACTTTTAGAATGTTTTAAAACAAATACACACACAAAAAATGCTAAAAGGGTAATCACGACAGAGTAATACCATCTTGCCATCAGTATTCCGTATGTAGTTCCCATAAATGATTTGTGATTTCCCTAGTTTGAGCTTAGTGACGTAATCATGAAAAATTTTAACTTCAAATTGAAATAACTATTTTATAGTTATTTATTTTATATTATATTTTTTTCGACACCAAAAATACTAAAAAAGATTATGTTTTCAAAATATAAGCAACTTTTTATTATATGTTGGGAAAAAGGCAGAGTACGCTTAAAGTACACTTTAAACTTACTATCTTATCGTAGTTAGCTTAGGTTCTTGTGTGTTGGTGGGATCTTTATGGGCTATCCTCTGCTACCTCATCGTAAGAAACGCTAGAAGAAATTGAATTACATAATATAAGTCACAACATTCTAAAGCAAACAAGACATTAACGATAAGTTATTAAAAAAGATTAATCACTTACTAAAAATCTTTATTTACAAAAATAAACCTTTCACTATGATTACTCATAATTAAAAACACACTAAAAGTTATACAAATCCCTTCATTCTTTTTGGAAATCATCGATGTACTAATTAATTTGATTAATATGTTTAAACTGATATTTATTATTAACCCAATTTCTTCTAGCATTTATCTAGATTTCGTAGTAGTTTTAATAGATTCTATAATAATTACTAATTAGTATTTTAAAGTGTTGATTAATTACTTTTATCCAACATTTGTATAGTTTATTTCAAATACATAAAAAACATCGGCTTCTTTCACGGCGCTAAATGTGTCAAAGAAGCCGACCCTTTTTATGTAAGTTTGAAATAAACTGTATAATCGCATGATCAGAAAATAACATAATTATTAAATGCATGGTTTTCTGCTCAATACCTAAATAATATTTCCTCAACTATTTTATGATCTATTTTTATTTTTTGTTGTAGGATGATTTTCGCAGATATTTATTAAGTGGGTACCGAATTGGCCCGCTATAGTACTGTCTGCAGTAAAAGCTGAAAAGGTATCCAACTAAAATCTATAAATCGCTGTTAAAATTGTTCTGTTAGAATACATATTGAAAAACAAATAACTGATTCATTCTAAATACCATATAGATTTAATATATAAAATTACAGGCAATACTGATGCGTATTTTTTTTATTTAGAAAATACAATTATTTAGTTTCATAAAATGACACCAAATAAAATATTCGTATTTTTTATTAATAAAAAAATACGCATCAGTATTGCTTTTAATTTTATATACATATTAAATCCATATGGTATTTGAAATGAATCATTTGTTTTCATTTTTCGTTCTCATCGATAGAAAAATCTTAACAACGATTTTAAATTTCATGTTGGCACTCCTGTTGACAAGGACGTGCTGACGCGTGGAGTACAATACATGTGACTGGTATAAAACGTCAGTTATTGCTGTAGTTTTTTTGTCATTCTCATAAGCTTCTAGAAATAACTTTCATTTGTGATGTCAATATTGAAATTTCAGTTGATGATTACTTAAATTCTCTACTATTTCACCCAATGTGAGAAGTCATCTTAAATGGTTTAAATAGCAGAACAAGTCTTATTATACTTTCACAAATTATATTTGATGTATAACTAGTTTCAAGGTCAAGAGGGTGTCAGATTGACCCCGAAACTAGTTATACATCAAATAATAAAATGTAATGAGTGTAATAAGACTTTTTGCAACTTAAACCAGTTATGATTACTTTTTAGTAATTAACAAAAGTGGCATACGGCGACATAGTATTAATTTCTCTTCAGAATCAAATAATAAATTGCTTCTGGCCCAGCTGCTACTGCTCTTATATAAAACTGAAATATCTTTAGGTATAGGTACATATAATTCACATTTGAATATTTATTGCAAGAAATTCTACTAAACGAATACCACCGATTTCCGATTTCAGTATTTTCTTTTGGTATTTTAGTTTGCCACACTGATATACCACTAATGGCTTATGCAAACGCAAACTTAGAAATAAACTGGATAAATTATGCCGTATAAAATTAATTGGTGAGGCTATGAAAGATCTTACTGTAATGGAGCTTCTTATAATAGTTTATGCTTGCTGTTCGTCTGATGAAGTTAACTTATGAAGTCTTTGTCAAATGTGATACTTTTTTCAATGATTTATACAAGATGGTCCAATTTTCTAAAAACAGGAGTATATGTATTCCACTAACATAAATAACAAAATGATCTCAGAATTTTTATTTTTGATGTACGAGGTACTAATACCACAAATTTTCTTGTGAGAAATTACCATGGTAACATTTTTCCCCGATAAGGAAATGTGGTCTTCTGTATTACCTATCTGAATTAAATTTTTTCTGCTGACTTACTAAGTTTTCAACAGAATCATATAATTATTCTAAATTATTATGCTAATTTTTTGTTTTCATATAAACTATAAATGCCCATTTGAATTTGAATCTGAATACCACTTGATTTGTGATATGTTAACTGAAATGAATGAAATACCTATCTTTATAAAAAAATAATAGCTGATCTTTTTATCAGAAAACCAGTATCAAATCCGGGATGCCTTGATAAAATTTCAAATGAAGTACCTCTATTTGTAAATGTATGCATTTTTATTATATTTTCATTTAAATTTGATGACTTCCAACAAATATCGTACATTATTGATAAATTCTCTACATAGTTATTTATTTACTTTCCTAATATTCGTAAATGTAAATTCTAAAATTTAATAAAAAAAAGTATGAAAATTTTCATATTTATCTGTAATAATTTTTAAATTAAAAAATGTTTCTGATTCTTATTATATTAAAATGAGTATATTTGATGGCATTAAGTAATCCTTTTGGTGTATTGACGCAAAAATAAATGTATGCTTCATAATTTAATTGAAACGGTTTCTTTGTTCATATAGAAACCTATAATCTGCGTTCAAATCAAAAAGAGTTAACCGCCATCAAGGCTCAAGAGACACTACGCACTATAAAAAAAACGTATAAGGGGAATATAATAATTCTCGATTATAGTTATGTTGTTAATGTATCATTTAAATGAAAAACTTTAGTTTATGTTTGGCTGAATTATGCTCTAATCTTGATAAATGTAGATGTCAAACTTGTTTCAACTAACCTGGATTTGAAAAAGTTTTAAAATCCAGTAAAAAACACTATTTCTGTTTAGACACAGTCCACTTATAACATTTTCGTTGTCCTTTTAACTTTAACTAAATAAAATTTAAAAGCGCACTTTCTCGGCAAAATGTCAGTTTCCATTCAAATAAATTAACCGGCGCGTGTCGCGCTTCTATTTCACACACGTGTACTCAAATGTCACAGCGATGCTAAAGCAAAGAACCAGTCAGACTGCAGTTTTGTGTCTTCAGAGAGTCGCCTGCTGGGTTAACTTCCATGTGAGGTGGGTTCCCTGCCCCGGTGAACAGTGAAAGGTTGCCAGTGGCGCAGTGTATCACATTTACTATAAAGATCACCAGGTTTAGTAACGCTGTATTTTTGATTGACACAATATGAACACAAGAATCAATGACATAATTAGTGCCCCAAGGCACCCTATTAAGGCCATTGTGTTTTAAATAAAAAAAATCATTGAAACTTGTTAAATTGTTTGTTACACTTTTATTTTTATATTATATTTACATATTTATATTACAATTTTTTGTATGTACCACTACAGTTATCGCGATAACTAGAAGAATATTCATGATTTACAACGATCTGTAAATTTAAAAAAGTTTCAAAATTCCCAAAATATTCTCTAAAACCTAATATTTATATTTATTTTAATATTTTTTTCACTAACGTGATTTTCCCTCAAAATCATAATATTGTCTGTAGAATTTCTATCTTTCAAACTAATAATTCTTATTTTCTCAGTTTCATCGTTGCTGAAAATTTATTATTGTTTCTTATTATTTTCCCTGTACATAAAGTTAACTCCTAACCTATAGATTCATCAAAAAAATGTATCCTTTTTAGAATTTGCGTCATTTTATGTAGATTAAGACAGTTCTTATATCAGATTTTTTGAAAAACTAGTAAACGAAACATTTATTAATGTTAAATGGCATTAACTTTCAACAGCTGGTAAAATGATTCCATAAATTGTTATTTACAATCATTTTAATACACTCCATAGAAAGTTAAAGATATTTCATATTTTCAAGAAATGATTGGACTAAAAAAATTCGTTGTGGCGGATTAACAACTTCTTTATTAACTTTTTGCATAATTTGGTTATATAAAAAAAAGAGGGAAAAAAAATTAATTTTAAGACGTGTTTAACTGTGGGGAATCAATAATGTCCTAAACCTATCATCAATACTTCGTATTCTGGCCCCTTACTCTAATTACATGAAATATATGTCTGGGCATGCTTCTGATGATGTGGTTGATCACATCTTCTGAGATTTGTGCACAATAAATGGGAAGAATATCTGACAGTTGCCTAATGTTGTCTGGAACCGGCTGATGGTTTTGAAGTTCCCTACCCAATAAATCCCACACATGATCAGTGGGATTCAAGTCAGGAGAGCACGGTGGATGAAGATCATGATCAATTCCGAGAGATTCAAGAACAGTAAATACTTTCTGATTACGATGTGGGCGAGCATTATCATCAATAAAAATAAAATCCATGCCAGTGGCATCTTAAAAAGTCGTCACAATGTTATTGACAATATCACTGGGATACACTTGTCCAGTCATGGTCTTTCTGCAGATGTAAAGATCGGTGCCTCCTCCAACAGAAATTCCTTCCCATACCATAACACTGCCTCCTCTAAAAGCTACAATTCCAATTTCATTTAAATAAAACTTTTTAATGTTTCAAAATATTAAATGCATAAATATATATCTAATCACATATATACAATTTTAAAAAACGAATTCATTTTCAGATTTATCTATACAATGTCCAATGTTACGTTATGCCCCTGACTTCACCGCTTCACTGGGTTTATGCAATTAACTTTTTGTGTACAGATTTTATATTTTGCATGTGTCCCCCTGTATTTAAATAAATGCTCTTTCACATTGCGACGAACCGACGAATTTTTTGTTCTACTCTACATAATTTACGAAAACATGATATGAAAGATATGTTTTCCAACACGTTTTTTTTTTTTGTTTAAACCATGAAATGGATTCATATTATCGCAGCCTATTAAGATATGAAGACCAGGCAAATTTTTTTAATGGAATGAATCTATAATGACTTTAACGACAGAAATTAATCGAATATTACAACATTGTTTAAGGATCAATTAACAGACAAAAATGTAGTTAGTCTATATCTGACACGTTTCAAGACATAGCTGGAATATTAACCATGATAACTGATAACAGTAATACTGATAACTGAAGCTGGATCACGAAACAATTTGATCTGTCAATCTTTATCTACCTCCACTGACGCGTGCGTTTTCCATCATTCTTGGTTCTGTCGAATCGAATGACGTATTAAATTTAGTGACCCAGCTTCTGATCTCCAACGCCAATTTCGCAAAACTTATCATCTACTCGAAAAAAAAATTACAATATTTATCACTTACCAATGTAAAGATCGTGTAAAGCGAATAGTATCGGAAAAATAATTAATTTTCATCTGAAATTGAAATGAGAAAATGAGGATTTTTTTATTGCTATAGGTCCATAGTAAACAAAAACAAGATTTATTTATTTATTCATATACATTTTTTTAATTAACACTACTTTTACTAAAAGCTTTTTAATATACAAATTTCGTATCTCGATTATAGTTCTACGTATTTAGGATAAGAAATGTCCGTAAATATAGTCGAATGCTGACTCTGACTTTCTATACTTAATGACTATTATTACCTAAAGTAGTAATTGACGCTATTAGGAAACATTATAATGATTATCGTAAAATCTTTGAATCTTCGTAATTAAATACCATTTACAGATTCAATGGTCATTCTTTATTTGGGTATTACACATATTGTATAATCAGACATATTTTTAAGAACAGTACGACATACAATGTGAGATAAAGTGTTCCATTTGGAAAATATAATAATAATAATAATAATAATAATAAGAGGTGCAAACACCTTGGTCTACCGTAGCCGCGTGTGGCGTGTAGAGGTTCCTGATATCAACTGCAGGACCTGCCATCAGGCGCCGGAATCGTTCATGCACTTACTATCTGCATGCCCTATATATGCGATTTCGGCCTACATCCACCGGCATAATGCGGCGTTACGAGTGCTATACTACCATCTAAGGCACTCGTACGGGGTAGACCAGACACCAGTGCTGCCTTACGTCCCCGAAGATATTGAGTCCGTTGTCGAGAACGAGAAATGCCGGATTTACTGGAACTACTCGTTCCCGACTGTCAGGCTAATCCAAGCCAACAAGCCTGACATAGTCCTCCTCGACCATCAACTCAAGGTGATGTATGTCATCGAGTTCTCGGCTCCTGCGGGAGAAAAACATCACCTTGAAGGAGGAGGAGAAACGGACCAAATATCGCGATCTCCGGTACGAGCTCCAAGTGCTGTACCCAGGCTACTCGGTAAAAATGGTCGTCCTTATAATCGGTGTACTCGGAGGGATAAAGCCTACGCTACTTTCGGAACTAAAGATCATACCGGCCTGCCAAAAATCAGCTGAGTGGCTGGCAGGCCAAATGCAGAAGGCGGTCATTCTGGGTTCTCTCCGTCTGCTTAGGGCACACGATTCTGGTATCTACAGTCACTAACCCTGCGGGATGTGGGGAGTGGCTGTAGTTGATGCGCCGGCGCGACTTCCGTGAGGCGTCGGAGGCCACGGGAGGACTGACCGGCATCGGGAAACCGAAAAAAAAAAAAAAAAAAAAAAAAAAAGAGGTGCAAGGCCGGCAACCTCCGCGTTGGTGCACCCTGGACAGGCAGAGGTAACTCTGCCTGACTAATGTCGGCCGGGGAGTACTAAGGCTAACCACCTGGTACCCCCTATACTACTTCTGGTTCCGTATAACCTGAGAAGAAGGGCCCCTCACGATCGACCCCAAGCGGATGAGGATCAGAGACAGGCGGGAGGGGCCTCACCGGATGGTCTCAACAATGACAATACTGGCAACGCACACGGACGCTTTAAGTGGACAAGGGAACTTCGGGATGACTTGCTGACCTGCCGCGAGAGTAGCGAACCTGAGCGAAGGGGATACATGGCGCGATTGCATGCACTTTGGTGCGAAATGCATCCAGAGCATCGCGCCTTCTCTCAACAACATCTGAGAGATCAAGTATCCTTTCTGCTCAGGACAGGTTACGTAAGGGCACCCCGTCAGCTGGAAGAACTGCGAGCCGCAGTACCACCGCGGCAATTAGCAGCTGATGGGGAACATCCTTTAGAGTTCACCGGCGTAGACTTAAGGACGAGGGTTAGCCTTAACACTAGGGCTAACCTAAAGCCACAAGACCTGGCTAGAATGGACGCGGTCATCGATGAGGAAATTCCGGAAGATGTAGACATCTTACAAATCAACTGTGCCGTGTACAACGCCGCGAAGCAACTCGTCCCCCGTGAGAGGTCAATCAATCACGGGGTCGAGAAAGCCAAGCGACGTGTACAAAAAATCGAAGGCAAGATACAGTCGGCCAGACAACATGCTTCTCGGATCCAGAGTGTGGTGGAATATAAGACGTCTGGTAGAGTTTTACCCCCAGAATCCAACGCATAGCAGCCGGATTAAGACGTCAACACCATACTCTAAATCTGACAGTGCTGCTTACCATCAAGCAGCACTGTCTAGATAGGATCCGAGCGCTCATGGCACTAAAGAAAACATTAAAGAGGCGAGTGAGGAGTATGGAACAAAACAATTTGTTCCGTACGAATCCTTCCCGCCTCTTTCAAGAGCCACAGCGTGTTGTCGACAATCCGCCGACTGTAGAAGGTGTCGAAACCTTCTGGAAGGGAATCTACGAAACAACGCGTCCATTCAATAGCGACACTCCATCAATTGCACATTTCGAGGCTCTGTGCCACAGACATCTTCAAGAGCCAGAAGAAGTGTGCCCGGCAATCAGTACGGAGGAAGTCCAACAAGCACTTGTTGGTACCAAGAACTTTGCTGCCCCGGGCCCAGACGGCATTAACAACTGGTGGTGGAAGAAATTTCCTTCCACTCACCGCCGTCTGGCGCGAGTTTTCAACTCATGGTTGAACGAGGGGCAGCAGATTCCGGACTGGTTCGTCGAGGGACGTACTGTGCTTATCCTCAAAAAGGGGATCTTTGCGACCCGAGGAATTATAGGCCGATCACTTGCCTCAACTCCTGCTACAAGATATTTATACGTATCTTGTATTCTAGGACACTGAGGTCTGTTGATCCGGTCTTCCAGCAGATACACGAACAGCGTGGTGCCAAGAAGGGCATGGCAGGTTGCAAGGACAGCCTGCTGATAGACCGCTGTATTACACAGGATTCTGTGCAATACAAGCGGAATCTATCGATGGCCTGGATTGATTACCGCAAGGCATTTGATACAACATCGCACGAGCTATTGTTGTACTTGCTCGAATGTCTTGCGGTACCAGCACCACTAGTGAGATGCATAGAACAGCTGCTGCCGCTCTGGAAGACCCGCTTCACCATAACATCAGGTGCACAGCGGGTCACGACAGAGCAGGTAGCATTTAGGAGAGGAGTTTTCCAGGGTGACTCCTGAGTCCTCTCCTCTTCTGCATCTCACTGCTGCCGTTGTCTGTTGGGCTCCGCCAAACCCGCGGATATCAATGTGGACCACCCAGCGACCGGAGGCATAAGGTCACCCATCTGAGCCTGGAGTGTACGCATGGCAGAGTAGTACTGAGTATGGCATGTAACATACTCAGGAGCTCAGATCCCCTCTTGCGGTTCGTAAAACATCACGAAACTGTAGGAGTGGGAGCAGGATTGTTCAAGGCAGCAAAAAGAACCGCAGATGAACTCGGTCTCGCATTTGACATCAGGCGAGGAGGCCGGCGAGGTGCTGATGTTGAGTCAGTCACCGAACTTCAGCCAAATCGTCTGAAAGCCCAAATTAGAGCTACCGAACAGGAAAATCTGTTTCGGCAGCACGTCGATAAACCCCAGCATGGTGTATTCTATAAGAACATAGAAACACTGGGTTTATCGACTAGGCTGACCTTCGCCTTTCTAAGGTCAGCAGGGCTTAAGTCGAAGACCGAGGGATTCATTATGGCCTGTCAAGATGGTATTATCAACACCTTGGTCTACCGTAGCTACGTGTGGCGTGTAGAGGTTCCTGATATAAACTGCAGGACCTGCCATCAGGCGCCGGAACCGCTCATGCACTTACTATCTGTATGCCCCATATATGCGATTTCGGCCTACATCCACCGGCATAACGCGGCGTTACGAGTGCTATACTACCATCTAAGGCACTCGTACGGGGTAGACCAGACACCATTGCTGCCTTATGTCCCCGGAGATATTGAGTCCGTTGTCGAGAACGAGAAATGCCGGATTTACTGAAACTACTCATTCCCGACGGTCAGGCTAATCCAAGCCAATAAGCCTGACATAGTCCTCCTCGACCATCAACTCAAGGTGATGTATGTCATCGATTTCTCGGCACCTGCAGTGAAAAACATCACCTTGAAGGAGGAGGAGAAACGGACCAAATATCGCGATCTCGGGTACGAGCTCCAAGTGCTGTACCCAGGCTACTTGGTAAAAATTGTCGTCCTTATAATCGGTGTACTCGGAGGGATAAAGGCTACGCTACTCTCGGAACTGAAGATCATACCGGCCTGCCAAAAATCAGTCGAGTGGCTGGCAGGCCAAATGCAGAAGGCGGTCATTCTGGGTTCTCTCCGTCTGCTTAGGGCACACGATTCTGGTATCTACAGTCACTAACCCTGCGGGATGTGGGGAGTGGCTGTAGTTGATACGCTCCGTAGCTCTAGCACAATTATCGTTTGTAAAATAAATGCTGACAATTTCTATTCTCTCCTGAAGGGTATAAACCATTTTGAGAACTCACTCTGGTAAAATGTATCTCGATTTAAAATTGATTGTGAACAAATCAATGTTCAAGGACTATCAAATACTTATGAGTCTTTTATTATTCTAAAACTAAACGGACAAGGAAAGTGTTTTTTGTCGAAAAAACTCGTGTTGATTTGAGAGCACTAAAAAATGTAGTTTTTTTATAAATTCCAATACCCAGTGCCGTGTATTTTATATTTTTTAAACGATTTCGATTGTGTGTAATCATCAAAAATAAAATAATTTTCCTTAAGAACGAATCGATAAAAGTTAAAAAAATACACAGTTATGTAGGGAATTAAAAGACCTTTCAAAAGATGTATTACTCGACCCCCCTTGCCATTTGGATTTTTTGAAGGGATGACCGTGTAGGGTAGAGGGATGATGATAGGTATACAAGTATCACATTAAAATATGTTAAAAAAATTTATCTCCAAAGTTATTCAGGGTGCCTACTTTTGGTTGGGACACCCTGTATATTATTATCTTTGGTTAGTGTGTGATATTGGACAAGAGAAATACTGGAAACTTCTCTTCTGTTCATTAAATGATAAATTGTTAGTACAAAATTACTTGTTTTGTTCTCGATGTTGATTTTAACAGATACTTTATTAAAACAATAATATAGAGCTTTTACTTTTTGAAGAAAACTGTTGAGTTCAACAATAAGTGTGTGCTTTACACTTCAAATGTTACACCAACAATAACAGTTTATTAGCAGATTAAAATTATGACATAGTGAGTCAACGTTTCAATAATAACGAACATAGTTAAGTATTTATCAATTTTTATTCAATTAAATTAACACCATTTACTAATATTAATCAAGTTAAGTGAATTTAAATAAATATTAACCTGTCTATTCCAATAATATAGTTTTTTCTCAGTATGACTTTTATTCGAAGGATTCAAAAAATATTTGAATGAAAAAAAATACTTATTGTACCTACCTACTAACATGACGCCGTATTCTTATTACAAAATAATTAGAACACATGCATATATTAATGTATATATTAAATGTATATATTAAATAGTAATAAATACTAGAAATAATAATAATTTATTTAATTGAAGATTAAAAAATTTGCTAACACACACTTGTGTCAATGATTTACAAATTTGTATCATACTAAGAGAAGTGATTAATCTTCAATTAATAAATTGAGAGGATTTCGACTTTGGTACCTTTTAGATATTATTTCTAGCATTTATTACTATTTTGTAAATCAACTTTTACCCTCTCTGTTGAAATTTGATATTATAATTTTTATTATATCTTTGTCATTTACATTTTATATATACATTCTATCCAATGAAAGAAAACCAAACAACGAAACAACTTGTGTTCGGTTTTGAATCAGATTTGGCGAGAAAGTAATTAATTATTCGAAAAGGTATAAAAATAAAAATTTCTATTAAACTGAAAATAAACACAGTATCTACGTTATTTATTTATTTCTTGAAAAAATTCTTTTAGCATTTGCATTAAATAAAAGTATTTGAGGAAACAAAAATCTAAAAGTAATACCGATTAAAGCAAAATTGAAATTTATCCGAAGAACAAAAAAAATACTTTTATCAGGTTTGGTTATTCGAATGTGAGACTGCATTTCTATTATAATTTTTGTCTCTTGAAAGTACTGGATATGAACATTTTTTCTCTTAAGAGAATGATTCATTGTATTGCCTTCAAAATAAGGAAATATGGTATTTCCTTCCACAAATTGCTGCACATCATTATTTATTATGTGGCGACAGGTATTAAAAGAGAACTAACTTCATATTATACACTAGTCACAAAAAATTAAGGGATATTAAAAAAAGTTCCAAATTTTAGGGTGATTTTCAACAAGAGATAACTCGGCGAAAAATGGTCGTACAGAAAATAAAAAAAAAAGGAAATTGTAGCTTTAAGTGTCTAGTTTTCAGACCTGGACTGTAAAATTTTTTTTGCGTGGGCGGTTTTCACATAATTATCCGATAATCAACAAAAAAAAAATTTTTCCAAATTTTTTCTCATCTTTAAAATGGTCTGTGGACTTCAAAATTTTTTTTCATCATGCGACCATAAAGCTCTTCAAGACAATTTAATTAGCTTTAATTTGATCTCTAAAAGAGCTCCGTACGATGATTTGCCGCGGAGTTATCGTTGATCAAAGCAAAAAAGTCCATATCAACTTTGACAATCGATTACTCGGGAACTAATAATCGTACAGAAAATGGAGGTAGGGTTTTGGAAACTGCAAAATATTCTCTATAAGACACAATTAGTGGTGATTGATAAAAAAAAATTTTTTTTGAAGCGATGATGTTGGCTGAAAAAAGTTGAAAATTTGTGAATTTAAGGATATTTGGACAATTTGGTATAACTTTGGATATAGTGAATTAACGAAGGATATCGCCGGTAACTTTTTAACCTCAATGTGTCCCTAAAATACCCTCAAAGTTGCAAAGCGCTGCATTTTTTTTCTTGGTGCCCCGAAGGTTTAAATTGATCGTTTCGGCCAAAAATCATCTTAGCAAGCAATTTTTTGATTTTTATGCATATTTGCGACTTCAATATGGTTTTTTGGCAAAAATCCTTATTTTTTGCTCAAAAACATGACTCGTTCGAAAAAAAAATTTTTTTTCTGAAAATTTTTTTTTTCGAAATTTTTTTGTTGCCACATGTTCACAATGCTTCATTATTGTCAAAAAAAATTTCCTTAATTTCTTTTGATGGCTGTAACAGGCTTAGTTTTAAATGTCATTTTTAAAATTAATTAAAATAAAATCGATATACCCCCTAACGAATTGCCGTTTTACCTTACACACAACACAGATTTTCCTGTACTTTCCGAAGTCCGAATTTTTAGATAAACCTTTTGAACAGCGACAGTTTTATTTTTTTTTTGATTATTCAATTGATATGCCACGGCGACACTTATCTGCCACAGATGTGGCTCAGATTGTTACTCTTCTTCAAGAGGGTCACAGTCAGGTAGACGTTGCAGCTACAATGGGAGTGAGCCAGTCGGTTATCAGTCGTGCCTACGCGCGATTTAACGTGACTCAAAGCTACGATCGTCGTCCGGGTCAAGGTCGACAACGGGTCACTACCGAACGCGATGACCGATCCATCATTCGCGAAGCTCGTCGATATCCTACTGCCCATGCGGGTACGATCGCTCGTCAATTTCGCAATCGTCGACAACGTCCTCTCCAGCAACACATCTCGGCTTCAACGGTTCGGAATCGTTTTCGAGAGCAAGAGTTACATGCTCGATGCCCAAATCATGTACCAATGCTTACTCCTAGACATCGTCGTACCTGATTAAGCTACGCGCGTGATCATCACCATTGGGGTCGTAGACAGTGGGCCAGTGTGTTATTCACTGACGAGTCCCGAGTTTGTTTACATGGCAACGACCGACGATCTCTCGTTTGGCGTCGTCGTGGGGAACGAAATGACGATCGTTTTATGCGGCCAGTCGTAGCGTTCAATGGTGGGTCAGTCATGGCATGGGCAGGCATATCCATCAACACCAAAACACCATTGGTTATCGTTCCCGGAACGTTGAATGCCGAAAGGTACGTCAACGAAATTTTGCTACCGTATGTCCTGCCTATGCGTAGACGAATGGGAAGACGTTTTATTCTTATGCAGGATAATGCTCGTCCTCATACTGCTGTGCTTACGCGGAATTTCCTCACCGCCAACAATGTAACAACGCTCAATCATCCACCTATGAGTCCTGATTTGAACCCAATTGAGCACGTTTGGGACTTGCTTAAGCGGCGATTGCGGCGAGACTTTCCGCAACCGCATAACTTGCGACAGTTGACCGATGCATTGTTACAATGTTGGCGAGGAATTTCGCAGCATGACATTCGTCGATGTATTAACATGCGAGAACGCTTAGAAGCGGTAATTCAGAACAGAGGTGGCAATACTCGCTATTAAACTCTGGCCCGAAAGTTTGGAGGCCCTTAAACATCTATCACACACACACGCGCGCGCGCGCACACGCACACCCACACACACACACACACACACACACACACACACACACACACACACACACACACACACACACACACACACACACACACACACACACACACACACACACACACACACACACACGCGCACACACACACACCGGTACACAACACACGAACGCGCGTGTGTAAGAACCGTAAATCCGACCGCGCAACCTCCACGTGGTACGCTTTGGGTAACGATAATCAAAAAACTTGATTTTTATGCACATTTTCGACTTCAATATGGTTTTTTGGCAAAAATCCTTATTTTTTTTGCTCAAAAAACATGACTCATGAATTTTTTTTTTCGAAATTTTTCTTTTTTCCAAATTTTTTTTTTTTTAATTTTTTTGTTGCCACATGTTCACAATGCTTCATTATTGTCACAAAATCGAATTTGACTTTTTCTCGCTGTTTTCACCGCCGGCATTATCGTTACCCAAAGCGTACCACGTGGAGGTTGCGCGGTCGGATTTACGGTTCTTACACACGCGCGTTCGTGTGTTGTGTACCGGTGTGTGTGTGTGTGTGTGTGTGTGTGTGTGTGCGTGCGTGCGTGCGTGCGTGCGTGCGTGCGTGCGTGCGTGCGTGCGTGCGTGTGTGTGTGTGCGTGGGTGTGCGTGTGCGCGCGCGCGCGTGTGCGCGCGCGCGTGTGTGTGTGCTTGCTAAGATGATTTTTTGGCCGAAACGATCAATTTAAACCTTCGGGGCACCAAGAAAAAAAAATCGCAGCGCTTTGTAATTTTGAGGGTATTTTAGGGACACTTTGAGGTTAAAAAGTTACCGGCGATATCCTTCGTTAATTCACTATATCCAAAGTTATACCAAATTGTCCAAATATCCTTAAATTTACAAATTTTCAACTTTTTTTCAGCCAACATCATCCCTTCAAAAAAAATTTTTTTATCAATCACCACTAATTGCGTCTTATAGAGAATATTTTGCAGTTTCCAAAACCCTACCTCCATTTTCTGTACGATCATTAGTTACCGAGTAATCGATTGTCAAATTTGAAATGGACTTTTTTGCTTTGATCAACGATAACTCCGCGGCAAATCATCGTACGGAGCTGTTTCAGAGATCAAATTAAAGCTAATTAAATTGTCTAGAAGAGCTTTATGGTCGCATGATGAAAAAAAAATTTTTTGAAGTCCACAGACCATTTTAAAGGCGAGAAAAAATTTAGAAAAAATTTTTTTTTGTTGATTTTCGGATAATTATGTGAAAACCGCCCACGCAAAAAAATTTTACAGTCCAGGTCTGAAAACTAGACACTTAAAGCTACAATTTCCTTTTTTTTATTTTCTGTACTACAATTTTTCGCCGAGTTATCTCTTGTTGAAAATCACCCTAAAATTTGGAACTTTTTTAATATCCCTTAATTTTTGTGACTAGTGTAGAATAGGTTTATTTCTAGCTCCGAATTAAATTACTCACAATCAGACAGCGTACAATGGCATAAGATGTACTTAAAGGATAAGAAACAGGTACAAGCAGTTTATTCATTAATAAATTATTCTTATTGACATTCATATTATTTATTTTGCCATTCTCACGATGCATTATCATCTACAGTATGTAATAAATAATAATAATAATAATAACTCTGAGAAACTAGTCTCATGCTATTTAGATTGTTTGAAGTGCCTTCATCGTTCTTCAAATAACATCAAACCAAGTTGATGGCCTTCGATTACCGGCATTAGAATCGCTGATTCTTTTCTGATAGTTCAACAAGGTGTGACATTTCAGAGAGTTATGAAATTTTCTCCCTAAAATGATTGCAGAAGAGAGATGCAATTATAATTATTAAAGTGTAAACAAAGTAATATCCTTAAAACTGTCAGTTAATGATGAAAATCGTATTTCATTGCATTGCACTGTATATGGTATAATTTGAAGAGTAATTTGAAATCATATATACGTACGTGTTTTAATTTTATTAATAATATTATAGCAGAAAGGAAGATTATTATTTATAATATATAACAAAGCCGTTTTAATACAGTCTAATGAGCGAAGATAGAGGGTACGCGCTGAGAACTACGCATATCAACAGATTTCCAGCGACCAATCAATCACAGACGCTATCGAGGTACATGCAGACGGAGATTATAATATTTCTACATACAGTTTTAAATGTGAGCTGTTCTTTATCTTTTGCTTCCCAAATATACAAATTTACTCCCAGTTTCCGGACCGGTTATATACTGCACTGTTTATGAAAAACACTTGATACGCTGGAGTGCACAGAACTGCCGACAACATGTTGCAAGTGCAGGCCATAAAAAAATTGTACCCAAAAATATCAACAGGTACTGGAAATGTATCAATGACTTAATTTTTATGTTAAGCGTGTATGGTATACCTCAGTGGTAGAAAGAACACTTTTGTTTATTCTGAAAAAAAATACAATTCAGGCTGGCCGTTATTTACTAGAAAACAAATACGACGACGATTTTCTCGTATTAAGGAACTAATTCAAAAGTGTGCAGTGCGTGATAAACACGTGGATAACTGTTGACGAAACTACAGATTCAAAAAACAATAAAGTTGGAGATGTCTGAATGAACACATATTTGATTTAGGAATGTGCGACACATTGAAAAGTACCGGTATTGTGTATCGCATCGTATCGTATTGAAAGGGTTTTTAAAATGTTATTTATTGCCACCAATATAAAAATATTAATTAATTAATACAAAGAAAAATATAAAAATAAAACAAACAGAAACTCTAAACTATTTTACAAAAATAAACGTAGAGATATTAGATATGAACTCAACTTTAAGTAGTATGGCCAGATGCCATGAGCATCCAATCAGTTTTACTAAAATACTTGTTCTTTTATCTGTCATTTGGTTTGGGTGACCTTACTGTTTGGCTAGACAGACAAAATGTCCTGTTTGTAACAGATGATGTGACGTAACTTCAACTATTCATCGCTATAATTTTATATTTACCCAAACAGCACAAAGACATCTTAAAGACGTCCAAAACACATCTGACTTCGATATTCTAGACATCTTATAGACGTCCTTTTGCACCTGAAAAACGTCCATAAGACGTCTTATAGAACCCTGATGTCACAAAAGGTAACGTTTTTACGACATATTTCTCCAACATCTTATAGATGTCTGTCCTATGTATTTTAATGACATCCCCTACCCTTGCTTTTTTAAGTGCGTCCTTTAAGCTTTCATTTATCTGATGTAAATCAATTTTTCACGTTTCGCCATGTTACCGTCTGTCTGAGGAGCCGCTCTCTTGGTGGCGGAATTGACTCACCACTACTCGCTAATGGCACCTCAAGACGATAATGCTTAAAGTTTTACACAATATTACAGTCGGCTTCATCAGATGTAAAGAAAATGTGCAATAACACATCCAGAAATACATTGTACTCACAATTGAAATATAAATACGAGTGCCGATGTGGGTACATCGTACTTCCAGATGTTTTGCACTTTTTCTTTACTTCTGATGAAGCCAAATGTTGGACAAAACGTTAACCAGTAATCATGTTGAGGTACTAGGAGCGAGTGGTAGGAGCATATTTCCCCACTCAGGAGAGCGGCTCCTCAGACAGACAGTAACATGGCGAAACCCAAGAAACCTATTTAGTGTCCTTTTAAATTTACGTAAAAATTTGAATTGAACTAAGACTTTTTTACTCAGGATTCATAATAAAAAAAATTCAAAATACAATCACAATATTTGTGGATTAAAGTAATACATTTGCCTATTTTTAATAATGCACTGAAGCGCACTGCAGGAAAATTTTAATGTAATCACCAACGAATTAGGAGGATAAATATGTTACCTATTTGAAAAATGCAGATTTTTTTTAATGAAAATTAAATGGAAATTATTGAATGGAAATTTAAGACAATAAAAATAGAGTACAATAATATTTTAATTGTCTATTAAAAGTTAAAAAAATAAAAAGTAGAACTTTAAACTATTATTATTTATTAATTTAACAGGGATAAACAAATATCAATAAAACTAACACTTATAGCTGAGTAGGAAAATATGTTAAATACAAACTGCAAAAAATCGTTAAAATAAACTTTTTATTTAAAAGAGCTTTTACAACTCTATATTTATCCTTTTGTCAACTAGAAGCAATATTTCAAAGAGCCAAAGATCACAACGCAATACAATAAAATAATTAAATTATACCACAGTGATGATAATAGAGCAAAAACAAAGACATACTTACGTCAAGACTTCAAAAATATACAATTATCCCCTAAGTTATTTTTCTTCAACACATCAGAAATGTAATTGTCTTCGATTCATGCTCACACATGCAGTGTTGGAGACAATATCTATCATTGATGTATTACACTGTGTGTATAATAGTGGAATGAGGTGCTAGTTAAGATAAGCATGTCACTAAAGCTCTCATGTAACTATATCTTTATATTTTATTGTTAAAGTATTATGCCATAGGTCAATATACTGCTTCAAGGGAAAATTGATTTTGTAGTCTCAACAAATTTCTATTAAAAAAATGAAGCCTCAAATATACAACATATCAACGATTCTTTTTCTTATAAAAACAATTTAAAACTAAGAATTTATCAAGACACATCAAACGACACATCTAGTAAAATCAGAGAGAAAGTCAATATCATGTAATATGACATTTTTTAATACGTCACTTATAGGAAGAAAGTCATTAAACATGACATTACCACGACCTTCCCTCCTATTTTTATATATCAGAACGTATATTATACTGGGTGGGCCATATTTTAATCGGGAAACTTAGAGAATCGAGATAGAATACGCCAAAATAATATGGATTTGCCATATATAACTTATAGCTAAAAATATTTAGTTTCCGAGAGCGTTTCTCCAGAAATAATTGATATATTGTTATGAAATTCAAAATTATGTTAATGAAAAATCCAAAACAATGTATTTTTTAAACGATTCTCAATTAACAGCTCATTGATAAGTACGGATTAAATGAATTTGAAACACGTTGCATCCTATCAAAAAATTATAAGAAAACTTGTTTCTGCATTAATGATAGTAAATATCGAGAAAGAAAGAAAAATAGCTTAGGTCTGTGGCGTCCTATTTTTTTGGGAAGAATATCTTCGACATCCCCCCACCGTTACGCCTCTGCTTGGAATGGAGAGATGAAAATTATGGTCAGAAGTGTACTAATGTACACAACGTTCATTTTCTGAATTTCATATCAATATATCAATTATTTCCGAAGAAATATGGGAAAAAACTGAAAATAAATTAAAACTAAGCATTATTAACTATAAGTACACTTATAGTGATGATATCCATATTATTTCGGCGTGTTCTATCAATGAGGGCTATCGTTGCTCATGCTCATTCTTAATATAACCTAACTTAAATGACATAAGACACCTCTGATAAGTACAATAATTTCCCTACTGAGCGATTAAATTATTACTTTCCCCTTCTGTCATCATTGTGTTTAATGTTTTTCAGCTAATTTTTATAAAAATTACTAAAAACTAGCGTTAAAAAGCCATAGTAAACATTATCGTTCAGTGACATTGACCTTTCCGTACACTAGCGCCTCTCTTGGTGTTTTCATGCGTGATAGCCCTCATTCTTTAAGTTTCCCGATTAAAATCTGGCCTACCTGTATACTGTGTACAACTACATCAGAAGAACAACTAGAACTTGTTGTTAACTCGAACAGTATTTCTACGATCTGACGCTCTTCTAAGCCATGTTTGGATTGAAACCTCTACATCTATCCGACTCTTTGCCAGGCCTGTCACTTCCGCAGATCCTATAATGGTAATAAGTTTATTGGTTTAATGGAAGGAATAAGCTATAGGTGTATTATTACATACTTTTTGCTTTCAAAAGCTAACAGCATGTAATATTTATTTAATTTTGTTCATTTCATGCCTACTTACATACGTATTTTGAAGCTGTGAAGTAATCCAAAATCGTCCACCTCAGGTCAAGTCAAAAAACAACTTTTCGAGCAACCTTTACAACAGTTGTTCAGATTTGATCGAAACAACAATATTTAATAAAACAATAACTACAACTACACACAAACGTGTTTAATGGAAAAAACACGGAAAAACCACATAATAAATCGAATGTTTTGCACCAAAGCGATATGACAAGCACCACAAAACAACTTATGCACTGACATGACGGATGTTGGCGCTACGATCGCAACAACAGAACAACTATATTATCACAACGAGGAAGAAGTTTTGTTTACTTTGTCACTTTTTAAGGATAACATTATCAAATAATGTCATTTTTTTAGGAAGGTTATTTCGTTATAAAAATATATTGATTGTGTAAATTTCAATGGCTTTGCAAAAAAGTTTTCAATCGTCGGTGGACTGGCCGTGCCTTCTACTGGCGGCTATTTACATTACTTTTAATAGTAATAACTACTTCCGCTACGGAAGCGCAAGTTCTTCAAGTCTCTGCTATTTTCAAACAAGTAGCGGGAATCAGTGTCCGTCACTGTTAAATCAGTCTAAAACAGATATAATCCGATTGTTGATGTTGATGTGATAATTGAGAACGGCTAGAAATAGACCTAATAAGTACATTAAATGTAATAGACGGAGCATAACACTGCATCACACACATATCATAAAATTTCGTTTTGTGCTGTGACAAACGCTCAGTGTCTCTCTCTTTCTAACAGTAAAAAAAACAAGAACAGACGTACGGCGTCGACTCATCCATTCCTGTGGACGGACATGTGTTCATCTTTAGCTATTAAACAAAGACAAACAGAAGACACTTAAAGACGTCTTAAAGACATCCGATTTTAGTCGTCTTTAGAATATCTCTAAAAAGATGCCTTTAAGACATCTTTCAAGATCTTTAGACCTATATAGACATAACATGGACTTAAAAGACGTCTTTAAGATATAACATATTGTCTGTTAAAAAAGTCAATTTTTGCTTGAAAGCCGATGTAGACCGATAGGTACTGGCTAAAATGTATCGTATCGTACTGTAATACCGGTACGAAATATTTGGGATCGGAATGAAAAGTACCTGAAAATATAGTAAATTATCGCGTATCACCTAATTTGATAGCCATAGTAAAAAGATTTTACGAAAATAATTCTAACGCATTTAAACATTTTGTACTGACAGCAGTAAATAAATTTAATGTAACAACAGGTTACAACGTTCCAAGTTAGTGACCGATGATGCTGCGTATATGCATAAAATAGATGTATCACTAAAAAAATATATGTCTAAATTTATTGCGTACCACATGTTTACTATACGCTCTCCATAATGTAGCTGAAAAGTTTGAAACAATTATCCCGATCTCGATCAGTTAATCGCAAATACAAACAAAAAATGTGAACTCTAGACGGTTAATAATTTCACAAAGTATGCCCACAAATTCTCGAGCCACCACAGCATGCACGCAGCTGCGCATTTTTTATTATCATAAACATTTCGACAAAGTTAAAACTGAAATATTGGAATTCAAGTCCCAGGAATCCTGTTCTATTAGACAAGTCAGGAGCAATTTAACGCATACTTCAAACACGATTTACACTTGTATGTGTGAAAATTATGGTATACTAATAAACGCAATGGAAAAATTACAAGCCAACTGGTTATCTTTATCCGAATCTTTTGAATTAGTGAGCAATATAAATATAAATATAAAAAATACAAACGATAACAGATAACCGTACTGTTCTTATTGCGGAAATTTAGAAAAACGTTTTAAATAAAAATCAGGATATGTTCTCTTAACTGCATCTCAAGTCATCGGTAACTCCCAAAGAATCCTAGGATTTTGGGTTGGTAAAGAGACGAGGCCCTACAGTTTATTGTGGGTCGAACCACATCCAGGGCATCGGAAGTTCTCTCCATCTTAATCCGAAACAAATTACAAATAAAATTTCTAACTTGCTCCGGGATGGATTCGAATCATCGATATTCGGTACGAGTAAATAGCTATAAACGCTTTACCCACTCTGCTACCATCCCCATTGACAAATTATGTAATAATAATAAGTGCCTAATGATGGATGTGCAAGTGACTTAGAACGATATTATATACGAATATTACGTCTTTAGATGTAGAACGTTCATTTTCAAAATATGTCTTCATTTACATCGGTGTAGACGTTTAGCAGAGGATACTATAGAAGATTTATTAATGATGCAAGTGTACGCTACAACACCAACAACTGATTGATGAACATGATATAAGAGATAAGTCTTTGTAAAGTTACACCATGCCCTCACTGACGCCAGTCAATTTATTAAAACGGGCCAGTTTTACGAATAGCACTGACAAAATAGTACTGGATCTAGAGACAATACCAGTACCAATGGATAAAGGCAAATTCCATTGGGTTGGTAGCTGTTATGGGAGTCTAAGAAAAATACACATACTCATCGGTAGGGCTGTCAAAAAATGTTCCATGGGACAGTGGCGTACGCGAAATTAACTAATACGAGAAACAATAAACTGTTACAATTTATAACAATGTATATAAAATTTACCCTCTTAACTAGCTTGATGAACTAGCTTGCTTATCACAAACTGGAGAAGATGTGTAGCCATTTTGCAGCATCAGGTATGTTTCTATGGTTGTCTCTATGAGTGATGTTCGCTTTTAGTGAAAATATATACTCATATTTTTAAAAGCGACTGTCCGACATCTACTGATGTAATACATGCATACGTAAAATAATCTTTAAACACACTTAACGGATCTGGGGCTGCACCATCCATATTTGTCTTAATTTGGTAAAACCGGTGTCTTTATTTAACACACTTACGAACTTTTCTTTAACGCGCTCATTTGTTGCGTCACCTCTAATAGCGATTATAGCAGTAAATTTACTTCGTCCCTATTTGCAGTGACTCCGCTAATGACAACGCACTGTTTTCTAATTTCTTTATGTTTTCATGTAATGGTTTATAGTTCTTCGTAATGTTTGTAAGCTGTTAAAGCGATATCTTCAGGTACGCTTTGGCTTTCCTTAATATACAGCAGCCTCATCTAGTTTGAATTGTAGTATCATAGCTTTTATTTGTTGGAGATTATTCAGCATAATAAAAAGCTACCTCCTATCCATGTTCCCAACATGTAAGAATAGTTTGTTGGTCAGGAATGCTGGAATACTTGCTATGAAATGACTGGAGACGTTTAGGAGATTTAGAAACACTTTTTGTGCTATATTAATGCATACTCACGGAAAACCTTTTCGAATAGTTTGCACCACAAAGATGTAAAGCATGCACTACATAACGTAACATGTATAAACGTACAGCCTTGTTCTTGCAAAGAACGGCCTACACAAGACAACATTGTTACAGCGCCATCAGTCACAAACATCAACCTTGACTTTTTGACAGTTCAAATTTTCTAACTTCTCAGCACCACCTGGTAATTGTTTCGCTAGTACAGTGACTTAGTCTTTTGCTAACTCGTAACAGTCGGAACTGTCTCGGTTTAAGAAGGCCAGTATTCGTACTATAACATTTAAAATAGATTTTTTACAGTCTGCATGTCATCAACAAGTAAGCACATCCGTGTATTTTTTAATTCACATTTCTTCTTGTTTGCTATGTCTACGTGTAAAGTTGTTGAATGAGTTACATAACGTTGTTGTGACAGCTAACTTCACCTGGGCATTGGATTTGTCCAGAACTCTCGAAATGGTTGTTTATCAAGTGTTTGCAGCGGAACATCACAAGCAATCAACATTAATGGTAAATCAGACCTAACCAAGTGATTAAGTGGCGTACGCCATCCATTTTATGATGTACACTATTTAAGTGAAGTCCACAATCACGCTTATCCCGCTTTATATCAATTCTTTCTCGCACTTTACCGTTGCTAACACCATCATAAGATAAATCCGAGAATTCACCTATGAATTTATTCACTTTGTCATCA
>JANEYF010005926.1:505000-506096 GCA_029963845.1 Rhamnusium bicolor
AGAATTTTGCCGCTCAGAGTAGTCGTTAGGATTTCCTTCAAATCATATTTAATAATCATATATATATATATATATATATATATATATATATATATATATATATATATATATATATATATATATATATATATATATATATGTATCTTATATATATGTATATATACATATATATATATATATATATATATATATATATATTATATATATATATATATATATAAAAACATTTTTTTTTAAGATGTGTATCGAAATCTTTTCTACGGCTTGACCTGAGGAAAGGTCCAAGCTTTTTACTCTTTCAAATTTGACAAACGTAAAGTTTAAGAAGACTAGCTTTATACTATACTATAATAAAAATGCCAAGAGATCTACTTTGTCGCACTATCAAGTGTGAAGTTGCAGAACGAGTCGAGGCTATGCGACGGCTGCAATCACAACATAATATTAATTCTAGTAAAATAATTATTGAATAAAACCATAATAAAGCAATAAAAGTGGAAATGAGTGATCGATTTTAGAGCTTCAGTATACTTCTCACAAAACCGATGAAGCTGCCATTTTCATATACCTTAAATTACGAAGAAATCCAGATTGGGTACATTAGAGACTATTAATATGTGTAGACCAAAAAAGAATAGGAAGTTACAGAAAGTGCACTTTGGCTATTTCGCCGAAACAAAAATAATGGAAATCATCGACACTTTGATCTTCAAGCGTACTCCATGGTGGAAAGTTCGCTGATAATTAAGATAATGTGTGGACATTTCGAAGTTCCCGAAGCTAATTGCTTTCCTCAAAGAAAATCTACAGACTATAGAGTGAAAAAAATACCTATTTTTTCTAGCGACGAGATCAACAGATTTCTACTCTTCAAGCAACAGATGAATTATTTTTGATGATGAAGGTAAAAATCAGCATTTTGTTTTATCACTTGTATTTCCTCAATTAACAATAGTGTTTCTTGTAGGTTGTCAGCATGTCGAGAATAGCTGGGGCTTACCAACAAAGACGAACACATGAAATTAGTTATATTATATAGACGATATACAAAAGAAAATGATACTAAGACACATATACCTACTTTCTATGAAGGTTG
>JANEYF010005927.1:0-11372 GCA_029963845.1 Rhamnusium bicolor
CTATTATACCTTCCAAAAACTCCTCCAGTGGCAGCTAATGATATTTAGGCTGTCATATCTTAGTAGTGGAGCATGGAACATACAATACTTAAGTACCAAGACCAAACAAAGAGGTTTTGCATAAAAAAAAATTGCGAATGAAATTTGCGAAAAAAGTTGGAGGTAAATTGGTGTGCCTCGCCAGTTTATTTTTTAAACAATTTGCAAACTTTTTTTTAGAATCAGATGGAAAATATATCGACTGATATCGACAGCAAAAAACACGCTTTTCATATTTTGAAATTTTATTTTAGATTCATTTTTCACTCTGCAAATTTAAAAATCAATATTTTTTTATGAAATTTTAAATCTATCGTTATATTTTCAACTTGATTCTGGAAAAGACATGTTTACAAATCGTTCAAAAATATAACCTGAGGAGGCACACAATATTTTCAACTTTTTTTTCACAAATTTCAATCGCAACTTTTTGTCTGCAATACTTCATTTAGTCTTGAAGTTATGCCTTAAGTATTGCTTGGTTGCCATGCTCCAATACTAAGATATAAATAGCCTAAATTTCACCCGCTGCCACTGGAGTCCTCGTATTTATATCTCTCTAATAACTTATCACGACACATAAAAGAGGCACAAAAAGAGTAAAGAGGAAACTGAAACCTACATTTACTAGTGTGGAGAAGCTATAAAAGAACGAGAAATTCAATCTCAAGATCAAGTATCAAGTAATTAATAGCTGAGGAAATTTCAGTTCACTTTTATTTAAATTAGTCAGCTAAAATCCACTAAATCCGCTCAAATGTGTAATTAAATCGCTCGTCTTGAAAACGTGAGTAATTGGATCCCTTTATATTGAAGACTGCCTATGCTGCAGCAGGTGAAGTTATAATAGCCTGCCAACTAAATCCTCGGTGTCAGTATGATTCATAATGTTCGCGTCAGTAATACTGACGCTGTCGAGACGTCTATCTATCTTTCTACCTTCTGGCTTAACTACTGAAAGCTATGTTCCCGACGAAGCGATTTTTATTGATAAAGTTATGAAGCCGTAAAGAATAACTTCTTGTGTGATATTACTCAAATAAAACCACATATCACCATTATAACCCATAAAATAATTAAAAGAACTTCGTTCATGTAATTTCTAACTATAATGTAATTAAAAAAAAACACTGTTTTTCTGTAAAGTAAAAATGACAGGATAATTTACATTATATTTCATCTACAACAAATTTAAAGCGCCTCGGCACGGTGATGTAAAAGTCAGTGGCGTATGCTTCCACCCAGACCGCCCGAGATCAAAACCGGGCCGCACCATGTCCATAATATATTGTATAGGTAAATATGGAATATTTCTTTTATATATATATATATATATATATATATATATATATATATATATATATATATTATATATATATATATATATATATATATATATATATATATATATATATATATATATATATAGATATATATAATATATATATATATATATATATATATATATATATATATATATATATATATATATATATATATATATATATATATGTTATTAAATATGATTTCGAAGGAAACAACTACTCAGCGGGCAAATACCCCGACCTGCATTGAATTACACCTTCAAATCATGATAGATCGATAGCCAATATCATTTGTCAATTCCTAACCAGACATAGATCGATTTCGAAACTTATTCGTTCTCTTCAGTATGCCATAGGTTATGGAACAGACAAATGATAGTGGCCAACCTGCTAGTTATATACTAACTAAGGTGAAGTAAATAGTGGTAGAGGTATGAAACTTCATATGGTTTGAATAAGTTACTATCCGACCGACATCCCAGATGTCCCCGTGGCGGGACAAGACTCGCACCCAGCAAAGTACCGAGGCGGCGACCCCGCAAGCCCCAGGTGGGGACTACGGAACCACCGCGTTATTAAATATGATTTGAAGGAAACAACCACTCGGGGGGGGCCCCACCTACGACCTCCTACACCGGGGATTACACCCTCGGGGGTCACGACATGATAGGGACCGGGGGGCCGGGGGGCACGGTCACCCCTAACCAGACATAGACCGATTTCGAATCCTATTTGTTCCCCCTCTGTGGGGCCGGGGGGGCGGGTTACGGAACAGACAAATGATAAGTGGTTAATTCCGCTAGTTATATACTAACTATTCACTCCACCAAAGTTAGTATATAATTACCGCCATTATTACGCCTATCATTTGTCTGCCCTGTATAAACCTCTGGCATACTGAAGAGCAACCAACTATAGTTCCGAAATCGATCTATACCCGGTTAGGAATTGACAAATGATATTGACTATCGATCTATCAGGATTTTATGGTGTAATTATAATTACCCCATCGGGTGCGATTGCCCGCCGAGTACGGCCCTTGTTTCCCCTAAATCATATTTAATAACACATTAGTTTAGTCCATCTGGGCTAGGGGTCCGGCTGCTCTCTATACTTGCTGTGATGCAAGTCGCTGCTATCCCGCCACAGAGACACCAGGATGTCGGTCGGATAGTAGCATTCAGACCATATGAGAAGCTTCCATACCTCTCACCACTATATATATATATATATATATATATATATATATATATATATATGTATATATATATATATATATATATATATATATATATATATATATATATATATATATATATATATATATATATATATATATATATATATATATATATGTTAAATCCGCGTCCCCGTATACCCCCGCGTAGGTGATAGGCCCCGGAGAGGTGGGGGTCCCACCGTGGCCACCGGAACGACGGGTCTCGGCAGAAACACATCCGTTACCTCCGCGGGGGGGTAACCGATACACCGCTTAATCCAATTTCCTAATACTCGGGAACTGCACCCCACCATTCATTTTTCAGTTCGAGTAACCAGTAGTTTCTCGCAGTAAGCAGTTATTATCGGTTAGAACCTGAACTAGAGATGGCAGATGAGATTCTCTGCTGAAACGTCGTTCAGACAACCACGGTTCTCCGGGGCCTATCACCCACAAGTGGAGTATACCCGGAAACGAATTTACACATTCACCACCCGCGAAAACCTGAAAAACAATACATATATATATATATATATATATATATATATATATATATATATATATATATATATGTATATATATATATATATACAGGTGTTCCAACCAAAAGTAGGCACCCTGAATAACTCTGGAGCTAAAAATTTTTTTGAAAAATTGGTGAAACACGTTGACCTTGTTTCCAAGGGGGCATATTTTATTGTAATACTTGTATACCTATCATCATCTCTCTACCCTACACGGCCACCTCCCTCAAAAAAATCGGATGGCAAGGGGGTCGAGTGATACATCTTTTGAAAGGTCTTTCAATTCCCTACATAACTGTGTGTTTTTTGTTAACTTTATAACATGTGTATCAAATTTGAGAGCTTTACTCAAAAACTGTGGCTGCTATCGCGATTCTACCAACATGCGGACAGATTTTTTCATAAAGGTATGTTTTTTCATTATGATTCGTCGAGATTTGTCCAGAAATGCAATAAAAATTTGTCATTTTTTTTTCCCGAAATTGTACCTTTTTTTCTTTCATTCATTATGTCTTATCTGGTGGTACCACATTCACCAAATTTAATGTCACCTAAAATGTTGTTTAAAATCTTAACTGCCATATTTAGGAAGAGTCCCATTAGTATTTTTTGAGTTATCGCTGATACACACATACATACACACATACATACACACATACAGGTCTGGGAACATTAATGGTATCGCCAGTATAAACCTGAATTATGGCATTTTTATATTTTCACATACATCGGATAGCGACATCTCTCAGCACGTTGTGAATTTACAAATTATTCGTTTACACTCACTATCTACTGAGTTATGGTGTAAAACATATTTCCGGCATCCGAAGACATAATCATTGGTATATGTGAAAAGAGTAAATAAGTTGCCAGAATTCCCAAGGAAATGGTAAAGGTGTTTATTTAAGTTACCATAATTATGTCTTGTACTTATATGTGTATGTTACAGTGTTGTCACATATACTTGAAATAATGATTATTTAAGAAAATTCAAATAGGCACAATGCATATACAGAAATTGATCCAATTCTTTCTAAGATAAGGGAGAGACGTACATATTGAGCCACACTTTTTAATATATTAAGCTGTCAATTTTTTTAGTGAGTAAAACATGATAAAATTAACAATCACAATTACGGATTTTGGGCAGTGAACGGTACTACTTTTTATGTAAATATTAAAACTGGCTGATTAGAGGAAAACTGAGGTTTGCAGTCAAGTTTGTGAGTACCTCTGGTTTAATACACAAAATATTATTGAAAATTCTAAATGCATTTTTGTATTTACCATATTGAGGGCTAGTAGGGTGGATAACATTATTAATATTAATCTTATACAGCGTGGTGAGGAAACGGAGTTTAATTTATCTTTAATGATAATACTCAGTTTTTTTCAAATGGAACGCCCTATTTTCAGTTATGTTGTCTGATGAAGAATAAAATTATATTTATCTACCGGGGTTACACAAATATTGACATCAGGTGTATGCGTTAGACTGAAATTCACAGTACTGCTTTATTTGTTGCTCCCTGTAGTTGGAAAATAGAATAAGATTGATTTATTGAACGCGTGGATAGCACAAAAAACATCAGATTTCTTTTTTTTTTTTTTTGACAAAATAACTACCATTATGAACTCTTAATCAAAATCGCTTTCCGTACTTGCATTCTTTTTACTGAGTACATGTAAAAGTAATATTTGTTTACAAATAACTTCCATTAATACACTCAGTTCCAAAAAAGTGACGCACTTGATTTTTGACCTAATTTTTTCCTTTTTTTAAACCAGTGGGTCGATTTTTTAATTATTTTTTTATTTGTTGGTAGGTAATTCCTTTGTCTTTCAAAAAAATAAAGAGGTGGAAATTTTTTCAAAGCCTCCTGGATGGTAGTGGAAAAACTCGAACCATGTTTTTTTCTTAATTTTTGACTCACCCTGTGTGTTAATCAAGTAATGGTACTAGAAAGTGCTTACACTCTGTATGAAAGACGCTTCTTTTACGAGCATTTTGTTTTTTATTCATTGATTTTATCTCGAAAATTGTCCAATTTACAGCTTTTTTGCTGAAACCTTGCGTACATTCCACAAATTTATTTCGTTGTGGGATCACATTGCCTTTAAAAAAAAAATTGCCGATGCCATAGCAATTAATTTGTTGTATGCCTCCATATTTGACTCTTTGTCGTTGTGTCATTAATTAAGTTTCATTAAAAAAGTTTTAGAGACTAAAATTACATAAAATGCCTCAAATAAATCCTGAACAAGTAGCAAGATTAGTTGCTTTAGTAAACGATGGGCGTAGTAAACGTTACGCCGCTCGTGCAGTGGGAGTCCATGAAGCAACTGCTCGTAGAGTGATCCGCAAGTACGAACAAACAGGAAGCGCTGCTCGAAGGGTGGGTTCTGGTCGCCCTCGAAAAACTTCTCCAAGAGATGATCGATTCTTGAGATTGCGGATATTACGGGAACGATCAAGATACTGCGGTAAATGTTCAGCAAGATCTTCGCCGAATTCGTGGTGTTGCGGTAAGTAAGCAGACGGTATGTAGACGTCTAAAAGAAGTTAATTTTAAAGCTAGGAGACCTGCAAAAGGTCCTAAATTATTGCCCGAACATCGTGCTGCTAGAAGAAATTTCGTTCAAAATTATGGGGAATGGAATATTCCTGAATGGTCGAATGTCTTGTTTACGGATGAGTCAAGGTTTTGGCCTTAACATGGTGGATGGAAGAAAAGAGTGTGGAGAAGGACTGGTGAAAGGTTTAATCAGAATTTAATAACAGAATGCGAAAGTTTTAATGGTGGGTCGGTTATGGTGTGGGGAGGGATTTCAATGAATGGAAGGACACCCCTTCATGTTTTCCGGTAAGGCGGACGTGGACAGGCCTAATCTACATTGACATTTTACAGCAGTATGTCTTACCTCATGCAGAGTTAGTGGGCAATAATTTTATATTGATGCAGGATAATGCCCGACCACACACCGCGGCAATAGTGCGAAACTTATTAGAAGCTACAGGTATCACCACATTACAGTGGCCTGCGAGATGCCCGGATATGAACCCTGTAGAACATTTGTGGGATGAATTAGGGAGAAGGGTACGTTCTCGCGAGAGGCCTCCGGAAAGTCTCGTAGAAATGGCAGATGCATTAGTGGAAGAATGGGATCGTATACTAATGGAAACGATAAGAAACCTAATTTCCAGTATGCCGCGCAGATTAGAAGCTCTTAAAGTTGCTAGGGGTGGCAATACACGGTATTAGGCAGTTATCCCAGTTTATAATTTTTGTGTTTAATAAAAATGTTTTTAAAATTCGTATCAGTTTATTTCACTACAAAAACTGTTTCTCGATAAATTCAGAAAGTTGGTAATACGCAAGTTTTCAGCAAAAGAGCTGTAATTCGGACAATTTTAGAGATAAATCAATGAATAAAAAACAAAATGCTCGTAAAAGAAGCGTCTTTCATACAGAGTGTAAGCACTTTCTATACCATTACTTGATTAACACACAGGGTGAGTCAAAAATTAAGAATAAAACATGGTTCGAGTTTTTCCACTACCATCCAGGAGGCTTTGAAAAAATTTCCACCTCTTTATATTTTTTTGAAAGACAAAAGAATTCACTACCAACAAATAAAAAAAAAATTAAAAATCGACCCACTGGTTTAAAAAAAAAAAAGGGAAAAAAATTAGGTCAAAAATCAAGTGCGTCACTTTTTTTGGAACTGAGTGTAGTTCATAATGGGAGTTATTTTATTACAAAAACGAAATCTGATGTTTTTGTGCTTTTCTGGGCAGGTCCAGTGACAGGGGGGTCGATGGGGTCACCTGTATCAGGCCCTGCTCTAAAGAGGATCCCGATAACGTAAAATAAACAAATTCATCATTACCTATACTTGTTTGAGAAAGCAGATGGGCTCTAAAATCATCAGTGTGTCGGGAATTTTTGTAACGTATCCTGTCCAGTGTTCACATCTATTTTATTTGTCAACTACAGGGTGGGGCAAATAAAGCGCTGCTGTGAATTTCAGTTTAAGGCACTTTGATGTCAATCTCTGTGTAATCCCTGCAGATAAATACCTACTGTGATAGATCACTGGAAAGGTAATTTAATGTTTCAACAGAAAATAGGGCGTTTCGATTGAAAAAATTGAAATGCGGAGCTTTTTATTAAAGATAAATTAAACTCAATTTCCTCACCAGCCTGTATAAAATTAATGCTGCTAATATTATCCACCCTATTAGCACTGAATATAGTCAATACAATAATACATTTAGAATGTTCTCGGAATTTTCATAACTCTTTTGTGTATGAAACCAAAGATACTAAAAAACTTGCTTGTACACCTCATTTTTCGTCTAAAAACCGCTCTTACCTTGAAACGAATCGCTTTAAGCAGTTATGACCTCAATAAAATGTGAAAAGGATTAAATCTTTAATCAAAAAAAAGTGAAAAGATATTGGATGTTCCATTTAAAATAGCCCCAGAAATGGGACACCTTGTAGGTATATTTCTAAATATTTTCAGATCATGTAAAATTTAAAACCAAGAACATAACCTAGAGACAAACTTTTCTCCCACTTCAAAATACAGCTGTAATCGACCAAATTCAGAAATTTGGCACACGCTGTATTTTCAAGAGAAATATAGGGTTTCTCTCTTGATAGCTTAAGAGTTGATGAAAATTTTCTGTCCAATTTTATCATAAGAGAGACTTTAAAAACGCATATTTAGTTGTACAACATACAGTTTTCAAAACCACCTTAGTTCCTATTACCACTTAATTATAAGAAAATTAAAAATTTTAATTTTTGATGGTCTGTTATTTCAGTTTCAAATGCAAAGTATATCAGAAGATTCCTTATTAATGATAGTATTAAATAGCACGCTGGTAACAGCAGAAAAATTAGTATTTTCCAAAAATGATTTTGAGATTTTTATTTAATCATAATTCACACAATTTAGTATTTCGATGTGATTTCCATTTTTATAGCATTGAATTGAAAAAAAGTTGAACTTGAAATGACTATTTATGTGGTATCATTATATTCAGAAAATTATGTAGAATCCAAAAATGTAATAATATGCATGGTGCTCCATTTGAAAATCAAAAGTTGATACCACTTTCGCTGAAACGAATAGTAGAAAATATTTGTTTTATGTGTCAAATAGTGACATTTATCAAGTACAAAGGATGTACGAATGTTCAATAATTTATCTGTAAAAATCAAGAATAAATTGGGGGTATACCATGTTCGTGTTACACCTGGTATGTTACAGACAGACAGATAAACAGACCGACGCAAATGTTAACTTTAATTTTTATTCTCTACATCCAAAACGTGACATCTCGGAGAAATATCGAAGTTCATTTTTATTTTCGATTACAGTACTCTTTTAGAAACGGTATAAAAATTGTGTGGTTTAACTAAGGATATGAGTAGGTATATTAAAAAATCTGTTTTTATGTTAGTTCCTTATTATTCCCTTCTTCACAACGTTTTGCATTCAAGTATTAGGTATTCTAGCTCCATATCTTTATTATTATTATTATTATTTTAATTATTATTATAATTATTGGCATTTGTTGTTTACTTAATAATTGTCCATCGTCAAGTGACCCGATATCGAAATTTTTATAATATTATGCATAAATATAAATACTATGTAAGTTAGAATATTTCTAAAAATTAGCAAACTAGTAATGAAAAGATAGGGAGATATTTTTAATACAATATTTTTTGAGGCATTTTGCAAGATAACCGGTTTTTATCAAATTGGCGGGAAATGAAACTATAGTTGGAATGTAAGTAGTTAATGTATAACTTACCATTAAGAATGTCTTTCTTTAAAACACTATTGTTTAACGCCAACTCCAGTATTTTTCTTCCCCTTGTAATCATTTTTAACTTTAACGGATAAGGATAAAATTTCAACTAATGTACACATAGGGTAACACACATTACGCATGAAAACCATAGACTATTACAACCACAGAACAGAAAATTACGACGTCTAAATACATGTAAATATTTTGGACATGGTGACCAACCGCGCCGGCCCCAGCATCTGCTAGAAGCTATCAGGATGGCGGGTAATTTTGAAAACCTTTGTTGAGAGTTGGCTTCTTATTATTCGTTAAATGGGTAAATATAACGTCGATCCGTTTACTTTCTATATCTGTATGGAAAGTGAACTGCAATCACGTAAATGGCCTAATGAAAATCTTACATCAATTTGAGATACTGATAATAAAGCAAAAAAACGATTCAAGTTATTTATTTTATTAGATAAAAATAACAAAACAAATAGATACAAGAAATTTAAAAAATGTATATTTTGTCTTGTAGACCTGCATTAATGGCATCTATCCAATTTCTCCTTTTTTCAGACAAAGTTGGCTATGTAAAAAATGTTTATTTAATTTTGCTCCACTAAAATATTTATTGTCGCGATATGGTACCTTTATTTATATTTTATAGCAGCCGTTTTCAAATTCAATCCACAGCATACTTTACCTAATAATTACATCATGTACTTAATTCTTAATTTGCAATTTGATTCTTGTTGATATCAGTTTTTCTGAAATTGCAGATGCTTAACTAGCAATAAATAACGGATCACACTTGTTGACATATGTCAAAATGTCTTGTAGTTACAGAAGACGCGAGGGAGAGCACTACTACAGTGTTCCACTTTGGAAATACTATTTGGACGTCTCACTGTGTTTATTTGTCTATGATGAAAATTAAGCAAATATCAGCAACAGCGCATTTAGTATTATAGAGGGCGCCAATGTACGACCCCGCCCACGATGCCAATAATGTTAATGTGTGTACCGTCAACTTTATGGTAAATACAGGCAACTCACACACTTTAAGGTGAAATGTTAAATTTTGCGACATCTGTGATTGCGAGGAAGACAAAAATATATCAATAGTGTGCAGCGAACTGTAACCAATGAACTGTACAGACAAATAAGCAAATCGTTCAAAAATTAACATGAAATATACAAAAAGAAATTATGGCAATCCGTGTAAGATGCCGGAATTTTTGAACTTGCCAGAATACAGGAATATTCACACACAAGTTGCCATTAATATGAAGAGGCCTACACACACATACATACACACACACAGACACACACATGCACCGACAGACATCATTCGGAAAATAGTCAGAATGGATTCAGGAGGGCTTAAAACGTATATATCAATCAAAATCTCGGGGTATAAAAAATCACGATTCCATACATACTTCCATATATTAGGTATAAGAAAGTAAAAATCGGAACGTAAGATCAGGCGACCCTAGATAAATTTCATATTGTTTTATTATGTTTTTTAGCATCAAACAAATTAAGTAGGGCATAATTCACCATAGTGCGGTTTTTTCGGTAATTATCTACAGACGTAAAAAATTGCATCTTCTATGCTTCAATAAAATACCTTTCCTGTACCTGTATGTTGTGTTAAGCACAAAGTAATATTTTAAAATGTCAGTAATAAATGCCGTACAGTATACAGTTGTTGTTGCAAACGACAACTTTTTCTAATATAATATCTGTCAAAACCAAGTTCCATATTTCTAATATTTTTTTTCCTCCCTAGCTTCTCCTTTTACCCCTAACAATTGGGTAAAAATGTTTTTAGCAAGGTTCGCATATTTCGACTGCGTCAAATATTTTTTTCATCTAGAATCATCCTTCCCAGTGTAACACGATTGCCAAATTCGTTTCCCAGTGATTCAGATCCAGCAGATTTGTCAGTTCAATTTCTTTATTTAATATATCCTTCTTCGTATCGGAATCATGACTCAAATCTGATCGTCTTCCAATCACTTTCTTTTGGTTCGATATCAGAATCGGTCACAGCTTCATAAAAAAGAAGCGTTGAGGTCTCTGCTGTTTTTTTCATAACTTCAGGTGACAATTTTTATCCTAAATCACCAAAAGAATATCGACATCTATTCGTGACCGGCGAAACCAATAATTCCAAAACTACGCATCGTTCGACTTTCTTATAAGTTCCTACTTGAATCACATTGAATGCACGACATTGCTATGCTCCTGGAAATTACCAAATATCGAAGACTGGTAAGGTTGACTATAGAAATAATTCATTCGTCCAGTGCAACACAAAAATACTTTTAACTGGTATGATTAAAAAGTATCTTGCATCTTCGATTGAAAATGTCTTCAAGAGATAAAAAAATTATGCAAATAAGCAGAGAAGACGACAAAAGTGTTAACAAGATTTCTTA